>OZ024746.1:101045588-101165588 GCA_964016885.1 Eledone cirrhosa
TCCCCCAAACGTCTCGAAAGTCACAGGCTGAAAAATGTAGCTGGCCGACAGAGCAGAGTATTATAGGGTCTTACTCCGCTCGGCTGCAGAAGCTGTGGTTCTCGTCCTAACCGCAGCATCCAGGATGTGGGAAAGAGCAAAAGAGGCACTAACAGTGACGTCCCAGACAAGGCACCTGCCTCTCGACCAGGAGCACAGGGTAAGACCGTCAGGTCTTATGCCGTCACTTCTTGACAACCCAGATGGTTTCAAGACCGAGGGGATATTCGCCCGAGCCAAAGCTCTCTTCAGAATGAGGTTTAGCTCCGTGTGACGCGCGAAGCGGCCGGCATTCAGGCGGCAAGAAAGACCGTGGAGGCCTGTAGAGTCGAGGAGTTTGCCGCATCGGCACCTCAAACCCATGCAAACGTCGGCTCCCACTCTGAGGGCGATGGAGACACGAAGTTCGTCCAGGCTGAGTAGGCCACCAACGTTGGCCACGGGTAGGGCATCAACCCAGTCGCCTGAGTATTTGGCGCTGGCAGATAGTAAGCGGCACCTTGCAAACTGATCTGACTGGACGAAGAGGGAGTCGCAGGTGGCCTTCGAACTGATGCTGTCCCAACTTCTCTGACTTCGACTGTCCTCTCAGGAAGAGACAAGCCCAACTCACTCCATTGCTGGAGAGCTTCACCCAACTCCCTGTTGGAACTAGTCCATGTTGGACAGGAGAGGATGCTGCCCACCAGGGTGGAGCAAGCGTGGGTGGAGGAAAGGAAGCAGGGGAGAGAGAGGGATGAACACTTGCGGAGACCAAGACCCCCAAATCGCTTGGGCAACGCAGCCTGATCGTGGGACTCTGGGGAGAGTCTAACATTGACCAGACACTCGAGTCTCTCGAAGATTAGGTCGTCGAAGCGTTGGAGGCAGGACGGAAAACTGTGAGAGGGGCTGACCCTGGGCAGATACAGAAGCTTAGGAATAGACAGGTAGTTCCTGAGTAAGAAGAAACCTTGATGGGGTTCGATAACTTCGATATTCCTCAGCAGCTGCTCAAGGCCAACCATCTTCGATTGGAAGGTTGACTCGAAGGCCAGGTCTCTGACTGGGGCTCCTAAGGAGCACCAAGCCGACGGGGGAGGGACCGCAATGGAAGGGAAGGACTCTGCGAACAGGTCGATCAGCTGTTGGTGTTGAGAAGCCGGGTGGTTGAGGATCCAGAGCTCACATTTGGAGCTATTGATCTGGAGACCCCGGCGACCAAGTTCATCCACCATCCTGTTGGCAAGGGCGAGAACCATATCCGGATTACCCCGCAAGCACGCATCGTCGAGGTACCAGACATTAAGGTCCAACTCATCCCCCATCTTGGTGACGTCATCAATGCCCAGTGCAAACAGTGCGGACCCGAGTTTGTCACCCTGTTGGACTCCTGAGGCAAAGGTGATGATCTGGTCAGCGAAAAAGAGGTAGGAGGGCTCCCGATAAGCCTGCCAAGCAAAGTGGTAGAGTTGTGGGACCCTCTCCCTTACTGAGACGAGGACGATGTCGCGGCTGACGGAATTGAAGGCATTCCTGAGGTCAAGTTTGAGGATAACCTTGGGGGAACGAGGAGGGCAAGTTGGAAAATGCTCTGGCAGCGTGGGCAGCAGCCTCACATCCCAACCTGGTACCCACCCCCAGCTGGATGGGGGAAAATTCCTCCGCCAGTGAGTCGGAGACCAACAGCAAACACGCCTTTGCTGTGAAGCGGCGAAGAGTGCAGCCAACCGCAATGTGGCGCAGGGCCCCGTTGGGCTTGGTGAGACCAAATAGCTTCACACCGAAGAACAGTGGCGGATGAACGGGAGAACGTTCACCGAAGAGAACTGATTCACAAACCGAGTCAGACTCTCCAAGAGCTCGAGTCCGGCGTCACCGGCCGATAAGGAGATACCATCCTTGAGGTGTTGAGGACGAAGGCCGTCAATTCCCGCGCCTGGCCCAGTGGGGAAGAATGAAATCGCCTTTCTGATGATATCGGTGGTGTAAACCGGTCTCGAGTATTCTAGTGGTTCGGGCCAGTGTAGCTGGTCATCTGGGGGTGCCGATGGGTGCTTCTCTTTCAGACGCTCAAGAGAGTCAGAGTTGCACGGAGCAAGGGAGGATAGAGAAGAGAGGAGACTGACAGCCCCTTTAATGTCAAATTCGCTGAATTTGGCATCGACCGCTCGCTTGAGGTCTACCGGTTGTCTGTTGGTGGACACCGAGCTCGGTGCCAAACTGAGATAAGACGTGGTTGGGGTGGACTCAAACAGCTGGAACTGCCGCTTGAGAGAGGACGTGAGGGAACCCGAGTTCGCATTGTGCACGTGAAGGGAGATGAGGGGAAACAAAAACAATTTCTGCCAGTCAGACCTATTGTTGGACGAGCAAACGTTTTTCAGCAAATTAGAGAGGGCACGTGCAAAGCTGTTCCGAGCTCCCTTGGGGATCCGGTTTACGAACTTAGGTTTGGAGAAGCCCTGGGGGGCTGTGGCAAAGTCCTCGGTAGAGAGTTAGTCATCGAAGGGTGGGTCATCCCCACGGAATACGTCGGAACTGAAGTGGCACCGATTACAGGTCCAGTGTTGAAGCCTTTTGGCTTGAGCTTTGGTGATGCCGACACAGTTTCTGTGGTAGCTTGCGTGGCATAGGTGACATTTAATTGTCTTTAAGTACCGGCTAGTGCGGGCACAGAGAGCGCAATCAGGTGGTGGACTGGCAACAGCCGGCAGTAGAGGGCCAGCGCTGGAATTCGGTGGAGGGAGTGAGTCAGTAAAGGAAAGGAGACAGCAGTGGTTCTAATGGTGGGACTAAAGCGGAGGTTGGGTGGAGGGCTAACAGTTGTAGTGTGGTGGGGTTGGCTGGTTTGGATTCGTTCGGAATCTGCCGTGAAGGGGAGGTGGGGGCAAGATAGCTCCTCTCGTGCGTGCCGCAGTTGGTGGAGAATGAGAGGTCGGAGGCTGACCGTTTGTCACATAGTCGTTCCACCAAGCAGGTCTCTTGGTCGTTCGACGCATGCCACCGCCACCTAGAGTGGACTAGGTTAAAGTGGAGGCAACTTTAGCAATCGGCCATCGCCGGTGATAGTTCGGTCGAAACATCAGGCCACCGACGGGTTGAACGAATACCTAGGTGGGCTTGGGGTGAGCAAGGGGAGGGATGGAAGGTGGAGAAGGGGTGAGGAGATTATGAGTGTGTGGAGAGGAGTGTGGTCATGTGAGAGGCAGGTAAATACAGTGGGAGAGAAAGAGCACTGAACATGCAAAGAGAAGGAAGATAAAAACGCTAGAAATACAAAATCTAAGGCTGTGAGTTTGCGTAATAGTTCGCATGGGTAAATTCGCAGTAAAAATCGAAATTGTGAGTTTGTGTAAAAAATAAAAATAAAATTAAAAAAACACACAATATAACTTTTAGATATATGTTTGGAAGAGTCTTGCATTCTCCATTGTGGACAATGTCGAGCTTGAGTTACTTCCATTCAGTAAAATCAAAACCTGAATGATAGTGATACAAGATATTTACAACTACAGAGTGATTACATTACTCTGATTTAGGCACAAGGCCAACAATTTTGGGAGGAGAGGAAAGTCGATTAAATCGACCTCAGTACATTACTGGTGCTTAATTTATCGACCCCTTAAGGATGAAAGGCAAAGCTAACATCGGCTGGATTTGAACTCAGGAAGTAACGCATGACAATGTTGTTTTGCTCTAGGTCAGCTTTGATCGAGTAGACCTTTCGTTAAAAGCATTCCAGCCTGTATTTTTGTATATTTAGGACTTCATTAACGAATGGTTGTTCTGGGAAAAGGGGGCTAAGCCCATAGCCTTCACAGTCCCTCCCAGTTCTTCAGATCAACATGTTCTTTTTGAACGTGCTGGGATAGATTCCTAGATGGATAATAAGGTTTCGACGTAAGGGTTAATGTAGGGCCTGCATGGAGGAGACAATATGTGATGTGTCAGGGATGCCTGAACGGGGCTGGAAGATAACCCAATGTGACTGAAGATATAGAAAAGGCAGAGACGCGAAAGTATGTATGTGAACCAAATGTTGGTAAGTGTTAGTGAATGAGTCTTTTTAGATACCGTCTATGATGTCTGTGTGTGTAACCAGAACCGCATTAAGAATATTTGAGTTCTCTGAGCAAAATGTTGCGGGGTCTAACCCTCTGCTGCTCCCAACACATTCAAATTAAGTTTTTCAGTTAAAAAAATGTGCGTCCTTTCATTTAGGTAGAAAGTTTATTGTAGGTAATGTTGCCTTTAATGTATGGGTCATCGGGTACATTTTCAGAGTGTGGTTTTAACATAGGGAAGCATAAATTTCAGCTTATCTAATATAACTTTAGATATATGTTTGGAAGAGTCTTGCATTCTCCATCGTGGACAATGTCGAGCTTGAGTTACTTCCATTCATTGAGTTGAGTAGACTCAATCTACTAATGGATACATTAAATGGCTTCGTCCAATACTCTTTCTCTCTAACCCAAACTCTCTTATAATCCTACATATTGGGGTAAGTATATACGAAAATTAAAGAGATGTCATGTACAATTACTTATTGTTCCCCTTTAATTGGCGGTTAGAGTCGTATTTTGCAAACCTGTCAATGTTTCCTGTGTGTTAAATATATTCTTTCAGACATTATGATGTACGTGTCGTTATCATAAAGAATTACCTTCTATCAAGGTAGCTTTCTCTATAACTAGTATTGTATAGAACAGGGGTAGGAAACCCTGGCCTGCCAACAGGTTTCAGTCTTAGGCTAAGTGATCCCTGAAAATGTGCTCTGAATTATTTAAGATTTATAAAACCGACCAGAGAACATGTCTGGCCACAAGACTCAGCTGAACGTAATGTTTTAACGTGACAGTAACAAACAATCAAACTCAGACAGAGAGAATAGTCAGACATCGAGGTCAAGGGGACTCTGTGTGTATACCAGGGGCGAAGGGTCCGTGCATGCAACGCATCCAGTGCATGCGTTATAGAATCTTGAGTTGATCAATTGCGTCGGATGAAACAAGCAGAATTTTGGTTGCTTACTAAAACGTATAGACACACAAAAATAAAATAACACACACACACACAAACACACGACAGCTTTGGGGCAAGCAGAATTTCGACTGCTTACTAAATCGTAGACACATAAAAAGATAACACACACACACACACTAGATAACACTACATACTTTGACAGGGAGGGTCATTTAGAGGGAATTGGGAGGAGGGGGTAAGGCTACACAGCCCCACTTTCCGGCATGGCGATTGGACTGCATGTCCTGCTTTCCAGGTTACCCTTCGCCACTGGTGTATACATAGTATATATGGCAGGTTCGCTGACTTCCGTTGGTACAGACATCACTTTAAATTACTTGGGTCTCCGTACAAAACAGATGTGGAGACAGTGGATGGAGGATTATCAGTTGGAGTTGATTGACTTACAATGAATTTCTGAAATGAAAATTTCATTCTGAATCAGTCATTGACTTCTACAAGAAATATGTTTTGTCAAGTGGAAAGTATAAAAACCTCTTGAATAATTGTTTCTACTTTTGGCACAAGGCCAGCAATTACCAGGTGCATTACTGGTACTTTATTTTATCGATCTTGTAAGGATGAAAGGCAAAGTTAACCTCGGCGGGATTTGAACTCAGAATAGCAAGGGCTGTAACTCTATACGTCAAAGCATGGTATCCGACCCTCTACCGAACTGCCAATCCACCACCCATGGTGTCCGACCCTCTACCGATACTGCCAATCTACCACCCATGGGGTCCAACCCTCTACCGATACTGCCAATCTACCACCCATGGAGTCCAACCCTCTACCGATACTGCCAATCTACCACCCATGGGATCCAACCCTCTACCGATACTGCCAATCCACCACCCATGGTGTCTGACCCTCTACCGATACTGCCAATCCACCACCCATGGTGTCCGACCCTCTACCGATACTGTCAATCCACCAGCCAAAATTTATCATATTTTGATATCATGGCCAGCCGACGAGACACTGCGTGGCCCACACAAGGTTGCTGACCTTTGCTATAGAACATGTATGTTAGTTAATTTCTATGTACTTATGTTAATCTTCCTCCTCCTCCTTCTTCGCCCACTTATTTCTGAGAGTGTTGTTGGGGCAGAGTCCTCAAACACTCCTTCCAGTGGGTTCTGTCAGAAGCAACCATCTTCAACTGATTCAGCTGGGTCCCCAAGCAAGACCAGATGAGCTTTTAGGAGAGGTGTTCACCATTTTTGAAGGCTGCATTGTTTTTTATGATGTAGAGGGGAGTTCGTTTCCCTAGCTTGGCTCGTAGAACATCTCTTCTAATTGTGGTTAAGGTATAGGTACGCAATTAAGCAAATAAAAAAACATACCTCGAGATTATATATACATGAGTATTTTAATCAGAGCAATTAACAAAACAGGTTATCATATCAGTTGTTCCTAGGTTGGTAATTGGTAATTATCTTTAATTGACAGTCTTCAATGATCCCGTGACCGAATGGTGTGCTATCGCTGTTTCACCATCGTGAAAATGCGTCCGTTCGCCTCTCGAGACACCAGTCGAAGAGAAAGTTTTTTCAGCTGCTGATGTCAGAACGTGACGTCAGAACTAAGGGCAGTTAATCGACTGCCTACAAAGTCAAGGCTAGGTGGCGTGATCTTCGACAAGCTCATGGATGTTATCCAACCATCTTGCTTGGGGTACTACCTCTGGGTCTCCTGCCGGCTGGTTTTGCCCATAGAATCTGTCCAGTGATTCCTTTCTCAGACATTCTAACCACATGCTCTGGGTTTCAGCATCCGGAGGTTGGGACTAACATTTTTTCGGCAGAGCTGTTCCGTTAGAGAATGGATCACAGGTGGCTGATAGTGATACGGCCACCAGATATGATGGTTAGTTGCAATATAAGAGGACAGCTGCTGGACAAATAAGCAACACTGGACAAACAGACTAGGAGAGTGGCACTTGTAACTCCCAAGAAAACTCTCAGTGATGTAGCTACAAGGTGAATAAAAAATCCTCGTCATCGCAAGATTAACAAAGTACCAGATTGGTGACTGGCGCAAATAAGACGACCGGAACTGCAATATGGTGAGAGGAATGAAAAAGAATCATACTGCAGCATTGTCTTTCATGCAGGTTAATAAAAAGATGCATTCAGGCCTTAGGTAGAGGGGCCTGTGATCTGTCCTGGGAGGTGTGGGATAGATGCACAAAAATTGCATATACTGAGACCCCAAAGAGGGTTCAGAAGGGAGCAAACCATAACATGTTAATTTTATATAGGATACATTTTTAAAATGGGATATTAATTCATACAATTGCTGTTGTTATTAAACCCCTGTTTTGGATTGTTGATTTCTACATGTTTGGTGTATGATTTCTACATGTTTGGTGTATGATTTCTACATGTTTGGTGTATGATTTCTACATGTTTGGTGTATCACTGTTTTACTACCGAGTAGTAAATATCCTCATGGTAAGCATTATCGAGTTTTTCCCACTTTTGATTAAACACATTACACATTTACACATTACACATTTAACTAAATAAAGGACTCCTTTTACATTTAGTCAGGTAAGATTTCAAAGAGTTCAGAAAAGGAAGGCATATTTGTCAAGAAGAAAAAAGTTATATGTCCACTATATTTTGTGAATAAGTGTCTGTTCTGCTAAGTTAGCATATCTTATGGCTTGCAATGTAGCGAGTACACACTCTAGCTAGCCAGCCTTACTGGGGTCAATACTGGCTGAGAACATGTTACCAATACAGGCTAGTTAAATATTACTACATTTGCACACATCCCACACTACAACTATACTTATGTTTCTGTTGTTCATTGCTGCACATTACAATTACTGGTATCTTGTTCATTTGTTAATCCTTATCCATGTGATATCATCTTCCCCATGGTAATATCACTTCACACCACAACAAACAACTTTTTGTTGCCTTGAATATGCAAAACCTTTCTCGACTCCCTGAGACCAGCTTCACTTGCCATTATTTGACCAACAAAAGGGTGGTGGATTGGCAGTATTGGTAGACAGTCGGACACCATACTTTTCAGCATAGAGTTACTGCCTTTTACAGTCTGAGTTCAAATCCCGCCGAGGTTAACTTTGCCTTTCATCCTTATAGGGTCGATAAAATAAAGCACCAGTAACGTACTGGGGTCAATTTAATCGACTTTCCCTTCCCCCCAAATTACTGGCCTTGTGCCTATACTTCAATTGCCATTATTTGACCAACAAGTTACCCACTCATCAACTTCTCATTTCATCACTACTACTACAAATGAACGAATCAATGGAGCAACAACAAACCAAAAAATAAAACATTTCAACCGTCAGATGTTATGAATTTAATGGAAATTCATGCCAAGTTTTTCATATGGTTTATCCCATATATGGTTTGCATTTTTCATATCAAGTACCTCTGTACAAACTTCTCAGTGAACTGATCTACTTGTTTTTTTATTTTGCTCAAGCATTGAGTAAAGTTTTCCACTGTTCCTCGGAGATCTGTATCAGTTAATATTTTATGTCTTCTCTATTTCAATGACTATCCTAACAATATTGTTATTTTCATGGTTGTTAACATTTTTATTCTGTTGAAGATCTTGCTTCAGTATTACTATCCAGGTCTTGTGTGATGTTAATAAAGATTCTAGAATACAGACGCCCTCCTCGTGAGGGAAATACAGCCTATCCATATCCCCACTGATGTTGAAATTTCCAGTAACATTGAGCTGCTTGAGTTCTTATAGCCATCTCATTCAATTCTTGTACCAACTAGTCCAGAAGGCTAAATGTAGGTGCGTGGACACAACAAAGGTGTTATGAGCAATATGTTGCAGGCTGAGAGATGACCCTATTCACTTTACTCTCTTAAGGTATTAATTTTTGGTCCTCTCTTTATTTACGGGTCAATCATATCTGACATTCTCATCCTGTTGGAAATACCCATAGGCATCTAACTGTAGATGTAACATTGTCAAGATGTAGTTGACATCTAACTGTAGAGGTGACATTGACTACTGTAGTTGACATCTAACTGTAGAGGTGACATTGTCTACTGTAGTTGACATCTAACTGTAGAGGTGACATTGTCTACTGTAGTTGACATCTAACTGTAGAGGTTACATTGTCAAGATGTAGTTGACATCTAACTGTAGAGGTGACATTGACTACTGTAGTTGACATCTAACTGTAGAGGTGACATTGTCTACTGTAGTTGACATCTAACTGTAGAGGTTACATTGTCAAGATGTAGTTGACATCTAACTGTAGAGGTTACATTGTCAAGATGTACTTGTCATCTAACTGTAGAGGTTACATTGTCTACTGTAGTTGACATCTAACTGTAGAGGTTACATTGTCAAGATGTAGTTGACATCTAACTGTAGAGGTTACATTGTCAATATGTAGTTGACATCTAACTGTAGAGGTTACATTGTCTACTGTAGTTGACATCTAACTGTAGAGGTTATATTGTCAATATGTAGTTGACATCTCACTGTAGAGGTTACATTGTCAAGATGTAGTTGACATCTGACTGTAGAGGTTACATTGTCTACTGTAGTTGACATCTAAATGTAGAGGTGACATTGTCTACTCTAGTTGACATCTAACTGTAGAGGTTACATTGTCAAGTTGTAGTTGACATCTAACTGTAGAGGTTACATTGTCAAGTTGTAGTTGACATCTAACTGTAGAGGTTACATTGTCAAGATGTAGTTGACATCTAACTGTAGAGGCTATATTGTCAATATGTAGTTGACATCTCACTGTAGAGGTTACATTGTCAAGATGTAGTTGACATCTGACTGTAGAGGTTACATTGTCTACTGTAGTTGACATCTAACTGTAGAGGTGACATTGTCTACTCTAGTTGACATCTAACTGTAGAGGTTACATTGTCAAGTTGTAGTTGACATCTAACTGTAGAGGTTACATTGTCAAGATGTAGTTGACATCTAACTGTAGAGGTTACATTGTCAAGATGTAGTTGACATCTAACTGTAGATGTGACATTGTCTACTGTAGTTGACATCTAACTGTAGAGGTTACATTGTCAAGATGTACTTGCCATCTAACTGTAGAGGTTACATTGTCAAGATGTAGTTGACATCTAACTGTAGAGGTTACATTGTCAAGATGTAGTTGACATCTAGCTGTAGAGGTTACATTGTCAAGATGTAGTTGACATCTAGCTGTAGAGGTTACATTGTCAAGATGTAGTTGACATCTAACTGTAGAGGTTATATTGTCAAGCTGTAGTTGACATTTAACTGTAGAGGTTACATTGTCAAGATGTAGTTGACATCTAACTGTAGAGGTTACATTGTCTACTGTAGTTGACATCTAACTGTAGAGGTTACATTGTCAAGATGTTACTGATTAGTTTCGTAACAGATGGCACAATTTTTGTTTTACCAATAAAAATACAGTTGAGCTACTAAATTTCATTGCAATGTTTGTGATGTGGTTGATATTTAGCCCATACAACTTGAGTTTGTCTATAAAAAAGGCGAGAGATGGACCGTTCACTCAATTACACAAGAGAAGGGATGCTGGAGTTATTCTCTTACTCCATGCATTGTATTAATAGATTTTTTGTTAATTATGATTTCTAGCATAGGCACAAGGCCAGTAATTTGGGGGCAGGGGAAAGTCGATTAAATCAACCCCAGTGCGTGACTAGTACTTTATTTTATAGACTCCGTAAGGATGAAAAGCAAAGTTAACCTCGGCAGGATTTCAACTCAGACCGTAAAGGGGCGTAACTCTATGCTGCAAATCCATGGATACTGCCAATCCACCGCCCTTTGGTTAATAATAGCATCATCAAAGCTTATTTTATCGTTTGATTAAATTACCAGTCTTTCAACAGCGGCCTTGTTTTAACCAGTACGTGTGTTTATCAAACACACGCCACTTAATTTATTTTTTGTTGACGCTGACGAGAACTAGTTTCCTCCAAATCAGTGTTTTTTTCCTTCATATACTCTGAAGCCATTAATGCCCCCCACTCCGATATAAAGTCCCAGGAAATGTCTTCGTCTTCGAAGATAACATTTTTATTTTCTCTCTGACAGCTGTCACATGATCATACCTGTCACGTGATAGCTACTTCCTTAGTAACGGTCTTCGTGTGTTGTGTTTGGCTTCGACTGTTGTGAATCTATATATCTACCTACCTACCTATCTCTCTATTGATCTATTTATATATCCACCTACCTATCTATATATCTATCTATCTATTTCTTTCTCTCTCTCTCTCTCTACATTATATATATATATATATATATATATATATATATATATGTGTGTATGTATGTATGTATTCATGACGACGGTCAAGAAAACCGTCGTCATGAATGTGAGGGTTTAGTTTTTAATATAGTTTCATCACATCGTTACCACCAGTTACTGTTGACATTCTAACTTCACATTCCATCATGGTAAGTTAAATTACTTCTCACAATGTCGAAACAGTAGGTCTCACCTCTTTCCCTAGCCTCATTCTTTATACCCAGTTTAATATATGTTCAGTAAAAGTTTACAAACAAACTCTAATGAAATCTCCAGTATAAATAAATAAAGCTACTGTCTTCAATGTACATCTCCCTAAACTTATTCGCTTTTCGATACCGAAAAGTTAATTAACACTTCAGTATAAACAAGTTCCGTATGCGGCAATAAATAATTAACAATCTCTTAATGTTTAGATATATATTAGATACAATTTCGGCCGTTTATGTTCTGAATTCAAATTTTGCCGAGTTTAGCTTTGCCTTTTATCCTTCCGGGATCGATAAAATATAGTACCAGTCATATACTGAGGCCAATGTCATCGATTTCCCCTCCTCACAAATTGGGCCTGAATTAGAAATCTTTATCCTTTGTTCTTTGAATTGTTTTCTTTCCTTATTAAATACGAATAGGCTATGTAGCCGGTAAACCCTAAAGGGACACAACACATCGCTATAGTGTTTCACCAGCCCCTTATTTCTGTTGTTTGTATCTGTTTATGTATTTACCTACAGATGTGTGTGTATGTAACTAAAGTGTAATGTATGTTACAAATGTATGTTACAAATGGACGACTAAATGATTTTAACTTGTTTATAATCAATTGATGGTGGAAAAGATTTCAAATTGCTTCAACTTGGGCCGCTTCCTAAATAATTGTTTCTACTTTTGGCACAAGGCCAGCAATTAATCAGTATATTACTGGTACTTTATTTTACCGACCCCGCAAGGAAAAAGAGCAAAGTTAACCTCGGCGGGATTTGAACTCAGACCGTAAAGGGATGTAACTCTATGCTGCAAGCATGGCGTCCGACCCTCTGCCGATACTGCCAATCCACTTAAATAATACACTTCATTTAAATACAAACGTGCTATCTGAGGTATCGAACCATATAGAGATGAATAGATCGAAATTAAACAATTTATACCAAGTATAAATCAATGGATACATTTTTTATAAAGAGAAATAAGGACTATATTTTGAACATATGAACAATAGAATCTTATCAAATGTTCAGTTATCCCTATTCTTTTATATGTTGATTTTATCATTCATTTAGCAGACTTGCATGCTTCTTTCAAGATTGGGATCAAAGTCTTTGTCTTCTTTTTCTCCCGAGAAGGTCCTGGGGACAGAGTTATCAACCACCCCTTCCAGCAGATCTTGTCAGAAGCAACCATCTCCAACTGATCCAGCTGGATCCCCAAGCGAGACCAGCCAAGCACATGGATATTATCCAACCACCTTGATCATGGTCTATCCCTGGATCTCCTGACAGTTGGTTTTGCCCGTAAAATCTGTCCAGTGATTCTTTCCTGAGACATTCTAACCACATGTCCATAGTATTGGATCTGTGATCTCTCAATCCGGAGAAGTAGCAGCTCTACCAGGAGTGACTCTCTGATCTCTGAGCTATACACTCTATCAAGTAACATTACTCCAAAGACTCTTCAGAGGAACCCCATTTTGGCCGCTTGTATTTGCAATCATATTCTTTCAGTAATTACCCAAGATTCATGACCATAGGTAAGGGTTGGCATGAATACCGAATAGTGAGTTTGGCTTTTACGCTTACCTCCCTTCTGATTACTGAATGCTGAAGCTGGCACATTATTGCACCAGCTTCTGCTTAATTTAGCTTCCAGTCTTCCATCACTTGTGAACACAGCCCTGAGATACTTGAACTTCTCTACTTGCTTCAGTAGAACTCCATTCACATGTAGAGTGCACTGATTTTACACCCACCATCACTTTGAACCTGGTTGTCAATCCTGAACAAGAGAGGTGACAGTACACACCCTTGGTGGAGTCCGACTCCCACAATGAATGGTTTCAAGTTAGCATCATCTATCCGAACACAAATACTTGGGCATTCGTATAGAGACATCAGGGCAGCAAGAAACTGACCATTGATCCCATACTCCTGCAGAACCTTCCTCAGCATGTCCCTGTGTCACACCAAGCATCTTTCGCCCTCAGCATTTAACAGCTAAAACAGAGTCTGCTGCGCTAAACAATCTCCACTCCATCTCAACATCCTTAGTTTGTTCAGGGAGTTCTCTGAATTTAGATGTAATAGTATCTGCATACCTGGTCCTGACCTCCTTATCCACCAATGCTTCCCACTTTATCCTGTAGGTCACCCTGGACCTGCCAGTTTTGTGGGCTTCCTTGGCTTTAGTTAGTCTCAAGTTGCAGGTAACTAGATGGTTATTAGTTGACAGCTCAGCCCCTCTCTTAACACAAACATCCAGCACAGAATCAAAGAGATCAGAGACAATAACAAAATCAATTATTGATCTCTGTCCCTGCTTCCCCTTATGCCATGTATATTATGGAGGCACATGGCTTAGTGGTTAGAGCATTGGCCTTGCAATCGAAAGGTTGTGAGTTCAATTCTCAGACTGGGTGATGTGTTGTTTCCTTGAGCAAGACACTTTATTTCACATTGCTTCAGTTTACTCAGCTGTAGAAATGAGATGATAGGACTAGGGTCCATATCATTCCACTGCAAAGTGGTCGTGGAGGTGGCACGGCAAAAAAGCACCCAGCACTCACTGTAAATGAGGTTGGTGTTAGGAAGGGCATCCAGCTGTAGAAATCAAGCCAGTATCAGTTCCCGTCCCACCCTAGCAAGCAGAGAAAAGCGGACGTAAAATGATGATGATGTATCTGTGCTGGAAGAAGTTGTTCATAATAGAGAGTCCATTACTAGGACAGAAGTCTAGTTAGTCCATAAATATATTTCTGGTAACTTTGGTAAATTTATAGAACACCCCCATCAATTTCAGTGGGAAATAATTATTTTTCCTTATTTCTTTTTCGTCTATCCAACTAATTTTACTTCCAAACATGTTGCAAAGGACTTTTTCTCCTGGAAAACAGGGAGAAGGGGGAATCCTCAGACCTGCCTCCCCTCCCAGAGTTTTCATTACTTTCTAACTCTAATCTCTCCCCCCCCCCCCCAGAGGGGAGGTTCCGAGGAACAACAAAGAGCTTCTCTCTCAGAGTGAAGGGTAGACTATAATACTTGTGTACAACCTGAAATGCTACATAGCAATGAGAAATGAGCCTTGAATGCAGAAGATCTGTGAATGCCAGAAAGAAATGAAGCCAGCATGTTCCAGTGCATGTGTAATGTTAGTGTGCATGAATGATGTAACATAACCAAGCAGAGAGAGAATCTGATGTAGTGTGCATGGGGGAAGATTGTTCTGGTATAGACATGTGATATGTAGGGAAGATGACTTCTGTTGTATAAAGAAGTGCTGAGATATCTTAGATTGGATTAGTGGTAGACCAAAGAAGACATGGGATGAATTAA
This sequence comes from Eledone cirrhosa, assembly GCA_964016885.1. NCBI lineage: Eukaryota > Metazoa > Mollusca > Cephalopoda > Octopoda > Eledonidae > Eledone > Eledone cirrhosa. Next base: position 101,060,475 of record OZ024746.1, read on the forward strand.
TGAAGATTGCCATTCTTAGGCAGCTGAACCTCACTGCAGAGATAACAAAGGACTGATAACAAATAGCTACTGAAGATAATCCATTTCTGCTGTAGTGTCCACTACCCCCCCCCCCACTCTGAAGATGCCCCCCCCCCCATTTCTGCTGTAGTATCCACCATCCCCCCTCTCCCCATAAATATAACCATTTATTTTTTTCAGTTGCTTTCAAACACTCAAATTCATTTTTTTTATTGTTTTAACCTTTAATATTTCTCCAGAAAAAACTTCAACAGCAGCACAGAGAAAAGAGAATGTCTTTTATCAGCAGACAGGATGAAATACGAGAGCAGACAATGAAACAGTTAAAAGAAGAGAATGCCTACAAATTTCATAACAACTTAGAAAACTTAATCGAAGAAAGAAGATTTAATCGTCGGATTGCCCTTGAGATAAAGGAGAAAGAAATAGAAGAAAATCTTGAATATGTGAGGTTTTGTTATTTTTATTTACTTAAAAGGATGATTTGCAGTAACATCATCATCGTTTAATGTCTATCTTCCACGCTAGCATGGGTTAGATGGGCTAGCATGGGTTAGCAGTAACAGTAGAATATTTAATGCTGCCTAATTAAAAGACATCATTATTTCTATTTACTAGGGGTCGATTTAATCGACTTTCCCCTCCCCTAAAATTGCTGGCCTTGTGTCTATATAGGAAACCAATATTTCTATTTACTTGTTTCTTGAGAGGTTTAATTTTGTAACTTTTCTATTACAAAGAATGTAGTAGAATTTTGGTTGACATACAATGTTCAAGATTAATGGATAATGTAAAAGTAAAACTGATACTGCAACATTCAAGGACATTTTTTCGCTATATATTCTAACAGTGTATAGTTGTCTATATTTGACCCCATTACTAAATGACTTTTATTTCTTTTATTGGAGTAGATGTGTTATGTGTTGAAATATTTAGTTACATTGTTTTAGATAAAAAATTCCAACCTTTTTAGGATTGACTTTGTACTGATACCAGTCACATAGAACATTTGAATTATATTCTCTTGAAAAACTACTAGTTTTGATGAGATTTTGAAACCAATAGTCAATATTAATACCACACACACATACACACCCATATATATATATATATATATATATAGAGAGAGAGAGGAAAGAAGATAGGACCCTGATTCCCTCGGGGAAGTGGACCTACTCAATATGTTGAAAAGGAGTAGGCATCTATACAATGTACACAAGTGATGTAGTGGGATAACAGATAGGGAAGACATTGTAGATATACAAGGTAAATCGAGGGGAAGAGGATCAGTGAAATAAACCTTTTTGAATCACAGGAGGATGTCATAGCTTCCGTTGTCTAGGTGACTTAGCAGCAGAAGAGGGTGCAGCTAGAATAAGGATACGATAGAAGTTTGGAGAGCTACTCCCACTTTTGACAACAAAAGGTTTCTCACTATGTATGAAAGGATGACTGTATGGTGCATGTGTGTGGGGTGCGATGTCACATGGTAGTGAGACATGGGTGAGAGAAAGAGAGAGCCTGGATGAACTGAGGGAGAAACTGGGTTTCAGAGGAATCAGAAGTGGTGTACAAGGGAGAAGACTGCGTTGGTATGGACATGTGATGTATACGGAAAATAGTCGCTGGGTGATGCCAGGAGATCCCAGTGGAGGGAAGCTGCAAGTTAGATGAAGGAAAACGTTGGCAGAGGTGGTGAGAGCTGACCTCAAATCACTGAGACTCACAGACTTGCAGAGATGAAGAAACGTGGCAAGCATGGAAAAATGTACATAAAAATGATGATGATGATGTATATATATAACTGGTTGGGTGAGGCACCTGCCTGCTATTGGTACCATGTAACCCAGTACAACCTGCTTCATGATCGAGTGGTCAGCGACGAAACCTGCTTCCTCACCAGGGCCTCATGAGGAGAGTAAGTGGAACCCCAGCTGCACTAAAAACAAGAGCTGTTAAAGGGCAGATGAATTCCTCAGAGTTGACAGCTATCCACCCCAACTATGGGTTAAATAGCCTGACCAATCCACAATTGGCCAAGTGGGGTGAGTACGGCTACACTCCTGACATGACAAAACTAAACAGGTGGTGGAGGTCAGCCAGGGAGGGGTTCTTCCAACAGCAGTGAAAAGGCCCTGGATTTAGAAATATATATAGATAGATAAATATAATGAGAATGGAATAACCCTCTTTTATTTTTTGGTAAGGTGTGTTAAGCTCAATGTGTTAATAAAGTTGACAGCATGCAGAGATCCAAGTTCAAGGTATACTCCTCCAAAGTGTTAAGGTATTGGTAGAAGGCTGTAAACCGCAGAGATCCAAGTTCAAGGTATACTCCAAAGTGATATGGTATTGGAAGCCGCAGAGCTTCAATAGTTAATATAAAACAAGAAACCAAGGTTTTTAATCTCTACAAATGTTTCAATGGGGATAAGCTCTGTGTCGGCACATGGAATTGATGAATTAATCAGTCAGAGATCAAAATCAATAATTTAGGTTTCACCAAAGTATAGATTACCATTTCTTCAGGAAAAAATAAATAGAAATATTGATTCTCTTTATACATCCACGAGATTAGAAAAAATAAAATAAAGGCAATTTATAGAAGAGTGAATAAAGCACCTAATAATTGTTTCCACTTTTGGTACAAGGCCAGCAATTACCCAGTACATTACTGGTACTTTATTTTATCGACTCCATAAGGATGGAAGGCAAAGTTAACCTCAGTGGGATTTGAACTCAGAACACAAAGGGCCATAACTCTATGCTGCAAAGCCTGGCATCCAACCCTCTATCGATACTGCAAATAACACTGTGCTAACACAGTGATTCTCAACCAGTGTGCCGCAAAATTTTGAATGGCACAAATTTCTCACTAAAGAAGCCAGCTATTTGACTGATGAAATTCAAAACACTGCAATGAAGTAAGTTCATAGCTGTGTTTTTCTTTATTTAGTTTGAGTCATTCTATGTCTATGACTAGTCTGTCTACAGTTGTATGCCGTCTATGACTTGTCTGTGTCTACAGTTGTATGCCGTCTATGACTAGTCTGTGTCTACGGTTGTATGCCGTCTATGACTAGTCTGTGTCTACAGTTGTATGCCGTCTATGACTAGCCTGTGTCTACAGTTGTATGCCGTCTATGACTAACCTGTGTCTACGGTTGTATGCCATCTATGACTAGTCTGTGTCTACGGTTGTATGCCGTCTATGACTAGTCTGTGTCTACGGTTGTATGCCGTCTATGACTAGTCTGTGTCTACGGTTGTATGCCGTCTATGACTAGTCTGTGTCTACGGTTGTATGCCGTCTATGACTAGTCTGTGTCTACGGTTGTATGCCGTCTATGACTAGTCTGTGTCTACAGTTGTATGCCGTCTATGACTAGTCTGTCTACAGTTGAATGCCATCTGTGACTAGTCTATGTCTACAGTTGTATACCGTCTATGACTAGTCTGTGTCTACGGTTGTATGCCGTCTATGACTAGTCTGTGTCTACAGTTGTATGCCGTCTATGACTAGTCTGTCTACAGTTGTATGCCGTCTATGACTATTCTGTGTCTACAGTTGTATGCCGTCTATGACTAGTCTGTCTACAGTGGCATGCCGTCTATGACTATTCTGTGTCTACAGTTGTATGCCGTCTATGACTAGTCTGTGTCTACAGTTGTATGCCGTCTATGACTAGTCTGTCTACAGTTGTATGCCGTCTATGACTAGTCTGTCTACAGTTGTATGCCGTCTATGACTAGTCTGTGTCTACAGTGGTATGCCGTCTATGACTAGTCTGTGTCTCCTGTTATATACCATCTATGACTAGTCTGTGTCTACGGTTGTATGCCGTCTATGACTAGTCTGTGTCTACAGTTGTATGCCGTCTATGACTAGTCTGTCTACAGTTGTATGCCGTCTATGACTAGTCTGTGTCTACGGTTGTATGCCGTCTATGACTAGTCTGTGTCTACGGTTGTATGCCGTCTATGACTAGTCTGTGTCTACAGTTGTATGCCGTCTATGACTAGTCTGTGTCTACAGTTGTATGCCGTCTATGACTAGTCTGTCTACAGTGGTATGCCGTCTATGACTAGTCTGTCTACGGTTGTATGCCGTCTATGACTAGTCTGTCTACAGTTGTATGCCGTCTATGACTAGTCTGTGTCTACGATTGTATGCCGTCTATGACTAGTCTGTGTCTACGCTTGTATGCCGTCTATGACTTGTCTGTGTCTACAGTTGTATGCCGTCTATGACTAGTCTGTCTACAGTTGTATGCCGTCTATGACTAGTCTGTGTCTACAGTTGTATGCCGTCTATGACTAGTCTGTGTCTACAGTTGTATGCCGTCTATGACTAGTCTGTCTACAGTGGTATGCCGTCTATGACTAGTCTGTGTCTACCGTTGTATGCCGTCTATGACTAGTCTGTGTCTACAGTTGTATGCCGTCTATGACTAGTCTGTCTACAGTGGTATGCCGTCTATGACTAGTCTGTGTCTACGGTTGTATGCCATCTATGACTAGTCTGTGTCTACGGTTGTATGCCGTCTATGACTAGTCTGTCTACAGTGGTATGCCGTCTATGACTAGTCTGTGTCTACGGTTGTATGCCGTCTATGACTTGTCTGTCTCCAGTGGTATGCCGTTTATGACTAGTCTGTGTCTACGGTTGTATGCCGTCTATGACTAGTCTGTGTCTATGGTTGTATGCCATCTATGACTAGTCTGTGTCTACGGTTGTATGCCGTCTATGACTAGTCTGTGTCTACGGTTGTATGCCATCTATGACTAGTCTTTGTCTACGGTTGTATGCCGTCTATGACTAGTCTGTGTCTACAGTTGTATGCCATCTATGACTAGTCTGTGTCTACGGTTGTATGCCATTTATGACTAGTCTGTCTACAGTGGTATGCCGTCTATGACTAGTCTGTGTCTACCGTTGTATGCCGTCTATGACTAGTCTGTGTCTACAGTTGTATACCGTCTATGACTAGCCTGTGTCTACAGTTGTATGCCGTTTATGACTAGTCTGTGTATACCGTTGTATACCTTCTATGACTAGTCTGTATCTACAGTTGTATACCGTCTATGGCTTGTCTGTGTCTACGGTTGTATGCCGTTTATGACTAGTCTGTCTATACCGTTGTATACCTTCTATGACTAGTCTGTATCTACAGTTGTATACCGTCTATGACTTGTCTGTGTCTACGGTTGTATGCCGTTTATGACTAGTCTGTGTATACCGTTGTATACCTTCTATGACTAGTCTGTGTCTACAGTTGTATGCCGTCTATGACTAGTCTGTGTCTACAGTGGTATGCCGTCTATGACTAGTCTGTGTCTACAGTTGTATGCCGTCTATGACTAGTCTGTCTACAGTGGTATGCCGTCTATGACTAGTCTGTGTCTACGGTTGTATGCCGTCTATGACTAGTCTGTGTCTACAGTTGTATGGCGTCTATGACTAGTCTGTGTCTACGGTTGTATGCCATCTATGACTAGTCTGTGTCTACAGTTGTATACCGTCTATGACTAGTCTGTGTCTACAGTTGTATGCCGCCTATGAATAGTCTGTGTCTACAGTTGTATACCATCTATGACTTGTCTCTGTCTACAGTTGTATGCCGTCTATGACTAGTCTGTGTCTACAGTTGTATGCCGTCTATGACTAGTCTGTGTCTACAGTTGTATGCCGTCTATGACCTGTCTGTGTCGACAGTTGTAGGCCGTCTATGACTAGTCTGTGTCTACAGTTGTATACCATCTTTGACTTGTCTCTGTCTACAGTTGTATGCCGTCTATGACTAGTCTGTGTCTACAGTTGTATACCGTCTATGACTAGTCTGTGTCTACAGTTGTATGCCGTCTATGACTAGTCTGTATCTACAGTTGTATGCCGTCTATGACCTGTCTGTGTCGACAGTTGTATGCCGTCTATGACTAGTCTGTGTCTACAGTTGTATACCATCTATGACTTGTCTGTGTCTACAGTTGTATACCATCTATGACTTGTCTCTGTCTACAGTTGTATACCGTCTATGACTAGTCTGTGTCTACAGTTGTATGCCGTCTATGACCTGTCTGTGTCTACAGTTGTATACCGTCTATGACTAGTCTTTGTCTACTGTTGTATACCGTCTATGACTAGTCTGTGTCTACAGTCGTATACCGTCTATGACTAGTCTGTGTCTACAGTTGTATACCTTCTATGACTAGTCTGTGTCTACAGTTGTATACCGTCTATGACTAGTCTGTGTCTACAGTTGTATGCCGTCTATGACCTGTCTGTGTCTACAGTTGTATGCCGTCTATGACTAGTCTGTGTCTACAGTTGTATACCATCTATGACTTGTCTCTGTCTACAGTTGTATACAGTCTATGACTAGTCTGTGTCTACAGTTGTATGCCGTCTATGACCTGTCTGTGTCTACAGTTGTATACCGTCTATGACTAGTCTGTGTCTACTGTTGTATACCGTCTATGACTAGTCTCTGTCTACTGTTGTATACCGCCTATGACTACAGTTCTATACCGTCTATGTCTACAGTTGTATGCCGTCTATGACTTGTCTGTGTCTACGGTTGTATACCGTCTATGACTAGTCTCTGTCTACTGTTGTATACCGCCTATGACTACAGTTCTATACCGTCTATGTCTACAGTTGTATGCCGTCTATGACTTGTCTGTGTCTACGGTTGTATACCGTCTATGACTAGTCTCTGTCTACTGTTGTATACCGTCTATGACTAGTCTATGTCTACGGTTGTATACCGTCTATGACTAGTCTCTGTCTACTGTTGTATACCGCCTATGACTAGTCTGTGTCTACAGTTGTATACCGTCTATGACTTGTCTGTGTCTACTGTTGTATACCGCCTATGACTAGTCTGTGTCTACAGTTGTATACCGTCTATGACTAGTCTATGTCTACGGTTTATGCCGTCTATGACTAGTCTGTGTCTACAGTTGTATACCGCCTATGACTAGTCTGTGTCTACAGTTGTATACCGCCTATGACTAGTCTGTGTCTACAGTTGTATACTGTCTATGACTTGTCTGTGTCTACGGTTGTATGCCATCTATGACTAGTCTCTGTCTACAGTTGTATACCGCCTATGACTAGTCTGTGTCTACGGTTGTATACCGTCTATGACTTGCCATGTTTTTATTTTGTAAAATTCAAATATTTTTCATATATATTTATCCAGGTGTCCCGCTATTTTTTCATGTGTTCCAAGGTGTGCCATTGGCAAAAAAAGTTGAGAACCACTGTGCTAGCAAATAGGAAGGGTTGCCAATTACCTGTTATATAGATAATAAGTTTGTTGCTGTTAGGTAAATCACCTATTATGAATATACAGTAATATGGTATAATTAATTAAAGTCTGATCTATAATCAATATTAAATAAAATCAGTCAAGGAAGTTGGGAAAGGTGTATTAGGTTATTATAATTTACCATGTAGGGTCATGCTAGGGAGTGTGAATTTTTATGTAGGCAAGTGGAGAAAATTTCAGATTTTCTGTTTTAGATTGGAGAATGAGATTTGACTATTAAGAAGCATTCAGTGAGACACAAATTACATCCACGGTTTCCCAGCTAGTGGGCTACTTTAACTATATCCCATTTAAGGGAGTACTCGATATTAGTTTCTTTCAATTCCCATATTTAATGCGCTAATGAGGTAGAACTTTTTAATTTATTCTTAAATGAGTGAAGATGCACATAATATAATATCATGACTTGAAGATATTTGGGGTTGCACCAATATAAACTTTTGTGCAGGTGGATATAGAGACAGTACATTGGAACACTATTTTGAGTAAGACCATTGCTGTTGAGGGGGAGTGTCATGGAGTTTCTGCAGTTACAATTGTGGCTACATATTTGATTCCTAAGTGAATTAGAGTGCGGACACTGGTTAGTTGAAGGAGATTCTCCTGGGTTTATGTTAGCATGATTTAACCACTTTGATGTATTTATACTGCTTATATTATAAGTATTGTCTAATTCCTTATATATTTTTGAGTTTTCTATTATTGCTGGAGGTTAACACTTTAGCATTTAAACCAGCCATATCCGGCCAGAATTCTCTCACCTTCTGTTCAAACTGGCCATAACTGGCCGATTATACTGATATTATCATATTGTTGACAAAATAAATGACATCAAAATCTTGTACATTCAATATTATGTGAGATAAAGCATTTACCACTACCACCACTACCACCACTACCATCACTACAACCACTACCACCACTACCATCCCTACCACCACTACCACCACTGCCACCACTGCCACCACTACCACCACTACCATCACTACCACCACTACCACCACTACCATCCCTACCACCACTACCACCACTACCACCACTACCATCACTACCACCACTACCACCACTACCACCACTGCCACCACTACCACCACTACCACCACTACCATCCCTACCATCACTACCACCACTACCACCACTGCCACCACTACCACCACTACCATCACTACCACCACTACCACCACTACCATCCCTACCACCACTACCACCACTACCACCACTACCATCACTACCATCACTACCACCCCTACCACCACTACCATCCCTACCACCACTACCACCACTACCACAACTACCATCCCTACCATCACTACCACCACTACCACCACTACCATCCCTACCACCACTACCACCACTACCACCACTACCATCACTACCACCACTACCACCACTGCCACCACTACCACAACTACCATCCCTACCATCACTACCACCACTACCATCCCTACCACCACTACCACCACTACCACCACTACCATCACTACCACCACTACCACCACTACCATCCCTACCACCACTACCATCCCTACCACCACTACCATCACTACCATCACTACCACCCCTACCACCACTACCATCCCTACCACCACTACCACCACTACCATCACTACCATCACTACCACCACTACCATCACTACCACCACTACCATCAATACCACCACTACCATCACTACAACCACTACCACCACTACCATCCCTACCATCACTACCACCACTACCATCACTACCATTCCTACCACCACTACCATCACTACCACCACTACCACCACTACCATCCCTACCATCCCTACCACCACTACCACCACTACCATCCCTACCATCCCTACCACCACTACCATCACTACCATCACTACCATCACTACCACCACTACCATCCCTACCATCCCTACCATCCCTACCATCACTACCACCACTACCATCACTACCATTCCTACCACCACTACCATCACTACCACCCCTACCACCATTACCATCCCTACCACCACTACCACCACTACCATCCCTACCATCCCTACCATCCCTACCACCACTACCATCCCTACCACCACTACCATCCCTACCACCACTACCATCCCTACCACCACTACCACCCCTACCACCATTACCATCCCTACCACCACTACCATCCCTACCATCCCTACCACCACTACCATCCCTACCACCACTACCATCCCTACCACCACTACCATCCCTACCATCCCTACCACCACTACCATCACTACCATCCCTACCACCACTACCATCCCTACCACCACTACCATCCCTACCATCCCTACCACCACTACCACCCCTACCACCACTACCATCCCTACCACCACTACCATCCCTACCATCCCTACCACCACTACCATCCCTACCATCCCTACCACCACTACCATCCCTACCACCACTACCATCACTACCATCACTACCATCACTACCACCACTACCATCCCTACCACCACTACCATCCCTACCACCACTACCATCCCTACCACCACTACCATCACTACCATCCCTACCATCCCTACCATCCCTACCATCCCTACCATCCCTACCACCACTACCATCCCTACCATCCCTACCATCCCTACCATCACTACCACCACTACCATCCCTACCATCCCTACCACCACTACCATCCCTACCATCCCTACCATCCCTACCACCACTACCACCACTACCATCCCTACCATCCCTACTACCATCCCTACCATCCCTACCACCACTACCACCACTACCATCCCTACCATCCCTACCACCACTACCATCCCTACCATCCCTACCATCCCTACCACCACTACCATCACTACCATCCCTACCATCACTACCACCACTACCATCCCTACCATCCCTACCACCACTACCATCCCTACCATCCCTACCATCCCTACCACCACTACCACCACTACCACCACTACCATCCCTACCACCACTACCATCACTACCATCCCTACCATCACTACCACCACTACCATCCCTACCATCCCTACCATCCCTACCACCACTACCATCCCTACCATCCCTACCACCACTACCATCACTACCATCCCTACCATCCCTACCATCACTACCATCACTACCACCACTACCATCCCTACCATCCCTACCACCACTACCATCCCTACCATCCCTACCACCACTACCACCACTACCACCACTACCATCCCTACCACCACTACCATCACTACCATCCCTACCATCCCTACCATCCCTACCATCACTACCATCCCTACCATCCCTACCATCCCTACCATCACTACCACCACTACCATCCCTACCATCCCTACCACCACTACCATCACTACCATCCCTACCACCACTACCATCCCTACCATCCCTACCATCACTACCACCACTACCACCACTACCATCCCTACCATCCCTACCATCCCTACCATCACTACCACCACTACCATCCCTACCATCCCTACCACCACTACCATCACTACCATCCCTACCACCACTACCATCCCTACCATCACTACCACCACTACCATCCCTACCATCCCTACCATCACTACCATCCCTACCACCACTACCATCCCTACCATCCCTACCATCACTACCACCACTACCACCACTACCATCCCTACCATCCCTACCATCCCTACCATCCCTACCACCACTACCATCACTACCATCCCTACCACCACTACCATCCCTACCATCCCTACCATCACTACCACCACTACCACCACTACCATCCCTACCATCCCTACCATCACTACCACCACTACCATCCCTACCATCCCTACCACCACTACCATCACTACCATCCCTACCACCACTACCATCCCTACCATCCCTACCATCCCTACCACCACTACCATCCCTACCATCCCTACCACCACTACCATCACTACCATCCCTACCACCACTACCATCCCTACCATCCCTACCATCACTACCACCACTACCATCCCTACCATCCCTACCACCACTACCATCACTACCATCCCTACCACCACTACCATCCCTACCATCCCTACCATCACTACCACCACTACCACCACTACCATCCCTACCATCCCTACCATCCCTACCATCACTACCACCACTACCATCCCTACCATCCCTACCACCACTACCATCACTACCATCCCTACCACCACTACCATCCCTACCATCCCTACCATCACTACCACCACTACCACCACTACCATCCCTACCATCCCTACCATCACTACCACCACTACCACCACTACCATCCCTACCACCACTACCATCACTACCATCCCTACCACCACTACCATCCCTACCATCCCTACCACCACTACCATCACTACCATCCCTACCACCACTACCATCACTACCATCCCTACCACCACTACCATCCCTACCATCCCTACCACCACTACCATCCCTACCATCCCTACCATCCCTACCACCACTACCATCACTACCATCCCTACCACCACTACCATCCCTACCATCCCTACCATCACTACCACCACTACCACCACTACCATCCCTACCATCACTACCATCCCTACCATCCCTACCATCACTACCACCACTACCACCACTACCACCACTACCACCACTACCATCCCTACCACCACTACCATCACTACCATCCCTACCACCACTACCATCCCTACCATCACTACCATCCCTACCACCACTACCATCACTACCATCCCTACCATCCCTACCACCACTACCATCACTACCATCCCTACCACCACTACCATCCCTACCATCCCTACCATCCCTACCATCACTACCATCCCTACCACCACTACCATCCCTACCATCACTACCATCCCTACCATCCCTACCACCACTACCATCCCTACCACCACTACCATCACTACCATCCCTACCATCCCTACCATCCCTACCATCCCTACCATCCCTACCACCACTACCATCACTACCATCCCTACCACCACTACCATCCCTACCATCACTACCATCCCTACCATCCCTACCACCACTACCATCACTACCATCCCTACCACCACTACCATCACTACCATCCCTACCATCCCTACCACCACTACCATCCCTACCATCCCTACCACCACTACCATCCCTACCATCCCTACCATCCCTACCACCACTACCATCACTACCATCCCTACCACCACTACCATCCCTACCATCCCTACCATCACTACCACCACTACCATCCCTACCATCCCTACCATCCCTACCACCACTACCACCACTACCACCACTACCATCCCTACCACCACTACCATCACTACCATCCCTACCACCACTACCATCCCTACCATCACTACCATCCCTACCATCCCTACCATCACTACCACCACTACCACCACTACCATCCCTACCACCACTACCATCACTACCACCACTACCATCCCTACCATCCCTACCAGCACTACCATCCCTACCATCCCTACCATCCCTACCACCACTACCATCACTACCATCACTACCATCCCTACCATCACTACCATCCCTACCATCCCTACCATCACTACCACCACTACCATCCCTACCATCACTACCATCCCTACCATCCCTACCATCACTACCACCACTACCACCACTACCATCCCTACCACCACTACCATCACTACCACCACTACCATCCCTACCATCCCTACCAGCACTACCATCCCTACCATCCCTACCATCCCTACCACCACTACCATCACTACCATCACTACCATCCCTACCATCCCTACCATCACTACAACCACTACCATCACTACCATCCCTACCACCACTACCATCACTACCACCACTACCATCCCTACCATCCCTACCATCACTACCATCACTACCATCCCTACCATCCCTACCATCACTACAACCACTACCACCACTACCATCCCTACCACCACTACCATCACTACCACCACTACCATCCCTACCACCACTACCATCACTACCATCCCTACCACCACTACCATCACTACCATCCCTACCACCACTACCATCCCTACCACCACTACCATCACTACCACCACTACCATCACTACCATCCCTACCACCACTACCATCCCTACCATCCCTACCATCACTACCACCACTACCATCCCTACCATCACTACCACCACTACCATCACTACCACCACTACCATCACTACCACCACCACCATCCCTACCACCACTACCACCACTACCATCACTACCACCACTACCATCACTACCACCACTACCATCCCTACCACCACTACCATCCCTACCATCCCTACCACCACTACCATCACTACCATCACTACCACCACTACCATCCCTACCACCACTACCACCACTACCATCCCTACCACCACTACCATCACTACCATCACTACCACCATTACCATCCCTACCACCACTACCATCCCTACCATCACTACCACCACTACCATCACTACCACCACTACCACCACTACCACCACTACCACCACTACCATCCCTACCACCACTACCACCACTACCACCACTACCACCACTACCATCACTACCACCCCTACCACCACTACCACCACTACCATCCCTACCATCACTACCACCACTACCATCACTACCACCACTACCACCACTACCACCACTACCATCACTACCATCCCTACCACCACTACCATCACTACCATCCCTACCACCACTACCACCACTACCATCCCTACCACCACTACCATCACTACCACCACTACCACCACTACCACGACTACCACCACTACCATCCCTACCACCACTACCACCACTACCACCACTACCATCACTACCACCCCTACCACCACTACCACCACTACCATCCCTACCATCACTACCACCACTACCATCACTACCACCACTACCACCACTACCACCACTACCATCACTACCATCCCTACCACCACTACCATCACTACCATCCCTACCACCACTACCACCACTACCATCCCTACCACCACTACCATCACTACCACCACTACCATCACTACCACCACTACCACCACTACCATCCCTACCATCACTACCACCACTACCACCACTACCACCACTACCATCACTACCATCCCTACCACCACTACCATCACTACCATCCCTACCATCACTACCACCACTACCATCCCTACCATCACTACCACCACTACCACCACTACCATCTCTACCACCACTACCACCACTACCATCACTACCATCACTACCATCACTACCATCCCTACCACCACTACCATCCCTACCACCACTACCATCCCTACCATCCCTACCACCACTACCACCACTACCATCCCTACCACCACTACCACCACTACCATCCCTACCACCACTACCATCTCTACCATCCCTACCACCACTACCATCACTACCACCACTACCATCACTACCACCACTACCACCACTACCATCCCTACCACCACTACCACCACTACCATCCCTACCACCACTACCATCACTACCACCACTACCATCACTACCACCACTACCACCACTACCATCCCTACCATCCCTACCACCACTACCATCACTACCATCACTACCACCACTACCATCCCTACCACCACTACCACCACTACCATCCCTACCATCACTACCACCACTACCATCACTACCACCACTACCATCACTACCACCACTACCACCACTACCATCCCTACCACCACTACCATCCCTATCACCACTACCATCCCTACCACCACTACCACCACTACCATCCCTACCACCACTACCACCACTACCATCCCTACCACCACTACCATCACTACCACCCCTACCACCACTACCATCCCTACCACCACTACCACCACTACCATCCCTACCACCACTACCATCACTACCATCCCTACCACCACTACCATCCCTACCACCACTACCACCACTACCATCCCTACCACCACTACCATCACTACCACCCCTACCACCACTACCATCCCTACCATCACTACCACCACTACCATCACTACCACCACTACCACCACTACCACCACTACCACCACTACCATCCCTACCACCACTACCACCACTACCACCACTACCATCACTACCACCACTACCATCACTACCACCACTACCATCACTACCACCACTACCACCTCTACCATCACTACCACCACTACCATCCTTACCACCACTACCACCACTACCATCACTACCACCACTACCACCACTACCATCCCTACCATCCCTACCATCACTACCACCACTACCATCAGTACCATACCATCCTCACAAACACTGCACTCAACACACTTCTGTTGTAAATATGTAGAACATGTCCTACTTAAATATTTACTGTTGTCATAGAAAACACAGATGCATAACCAGTTGAAACTGCAGGAAGAACAAGCTGAGAAACTTGCCAAAGAATTAAAGCGACGAAATGATGAATTATTCTGTGATGAGAAGATGAGACAACAGATCAGACAAAACAGGTAATCTTTGATATTGTGTTTATTATTTATATCATCAGTAATAATCATAATTTGGGCAGAAGGCTATTTTGATATTTATTTTGTTGATCCTTGATAAAAGACTAAGTTGGTCTTGATTGGGTTTCAACTCAGAACAAATTCTATAACTTTAGTAATAAATGTTTTTTGAAATATTTACTTCTGTGTCCACAGATTGATTTTTTTAGTTTCAGAAGATTCCGTTAAGGGTGAAAGCAGCGATGCTTTGCTAAAACTTTAATCTGTTCTTATAATATATATATCAGCAAGGCTAGAATTAACAATGAATATTGTGAAAAATTTAGCGTAAAAGTAGGTGCTCATCAAGGTTCCATCCTTAGCCCCCTCCTGTTTATTATTGCCCTTCAGGCTGTAACAGAGGAGTTTAAGATCAGCTGCCCATGGGAAATTCTATATGCAGATGATCTAACTTTCATAGCTGAATCTATGGCCAAATTAGAGAATTTCCAAACCTAGAAGCATGGCCTAGAATCAAAAGGCCTTAAAGTTAACTTGTTGAAGACTAAAGTTCTAGTATGTAGAAAGGAAAATAGGGCGCAGGTGCCCTCTGGGAAATGGCCATGCTCAGTGTGTAGGAAAGGAGTAGTTAGAAATTCCATTCTATGCCCCAAATGCAAACTATGGGTACATAAAAGATGTAGTGGGATCACAGGCAAGCTATCTAAGAATGTAGATTTTATATGTGGCCGATGCTCAGGTGCAATAAAGAGCAAGTGCCCACAGAATACTAGCCCCTTCTATTGCCCAGATGGTCCTATAGAAATAGTGGACACTTTCCATTACCTGAGTGACAAGATCAGCAGTGGTGGAAGCTGTTCTGAAAGTACAGTAGCCAGAGTTAGAACGGGATGGAAAAAGTTCAGAGAGCTTATTCTGCTGTTGGCCACTAAAGGTTTCTCTCTAAAAATGAAAGGCAGGCTGTATGATGCCTGTATACGAACAGTGATGTTACATGTCAGTGAGACACGGGCATTGTGTGCAGAGGACCTGTGCAGACTGGAAAGGAACGAAGCATGCATGCTCCGTTGGGCGTGTAATTGTAATATACGCGAACGGCAAAACATAAATGAACTAAGTGAGAAATTAGGAATAAGAGGGATCAGATGCAGTTTACTTGAGAGAAGACTACGTTGGTATGGTCACGTGATGCGCATGAAAGATGACAGCTGTATAAAAAAGTGCAGGGCGATCAAAATTGATGGAAGTTACGGAGTAGGTAGAACCAGAAAAACGTGGGACGACATGATAAAATCCGACCTTGCACACTTACACCTCTCTAAAACAATGTCACTGGACCGAGATCTTTGGCACTACGCAGTAATATGGAAGTATACCTTCCCTTCCCTATGTGCAAAGCGAAACCTACAGTCAGGAGGCTCCTCTTAACCAAATATACACCCCCAAACCCCTACCCCATCCTTCCACTCCCACCGACACCACCCTTTCTCTGTAAAGTTATGTTGGTACCACAACACCCAGTCCAAAGTAAAGTGGTCATGTATGTGTCACGACAAAAAGCACCCAGTCCACACTGTAAAGTTGTTATGTAGAAGAGATGGTAAAAAGACTCCCAGTCCACACTGTAAATATGGTTGGTGTTAGGAAGGGCATCCAGCTGTAGAAAACCTGCCAAATACAGTCCTATACGAGCGAGACATGGTCACCCGACCAACCTTGCCTCAAGTGGGACAATTCCCGTCTAACCCATGCTAGCGTGGAAGATGGATGTGGTGATGATATATATATACATATATATATATTAGAAAAAAACGAGGAAGTTCCGTTTATATGATATTTATTGTGTATCGACCTGTTACCCACGTTTGACAGAGAATTGGCTCAAGGACGCCCATAGGACTTCACTCCACTATCGATCTGCTCTTCAGACTGGCAATACATAGAGTGCTTGCTTTGGTACCAACACCAGTAATTCACTGAATCACCTACACTATATATATATACAATATATTAACAAATGCCCTTAACGGTTGGAGCTTCCTCCAACCGTTAAGGTTGTCTTTTTTCGGGGTATGTCAATATTTAATTATAAAACTAATCTGTATTGTATTTTATCTGATGAAAGCGCACCATAATTTGCCTTGGTGGCCCTTGAAATATGTATAATAAAATAAATATGGTTTTATAAATATAGTTTCCATTTGTTAATATATTGTATATTTATTCCACTAACAGTTGAGTGCTTTATATCAGTTATAAGAATGTTTAAGTTTGTTGAATCCCAACAAATTAAATATAACCTCTGCATTTCATTTCATTTCATTTCATTTTACGTCCACTTTTCCCTGCTTGCAAGGGTGGGACGGGAACTGATTCTGGCATGATTTCTACAGCTGGATGCCCTTCCTAACACCAACCTCATTTACAATGAGTGCTGGGTGCTTTTTTTGCCGTGGCACCTCCACGACCACTTTGCAGTGGAATGATAGGAACCCCAGTCCCTATCATCTCATTTCTACAGCTGAGTAAACTGGAGCAATGTGAAATAAAGTGTCTTGCTCAAGGAAACAACACATCACCCGGTCTGAGAATTGAACTCACAACCTTTCGATTGCAAGGCCAATGCTCTAACCACTAAGCCTGCATATATATATATATATATATATATTTAAAAGTTAAACAAGGTTCAATGAATACATCAAAGAATGAGTTTTACAATAGATTGGAAGCACTCAACAGTCATGTCCATTTCTCAACCAAGTTGTCATTCAAAATCCCAAGACTTCAGTTCCCTGTTAGAACCAGTTTTGCTATGACTAAATAAAACTCAGGCCCAGATTTTCAAAGTTGTAGGGTTGACTATGGGAGAATCAGTTTTT
This sequence comes from Eledone cirrhosa, assembly GCA_964016885.1. Lineage (NCBI taxonomy): Eukaryota > Metazoa > Mollusca > Cephalopoda > Octopoda > Eledonidae > Eledone > Eledone cirrhosa. Next base: position 101,079,006 of record OZ024746.1, read on the forward strand.
ACCCATGGACAGTTATATGTTGGTAGTTCACGTGTGGAAAGACCTAGAAATCTTTCATATACTATGCATGAATGGTAAAATGAAGAATTTGGTATATCTAGAAGATGTTTTACTGTTTTTTTTTCTTTTGTAACACACACACTGTGGTCTCACCTCTGTAAACCAGATAAATATCCAATACAGTCGTTTTCTTTTCTACCTGTCTTCTGTTTACCTGGGTGAAGTTGGGTGAATCAGCTGGTATACACACACATATATATATGTTAGGATCTAAAAGCCTTTTATATGTGTTTATGTGTGTTTGTGTGTAAAACTGTTTAAAAATAGACATTTTAACTAGTTATGTTAGCAGGAAAACGAATGCTAAAGCCTATATATGGGTCTGCTTATGTATATGTATGTATATCCATGTGTATATATGTGGCTATATATGTATAGCTGAATTATTGATCAGCTAGTTTATTGTTTTTCTACTTTATGGTGTTCATGCTTTATGGCTTTGACACTTTTTATGAAATTATTTAAATTATTTAAGATGGTATTGATCAATAATTAATCAATTCTTTGCTTTCATCATCATCATCATCATTTAACGTCCATCTTCCACGCTAGCATGGGTTAGATGGTTTTGGTCGGGAGACTATGTCTTTGTTCGTACGGAAGTGTCTCTGGCAGGTTTTCTATGGCTGGATGCCATTCCTAACACCAACCACCCTTACAGTGTGGACTGGGAGCCTTTTTACCATGTCTCTTACACGACCACTTTAAGTGGGAGGATGGAGTGGGGAGGTATATTGGGGTCAGAGGTGCCTACTGACTGTAGGTTTAAGTTTGTATGCAAGGGAAGGCGGGTCTTCTGAATAACTACATGGCACCAAAGATCTCGATCCAGTGACATTGTCTTAGAGAGGTGTAAGTGAGCAAGGTCAGTTTTTATCACCTCGTCGCAGGTTTTTCTTGCTTTACCCACTCTGTATCTTCATTCAGTTTTCATTGTCTGCACTATTCAATTTCCATTGTAGCTTAGAAATTCGAGATCTTGAAGAGAAATTAAGGCTGGGTTATCTAAACAAAGTGCGTGCTGCTCAAATAGCAGAGAAGCAGACCAATAAATATAATTTACAGGTTAGTGTAATTCTCTTCCATATTTTGATAAGATTTTTAATCTAAAGTTGTTTTTGATGTTATGTCTGATTAATCCAGGTTGAGATGATCTAAAGCTGGTTGAAGATGGCAAATTGGTAGCAGAATTATTAAAATATCAGAATTCTTTGCAATATTTCTTTCAGCTTTCTCTGCTCTCTGGGTTCAAATTCTGTCAAAGACAACTTAGCCTTTCATCCTTTTGAGGTTGGTACAAAAAGTACCAGTCCAGTACTAGAGTCAATTTTTTTTCTATATCTCTTTCTTACTCCTTTTCTGGAAGAAATTAGCGATGTTTAGATGTGGAGAGGAGATGAGCTCTGCTAAGTTTAAAATTCCCCTATGACTCAGGAGTTACAGATCCATACATATGGTCAGTTGGTCATTTGGCTGGGTGGAGTACACTGTACCCTTTTCTAGTTACAGTAACTGTTTTTCTGTATGAGTGCGATAAAGGTGATAAAGTGTAATTAGAGAGAATTTGGCTGCAGCTTCTAGCAGGATCAATGACCACTTAGAAGCCTCATTATTGACCTTGGTGAAGGAGATGCTGTTGTTGTTTAGCACCATGCTAGCAATGAGTGAACAGAGATATGACTCCTGTATTTTTGGCAAAACATTGTTTGATCTCTCCTTCCATTTTAAATATGTTAGAGATACATTTTGTTGCTATTGCTAGCAGATCAAGTAACTAAGAATACCAGCCCTTCATTAGCTGCTGTGAGGAGTATTTTATTACTGTGATATTTTGTAAAGTTTTCAATAACAGCAGTAATCTATAAGATCTTCAACTCACTACCGAGTCATATCCCAGATGGAAATATTAGGAACACTGTCAAATCAAACCCTTTTGATACCAAACTGCCTGAAATTGGCCTTGATTTATGATTCAAAACGGCCTGTTTTAAAATGTTTATACTTTATATCAAAACCTTTCATCATAATTTTGTATTAGAAATTTTTCTTAAGTCATGTTTTAAATAACAGCTTATTTATGAAAAACTTAGTTATTTCATAAATTCAGGGTGAGTATTTCATTACAAATATGCTAATCAAAGTGTTAATATGTTGTAGTAATGAGTTAAGTCATCTGATACTGTTTAGCCTAGAGAGAGATACACTCTACCTATGGCAGGTGAGTGTGTTATTGCAGTGCCATAATTTCTTCTATTATTTGCCCTAACTTCTGTTTCTCAATATGGCTTTTTCCTCCAGAAAGAAGATGACATCTTGGTGGAGGAAATGAGAGGAAATCTGAAACGTGCTGAAGAAAATGATCGGAGGGAGGCAGAAAAGCGCCTACAAGAGAAACGCTACTATCATGAACAGCTGGATGTGCAGCTGCAGGAACAAGAAGAGAAGAAACGGCATTTGTATGAAGAGTTTCTCAAAGAGAAGTTGATGATTGATGACATTGTGCAGAAGATTCATCAAGAAGACCAAAGGTAAGAACATTTATCCAGCCTCCCTCTATATATAGAGGTAGACCTGACTATATATAGTGACTATTGTCACTATATATACTGGTAGACATGTATCACCTCACTATAGTCACTATATATACTGGTAGACATGTAACACCTCACTATAGTCACTATATATTCTGGTAGACATGTAACACCTCACTATAGTCACTATATATTCTGTTAGACATGTAACACCTCACTATAGTCACTATATATTCTGGTAGACATGTAACACCTCACTATATATACTGGTAGACCTGTTACACCTCACTATAGTCACTATATATACTGGTAGACATGTAACACCTTACTATAGTAACTATATATACTGGTAGACATGTAACACCTCGCTATATATACTGGTAGACCTGTAACACCTCACTATAGTCACTATATATACTGGTAGACCTGTTACACCTCACTATAGTCACTATATATACTGGTAGACATGTAACACCTTACTATAGTCACTATATATACTGGTAGACATGTAACACCTCACTATAGTCACTATATATACTGGTAGACCTGTAACACCTCACTATAGTGACTATATATACTGGTAGACATGTAACACCTCACTATAGTCACTATATATACTGGTAGACATGTAACACCTCACTATAGTCACTATATATACTGGTAGACATGTAACACCTCGCTATATATACTGGTAGACCTGTAACACCTCACTATAGTCACTATATATACTGGTAGACCTGTTACACCTCACTATAGTCACTATATATACTGGTAGACATGTAACACCTTACTATAGTCACTATATATACTGGTAGACATGTAACACCTCACTATAGTCACTATATATACTGGTAGACCTGTAACACCTCACTATAGTGACTATATATACTGGTAGACATGTAACACCTCACTATAGTCACTATATATACTGGTAGACATGTAACACCTCACTATATATACTGGTAGACATATAACACCTCACTATAGTCACTATATATACTGGTAGACCTGTTACACCTCACTATAGTCACTATATATACTGGTAGACATGTAACACCTTACTATAGTAACTATATATACTGGTAGACATGTAACACCTCGCTATATATACTGGTAGACCTGTAACACCTCACTATAGTCATTATATATACTGGTAGACCTGTTACACCTCACTATAGTCACTATATATACTGGTAGACATGTAACACCTTACTATAGTCACTATATATACTGGTAGACATGTAACACCTCACTATAGTCACTATATATACTGGTAGACCTGTAACACCTCACTATAGTGACTATATATACTGGTAGACATGTAACACCTCACTATAGTCACTATATATACTGGTAGACATGTAACACCTCACTATAGTCACTATATATACTGGTAGACATGTAACACCTCACTATAGTGACTATATATACTGGTAGACATGTAACACCTCGCTATATATACTGGTAGACCTGTAACACCTCACTATAGTCACTATATATACTGGTAGACCTGTTACACCTCACTATAGTCACTATATATACTGGTAGACATGTAACACCTCACTATAGTCACTATATATACTGGTAGACATGTAACACCTCACTATAGTCACTATATATACTGGTAGACATGTAACACCTCACTATATATACTGGTAGACATATAACACCTCACTATAGTCATTATATATACTGGTAGACATGTAACACCTCACTATAGTCACGATATATACTGGTAGACATGTAACAACTCACTATAGTCACTATATATACTGGTAGACATGTAACACCTCACTATAGTCACTATATATACTGGAGGACCTGTAACACCTCACTATATTTACTGGTAGACATAACACCTCACTATATATACTGGTAGACATGTAACACCTCACTATATATACTGGTAGACATGTAACACCTCACTATAGTCACTATATATACTGGTAGACATGTAACACCTCACTATAGTGACTATATATACTGGTAGACATGTAACACCTCACTATAGTCACTATATATACTGGTAGACATGTAACACCTCACTATATATACTGGTAGACATGTAACACCTCACTATATATACTGGTAGACATGTAACAGCTCACTATAGTCACTATATATACTGGTAGACCTGTTATACCTCACTATATATACTGGTAGAAATGTAACACCTTACTATAGTAACTATATATACTGGTAGACATGTAACACCTCACTATAGTCACTATATATACTGGTAGACCTGTAACACCTCACTATAGTCACTATATATACTGGTAGACCTGTTACACCTCACTATAGTCACTATATATACTGGTAGACATGTAACGCCTTACTATAGTCACTATATATACTGGTAGACATGTAACACCTCACTATAGTCACTATATATACTGGTAGACCTGTAACACCTCACTATAGTGACTATATATACTGGTAGACATGTAACACCTCACTATAGTCACTATATATACTGGTAGACATGTAACACCTCACTATAGTCACTATATATACTGGAGGACCTGTAACACCTCACTATATATACTGGTAGACATGTAACACCTCACTATAGTCACTATATATACTAGTAGACGTGTAACACCTCACTATAGTCACTATATATACTGGTAGACATGTAACACCTCACTATAGTCACTATATATACTGGAGGACCTGTAACACCTCACTATATTTACTGGTAGACATAACACCTCACTATATATACTGGTAGACATGTAACACCTCACTATATATACTGGTAGACATGTAACACCTCACTATAGTCACTATATATACTGGTAGACATATAACACCTCACTATAGTGACTATATATACTGGTAGACATGTAACACCTCACTATAGTCACTATATATACTGGTAGACATGTAACACCTCACTATATATACTGGTAGACATGTAACACCTCACTATATATACTGGTAGACATGTAACACCTCACTATAGTCACTATATATACTGGTAGACCTGTTATACCTCACTATATATACTGGTAGACATGTAACACCTTACTATAGTAACTATATATACTGGTAGACATGTAACACCTCACTATAGTCACTATATATACTGGTAGACCTGTAACACCTCACTATAGTCACTATATATACTGGTAGACCTGTTACACCTCACTATAGTCACTATATATACTGGTAGACATGTAACGCCTTACTATAGTCACTATATATACTGGTAGACATGTAACACCTCACTATAGTCACTATATATACTGGTAGACCTGTAACACCTCACTATAGTGACTATATATACTGGTAGACATGTAACACCTCACTATAGTCACTATATATACTGGTAGACATGTAACACCTCACTATAGTCACTATATATACTGGAGGACCTGTAACACCTCACTATATATACTGGTAGACATGTAACACCTCACTATAGTCACTATATATACTAGTAGACATGTAACACCTCACTATAGTCACTATATATACTGGTAGACATGTAACACCTCACTATAGTCACTATATATACTGGTAGACATGTAACACCTCACTATATATACTGGAGGACTTGTAACACCTCACTATATATACTGGTAGACATGTAACACCTCACTATAGTCACTATATATACTGGTAGACATGTAACACCTCACTATAGTCACTATATATACTGGTAGACATGTAACACCTCACTATAATCACTATATATACTGGTAGATCTGTAACACCTCACTATAGTGACTATATATACTGGTAGACATGTAACACCTTACTATAGTCACTATATATACTGGTAGACATGTAACACCTCACTATAGTGACTATATATACTGGTAGACATGTAACACCTCACTATAGTCACTATATATATACTGGTAGGCATGTAACACCTCACTATAGTCACTATATATACTGGAGGACATGTAACACCTCACTATATATACTGGTAGACATGTAACACCTCACTATAGTCACTATATATACTGGTAGACATGTAGCACCTTACTATAGTCACTATATATACTGGTAGACATGTAACACCTCACTATATATACTGGTAGACATGTAACACCTCACTATAGTCACTATATATACTGGTAGACATGTAACACCTCACTATATATACTGGTAGACCTGTAACACCTTACTATAGTCACTATATATACTGGTAGACATGTAACAACTCACTATAGTCACTATATATACTGGTAGACATGTAACACCTCACTATAGTCACTATATATACTGGAGGACCTGTAACACCTCACTATATATACTGGTAGACATATAACACCTCACTATAGTCACTATATATACTGGTAGACATGTAACACCTCACTATATATACTGGAGGACCTGTAACACCTCACTATATATACTGGTAGACATGTAACACCTTACTATAGTCACTATATATACTGGTAGACATGTAACACCTCACTATATATACTGGGAGACATGTAACACATCACTATAGTCACTATATATACTGGTAGACATGTAACACCTCACTATATATACTGGTAGACCTGTTACACCTCACTATAGTCACTATATATACTGGTAGACATGTAACACCTCACTATAGTCACTATATATACTGGTAGACCTGTTACACCTCACTATAGTCACTATATATACTGGTAGACATGTAACACCTCACTATAGTCACTATATATACTAGTAGACATGTAACACCTCACTATAGTCACTATATATACTGGTAGACCTGTAACACCTCACTATAGTCACTATATATACTGGTAGACATGTAACACCTTACTATAGTCACTATATATACTGGTAGACATGTAACACCTCACTATAGTCACTATATATACTGGTAGACCTGTTACACCTCACTATAGTCACTATATATACTAGTAGACATGTAACACCTCACTATAGTCACTATATATACTGGAGGACCTGTAACACCTCGCTATATATACTGGTAGACATGTAACACCTCACTATAGTCACTATATATACTGGTAGACATGTAACACCTCACTATAGTGACTATATATACTGGTAGATCTGTAACACCTCACTATAGTCACTATATATACTGGTAGATCTGTAACACCTCACTATATATACTGGTAGACATGTAACACCTCACTATAGTCACTATATATACTGGTAGACATGTAACAACTCACTATAGTCACTATATATACTGGTAGACATGTAACACCTCACTATATATACTGGAGGACATGTAACACCTCACTATAGTCACTATATATACTGGTAGACATGTAACACCTCACTATAGTCACTATATATACTGTTAGACATGTAACACCTCACTATAGTCATTATATATACTGGTAGACATGTAACACCTCACTATAGTCACTATATATACTGGTAGACATGTAACAACTCACTATAGTCACTATATATACTGGTAGACATGTAACAACTCACTATAGTCACTATATATACTGGTAGACATGTAACACCTCACTATATATACTGGAGGACATGTAACACCTCACTATAGTCACTATATATACTGGTAGACATGTAACACCTCACTATAGTCACTATATATACTGGTAGACATGTAACACCTCACTATATAACTGGTAGACATGTAACACCTCACTATATATACTGGTAGACATGTAACACCTCACTATAGTCACTATATATACTGGTAGATCTGTAACACCTCACTATAGTCACTATATATACTGGTAGACATGTAACACCTCACTATAGTCACTATATATACTGGTAGACATGTAACACCTCACTATAGTCACTATATATACTGGTAGACATGTAACACCTCACTATAGTCACTATATATACTGGTAGACATGTAACACCTCACTATAGTCACTGTATATACTGGTAGACATGTAACGCCTCACTATATATACTGGTAGACATGTAACACCTCACTATATATACTGGTAGACATGTAACACCTCACTATAGTCACTATATATACTGGTAGATCTGTAACACCTCACTATAGTCACTATATATACTGGTAGACATGTAACACCTCACTATAGTCACTATATATACTGGTAGACATGTAACACCTCACTATAGTAACTATATATACTGGAGGACATGTAACACCTCACTATAGTCACTATATATACTGGTAGACATGTAACGCCTCACTATATATACTGGTAGACCTGTTACACCTCACTATAGTCACTATATATACTGGTAGACATGTAACACCTCACTATAGTCACTATATATACTGGTAGACATGTAACACCTCACTATAGTCACTATATATACTGGTAGACATGTAACACCTCACTATAGTCACTATATATACTGGTAGACATGTAACACCTCACTATAGTCACTATATATACTGGTAGACATGTAACACCTCACTATAGTCACTATATATACTGGTAGACATGTAACGCCTCACTATATATACTGGTAGACATGTAACACCTCACTATATATACTGGTAGACATGTAACACCTCACTATAGTCACTATATATACTGGTAGATCTGTAACACCTCACTATAGTCACTATATATACTGGTAGACATGTAACACCTCACTATAGTCACTATATATACTGGTAGACATGTAACACCTCACTATAGTAACTATATATACTGGAGGACATGTAACACCTCACTATAGTCACTATATATACTGGTAGACATGTAACGCCTCACTATATATAATGGTAGACCTGTTACACCTCACTATAGTCACTATATATACTGGTAGACATGTAACACCTCACTATAGTCACTATATATACTGGTAGACATGTAACACCTCACTATAGTCACTATATATATTGGTAGATCTGTAACACCTCACTATAGTCACTATATATTTTCCATCGATATACTTGTTTATATATATATAATTTAATAGAGAAATGGCTTCTACAGGACTAGAACTGTTTCATTAGTCGTGTAGAAGCCATTTCTATATTAAATTTTGTATATAGTCTACTAATGTATTGAGTACCTTACATACTATGGTTATTCCCGATTGAACCCGGGACTCACATCATCATCATCATTTTACGTCCACTTTTCCCTGCTTGCAAGGATGGGACTGGTCCCCTTTAATGCAGCATCTCTCCATTTGTCACAGTCCTTCGTCATCTCTTCTGTGAGCTTCAGTGATCTGAAGTTCGCTCTCACCACCTTCGCTCATGTTTTCCCTGGTTTTCCTGTACTGCGTCTTCCTTCCACTAGGATCACCTGCCACATCTTCACCCAGTGGTCATCCTCCTTGCACATCACATGGCCATACCAACGCAGTCTTCTCTCCTACATACTACAGTTTATTCCTCTTATATACTGTTTCTCTCTCAACTCGTCCATGCTTGCTTCATTTCTCTCCAGCCTTCGCATATCCTCCACATATAATATATATATAGATACATATATTTTATATATAGATATATATATTATATATATATAGATATATATAATATATATATTGTATATATAATGGCTGCAACTCGATTTCGAGTAATGCCATCGCTTGATATTTAAGCATGAGCATCATGGATGTGGTTTATTTAGTCCAGCTAGGGACTTGCCTATGGCCAGCAATACCATGCATCACAAAATATGTCACATATCAAGCAATGCCTGTGCTTGAAGCTTTTTTAAGTGAGGAAAGGTTTTGCATGGGGCCAATCCCACTCTCTGAATATTGAATACATTTACACAAAAAGAAGAACTGGTCTACATCATTGGATGCAAACAAAGTCGTTTTATATCAGAGAGACCTTCTCCTAGAGAGATGTCTTAATGAAGACTAGGGGTCTCTCACTCAACAAAAAAAAAAAGGTTTATTGGATGGCCGTTGACTCTACTGAGTTCCTCTGCCCTTTAGCGGGTTTTGTTTTCCATCCCACAAGCAAGCTTGGTGGGGTTGCCGGTTTAGTTGCTGATGACCCGACCATGCACAGGTTGTACTGGGTTACATGTTACATATACATATCATCATCATCATCATCATCATCATCAACGTTTAACGTCCATGTTCCACGCTTGCATGGGTTTGGACGGGGGTAGTCCCACTTGAGGCAAGAGTGATTGTCTTGCTCGCATAGGACTGTCTGGCAGGTTTTCTACAGTTGGATGCCCTTCCTAACACCAACCACATTTACAGTGTGGGTCTGGGAGGTTTTTACCGTGTTGCCTACACGGCCACATTACAGCGTGGACTGTGTGTTTTTTTGTCGTGACACCTACACGATCTCATTTGTTTCTATATACTAAATGAGGAGGATGAATGGAATAAAGATAGTCTGCCCCACATTAATCCAATAGAAGGAGCAGCAATGCAAGTTAAAGGTAGTATAATAAGTAAGGCAATCAGAGATATGAAGACAGGCAAGGCAGCTGGGCCTTTGGGGATAGTTGCTGAAATGTTGAAGGCATCTGGAATGGGGGGGGGGGGCACTATGGTCACCTGGATAGTAAACCAAGTCATACAGAATGACTGGCGTAGCAGCAGTATCATCAACTATTACATGGACAAAAGAGACACCCTGGATAGAGGAAATTATAGAGGTATTAAGTTAGTTGACCAGGTCAGAAAGAGTTATTGCTCAACTGATTAGAGACGAAATTAATCTAGGTGAGATGCAGTTTGGGTTTGTGCCAGGTAAAAGTACCATGGATGCTCTTTTCCTTGTACGGCAACTACAGAAGTACCTAGCTAAAAGTAAATCCCTCTACTTAGCTTTTGTTGACTTGGAAAAAGCCTTTGACAGAGTCCCCCGCTCCATTATCTGGAGGGCTCTTAGAAAATTAGGAGTAGATGAGTGGCTTATGAGGGCTATACAAGCCATGTATAGAGGAACAGTCAGCAAGGTTAGAATTAACAATGAATATAGTGAAGAATTTAGCGTAATAGTAGGTGTTCACCAAAGCACCATCCTTAGCCCTCTCCTGTTTATTATTATCCTACAGGCGTTGGATTGGCAGTATCGGTAGAGGGTCGGACACAATGCTTTCCAGCATAGTTACGTCCCTTTACGGTCTGAGTTCAAATCCCACCGAGGTTAACTTTGCCTTTCATCCTTACGGGGGTCGATAAAATAAAGTACCAGTAATGTACTGGGATAATTGCTGGCCTTGTGCCAAAAGTAGAAACAATTATTATCCTACAGGCTATAACAGAAGAGTTTAAGACTGGCTGGCCATGGTAACTTCTATATGCAGATGATCTAACCCTCATAGCTAAGTCCATAGCTGAACATGGAAGTATTACCTAGATTCAAAATGCCGTAAAGTTAAATTGTTGAAGACTAAAGTTCTTGTATGTAGAAAGGAAATTAGGGCACAGGTGCCCTCAGGGAAATGGCCATGCTCAGTGTATAAGAAGAGAGTAGGTAGAAATTCCATTCTATGTCCCAAATGCAAACTATGTGTACATAAAAGATGTAGTGGGATCACAGGTAAGCTATCTAAGAATGTAGACTTTATATGTGGCCGATGCTCAGGTGCAGTAAGTAGCAAGTGACCACAAGATACTAGCTCCTTCTACTCCCCAGATGGTTCTATAGAAATAGTAGAAACTTTCCATTACCTGGGTGACAACATCAGCAGTGGAGGAGGGTGCTCTGAAAGTACAGTAGCCAGAGTTAGAAGGGGTTTTACTCTAAAAGTGAAAGGCAGATTGTATGATGCTTGTATACGAACGGCAATATTACATGGTAGTGAAACTTGGGCATTGTGCACTGAAGACTTGCATAGATTAAAAAGATATGAAGCCTACATGCTCCGATGGATGTGTAATAGTACTGTATGTGAATAGCAAAACATAAACGAATTGAGAGAGAGACTAAGCATAAGAGGTATTAAATGTTCTGGAGAGGAGATTGCGTTGGTATTGACATGTGATGCATATGGAGAACAGCTGTATAAAAAAGTGCAGAGCAATCAAAATTGATGGAAGCTACGGAGTGGGTAGACCAAGAAAAACCTGGGATAAGGTGATAAAAACTGACCTTGCTCACCTACACCTCTCTAAGACAATGTCACTGGATCGAGATCTTTGGCACCATGCAGTTGTACAGAAGACTAGCCTTCCCTTACATACAAACCTACAGTCAGTAGGCACCTCTTAGCTCAATATACACCCCACCCCACACACCCTACCCCATCCTCCCATTTCCGTCCACTGTGTCGGGGACACAACAAAAAGCTCCCAGTCCATACTGTAAAGTGGTCGTGTCGGTGACACAACAAAAAGTACCCAGTCCACACTGTAAATGTGGTTGGTGTTAGGAAGGGCATCCAACCATAGAAAATCTGCCAGGGACTGTTCTGTATGAACGAGACACGGTCACCCAACCGATCCCGCCGCAAGTGGAACAAAACCCTCTAACCCATGTTAGCGTGGAAGATGGACGTTAAACAATGATGATGATATATATATATATATAGTAGTAGAGGTGCAATTGGATTGCGTTCACAGGCGGTGTGCCAGGATGAGCACTTAATGCTATATAATAATAATTAGGGAACAAAGAATCAGTATTGCATGATAAAATCGATGATGACCTATTTCTTCTAACAAAGTCTGTGGCCACCCAGATATAGCAAATCAGGTGTCTAACAATTCAGCAACATTTGGACGTGAGTCTACATGTAAGAACACATATCTGAGGAGCTTTCGAATCCAGAGTCAGGAACAAACATAATCAATCGTTCCTTGAGCTGATCGGCAGTGAAACATATGTAATATGTGTTTTAATGTGTATATGATGCAATACTGATTCTTTGTTCCCTAATTATTATATATATATATATATATATTAGAAAGATCGAGTATCGAAAAATCGGCGCACGAGTTCACGATAAACAAAATTCGAAATGAGCGGCAGAGGGCTCAATAATTCAGATGAATCAGAGCTATAACTATCGTTAAAATACCGTCACATATAGAACAAGTCTACAATCAACCATACGATAAAAAATCGATAATAGAAGATTCGGGACAAACAGATAAAAAATATCAATAAAACAATACATCAATAATTTAAATGAATGTAAAATCATACCCGGACCCACTAGAAAGGTGTTAAATCTAGCTTCTTGGGTTTCTGTAAATCCTTAGACTGTACTCTATCAGCTCACATATAAATATAAAAGCCTACTAGATATATATATATTTATTAAAATAACAGATTAAACTTTAAGCAAAGAATTGCTGCTTTCACCCTTAACGGGATCTTTTTAGTTTCAGAAGATCCTGTTAAGGGTGAAAGCAGCGATTCTTTGTTTAAACTTTAATCTGTTATTTTAATAAATATTTGCTCTAGGGTTCTTATATATTTGATATATATATTTTTTATATATATTTATCCTTATCGAGCCCTCTTTGGATTTTAGTCTTCTCTATGCTGACAATCTGGTTCTTATAGCAGAATCAGTAGAGGCGCAGTTGGAAGCAAGAGGACTGAGACAAAAGTGTTGATGAGTAGAAAAGAGGACAAAACTCTGATTCCGTCAGGGAAATGGCCATGTTTGATATGCAGAAAAGGAACTGGCATAAATTCTATAAAATGCACACAATGCAGGTCCTAGGTAGACAAGAGATGTAGTGGGATGGCAGGCAAACTAACAGGTAGGGAGAAATACGTATGCAGTAGATGTACAGGGAAATTAGACAGTAGAAGTCGCACTGATAGACACATTTTTCAAATGCAGGCGGGTGCTATAGAAGTGGTGGATAGCTTCCGGTACCTAGGAGATCAGATTAGCATGGGAGGGGGAGGGGGGTGTTCTGAGGCATAGTATCTAGAATAAGGATGGGTTGGAAGAAGTTTAGGGAGCTGCTCCCTCTACTGACGAAGAAGAGTTTCTCCCTGCGTACGAAAGGCCGGTTATATGATGCCTGTGTGAGGTGCGCGATGCTGCATGGTAATGAGACATGGGCAGCAACTGCAGAGGATATGCGACAGCTGGAGAGAAATGAGGCAAGCATACTCCGTTGGATGTGCGGTGTCAATGTGCGTGAACGACCGAGAATGGATGTGTTGAGAGAGAAACTGTGTCTGAGAGGGATAGAATGTAGTGTGCGGGAGAGGAGACTGAGGTGGTATGGACATGTGATGCGCATGGAGAATGACCGATGGGTGAAGAAGTGCCAGGAAATGCCAGTTGAAGGAAGACGTGGTAGAGGTAGACCACGTAAAACATGGGCGGAGGTGGTGAGAACAGACCTCAGATCGCTGAAGCTCACGGTGGAGATGATGAAGGACCGTGACAAGTGGAGAGATGCTGTGCTGAATAAGACCCGTCCCACCCTTGCAAGCAGGGAAAAGCGGACGTAAAATGATGATGATGATACACACATCTATATAAACACATCTTCATACGTGAAAACACCCGCCATGCATGCATATACATGCACGAAAACATAAACACGCGCACACGTACATAAACCCGCGCGACACATGTACCCGCACACATACGAACGCATCCTTATCGAGCCCTCTTTGGATTTTAGTCTTCACATTTATTATTATTACTATATATATGTATGTATATATATATATATATATATATATACATAAAGAATGAATAATAACAGGTAGACATCATAAAAAGGTAATTTATTCCGTGTGCTTACAAGTGTTTCCACGGTGGTACTGCAGCCTAGTTATGCTACGTGCAAATTCACAAGTACTTGCAGAACTCAAATATCCAATGCTGTGACCACTGTTTCCTCAGAGCAGAATGGTAAAATGTACAATGTAAATACCCTTAAGTGGGGTTGTTGGGGAAGATAGAGTAGAAAAGGAAGAGAGAAAAGTAGGGAAGAGGGAGAGAGAAAGAAAGATATGCAGGGGTTGGAGAAGTAGGGGAGAGTGGCTTGTAGATATCTTAATCAAAATGTTATGGTAGGGGTTTTATTATACTGGTTACTTTTGGAGAGATGCGTTGATAGTTAAGGTCGGAATTATTTATTGCCCCAGAGGGCAGGTTCATAGATGTTGAGAGGGAGGTAGGCCAAAGGTGAGCGAGAGAGAGTGTAATGGATGTAGAGAGAGATAGGTAGAGAGGGGAGACAGACAAAGTTTGTGTGGTGAGTGAACTTTGGGTTTGTAGTAGTAATCTAGGAATTGCACTGAGTTACCATGTATAGTGATAAGCAGTGTATTGTCTTGTAGTGTGGGGGGAAGAGAAGGTTGTTAGCTAGAAAGTGGTGTTATAGTTACAGGTTCGAATGTTAAGTTATTTTATAGTGAGAGAATTTAGCTTTTAGTTTGTGGTTGCAGTATAATGATCGTTCAATTCTATCGTTAAGTAGTTTGTTTTTGGATTTTAATATGTAAAAGAGCTCAAGGTTACATAACCTGCAGTACTTCAATTACCTTTTTATGATGTCTATATACACTCCGGAATACTGAAGGATCAGGAACTAAGTTTCTTGAACAATTCTTCCATAACTCGTAGAGTAACCTCTTACCGTACGTCAACCATATCCAGTGTAGTAATTAACCATTACTACATCTTGGATAATCCTATACCTAATATATATATACATATGTAGGTTAGTGTCCATCAGGGCTCTGTTCTTAGCCATCTCCTGTTTATTATCATTCTGCAGGCAATAATGGAGGAGTTTAAGACTTGCTGTCCATGGGAACTTCTGTATGCAAATGACCTAACCCTTATAGCTGAATCTATGGCAGAGTTAGAGAAGAAATTCCAAACCTGAAAGTATGGCCTAGAATCAAATGTCTTAAAGTTAACTTGTCTAAGAACAAAGTCCTAGTATGTAGAAAGGAAAATAGAGCCCAGATCTCATCTGGGAAATGGCCTTACTCAGTGTGCAGAAAATGAGTAGCTAGAAATTCCATTCTATGTTCAAAATACAAGCAATGGGTATACAAGGGATCTAGTGGGATCTCAGGCAAGCTAACAAAGAATGTAGGTTTTATTTCTGGTTGGTGCACAGGGGCAGTGAGTGATGGTAGCATGGAGTAGGCAGGCCCAGGAAGACTTGGGATGAGGTAATAAGAGCTGACTTTACTCAATTACATTCACTCAGGCGATGACACTGGACCGTGACCAGTACTATGCAGTACTACAGAAGACTCACCCTCCCATAAACCTCCCTCCCATAAACCTCCCTCCCCTACACCTACGTCCCAATTTCTCCAAGCATCTTCCCCACCCCTCCCAAGCTTCCAACCTCCTCTATAAAGTGATCCTCTTGGAGCCACAAGAACCCAGCCCACACTATAGTGGTCATGTAGGTGTCATGACAAAAAGCACCCAGTGTAAATGTGGTTGGCATTAGGAAGGGCATCCAGCTGTAGAAACCAAGCCAAAATCAGTTCAGTGTGAGCGAATCACAGTCCCCCCAACCTGATCCCCCACAAAAGGACAGCCCATCCTACCCATGCTAGCGTGGAAGATGGACGCTAAACGATGATGATGATATATAATATATTTTATATATATATATATATATATCATCATTATCATTGTTTAAAGTCCATTTTCCATGCTAGCATGGGTAGGACATATATATTTGTATATGAGCTCTAAGTAATGCTGATGACAACAATAAAGATTTAAGCCACAGCTGAACTATTGTGAATTTGTTCCAGAGAGCGAGAACGACAGCTAGAAAAGAAGAGAGTTACTCAAGGCTACATTGAGGAGTATCTCCTAAACAGACAAATTTGGATAGAAGAAGAGAAGCGTAAAGCAGAAGAAGAAAACCAAAGGATCGTGGAGTTTGGCCATCTTGTGAGCGACCGAAAGAATAAACATTTAAAAGAAGTAGCTGAAAGAGAAGCTGCTCATGCCAAAATTTACCAAACTGTGAGCTCCACCTTTTGTTGTTTTGGTTTTTTTCATTGTTTTGTTGTTGTCTTTTCCTCTCAATTTTATTTGTATATTTTGCTTGTATCATGGGAAAAACTTTCAACTGGAAATTAGATTTTGAAAATTTTTATTTATAGAATTTTTATTCTATAGAATGTATGCTTAGAAAAGCAGCTGTGCATCTCATCTAATATAGAAGGTGAATCACTGAGACAGAGGACATACAAATGAATCTGTTGTGTAAGGAGTTTGCTGGAAGTTTGTTTGTCAACTATCCTCTATCAATAACTTAGATCTCTGCTCTAGCCACATCAGTGCTCCAAATATATCATTGCCATAGTGGTAGCTGTTAGTGATTCTCAAGAAATTAAAAATTCAGACACCTTAAGCACGTGTCTTGGACTAACCAATGCCTAGTAAGGGAATTTGGTATGCAGAAACTGTAAGGAACTCTACGATAAAAATGGAAGGTTTAGTGCTGTCTGGATGAACGTTGAGGCTTTATCAATGTTAACTGAGTTAGTTGAGTGAGGATGTCTGATATTGAAAGACTTGAAATACTCAATGATCATGGAGGACATCACTGATGATGTATGAAAAAACTTTTGCCTGGAACAACCAGTGACTATGAGGAGCAACCAGTGACTATGAGGAACAACCAGTGACTATGAGGAGCAACCAGTGACTATGAGGAGCAACCAGTGACTATGAGGAACAACCAGTGACTATGAGGAACAACCAGTGACTATGAGGAACAACCAGTGACTATGAGGAACAACCAGTGACTATGAGGAGCAACCAGTGACTATGAGGAACAACCAGTGACTATGAGGAGCAACCAGTGACTATGAGGAACAACCAGTGACTATGAGGAGCAACCAGTGACTATGAGGAACAACCAGTGACTATGAGGAGCAACCAGTGACTATGAGGAGCAACCAGTGACTATGAGGAACAACCAGTGACTATGAGGAGCAACCAGTGACTATGAGGAGCAACCAGTGACTATGAGGAGCAACCAGTGACTATGAGGAGCAACCAGTGACTATGAGGAGCAACCAGTGACTATGAGGAGCAACCAGTGACTATGAGGAGCAACCAGTGACTATGAGGAGCAACCAGTGACTATGAGGAGCAACCAGTGACTATGAGGAACAGAGTGGTGACAGCTGGAGAGACAGCAGAGGGAGATGGCATTGAAGGATATGAGTTCTGAGAGGGAGAACCTACAGCAAGTTATGTATCATTTTCAGAAGTTCCTGAGAGATAGGAAGATGAATCCCATTCAGACTGGTAACCCATGAAAATATAAATTTGAAGATGGAATGTATTTACAGAAAGACTTGTAAGGGCCCACATGGCCTGAAGATCCATCAGACCAAAATGAAATGCATAGAGATTGTGCAAGTACCACATCACAGAAATAGCAATGTTGGTGGTGTACAGAAGGAGTGGGGGCCAGAACCTCCATGTAGGGGTGAATTGGTAAAGTTGTTAGAATGTTGGATAGAATACCTGGTGCTATTGGTTCCAGTTCATTGCACTTTGAGTTCCAACCCTGCCATGGTTACCTTAAATAAAGTACCAGTCCTGTGCAGGGATCAGTTATTACTCTATATCTCTCTCACACCCTCTCTCTCTCTCTCTCTGTTCAAATCTGGAGAGGGATGGGTTTAAAATTCTCAAGTCACGTCATGCCATATATTAATACAGCACCCTTACGACTCTAAGATCAGACATGCTGCTGTGAAAGCTATCAAGTAGGTAGTTCAGTTGGAACTATCCATTCCCTGAGAGGATTGTATGGAGGAGGTCAATGAGTAGAAGAGGACAAAATATTGGAAAAGAGTGTCATAACAACAAATAGCCAAGTGTGAGCCCTTTGAAGTAAGATGCAGAAGGTTTACAAACCAGTCCCTCAGCAGAGCCTTATGTTGGATATCAAAGAGGACATGAAGGAAAAGAGTCATCAAGCAGCAAAAGCTGCTTCAAGATGACTGTCGATCAAAAGAAGTGAATAAGTGTACATGAGATAATGTGATCAATGTTGGCTGGCTTGTCTGGATGAGGGTGTCTCACCTGAAACACCTGGTTAACTCAGATAACATCACTGATGATGTGTCCAGGTGTGTTATGTGTCTAATGATTACATAAAATATTTTCCTTAAACTGAACCAAATATTCAATGTTTTCAAATGTGTTTATCTTTCCTTTCAATCCAACAGTTATCTGAACAAATTACTCAGCAAGATGAAGCTGAGAAAGAATTGGAAAGAATTCGTGAGGAACTGAATTTTGAAGAACAAGAAGAAAAGGCAAGACAAACTGAGAAGGTTAGTGTTTTAGATTTTATTGCAATAACTTTTATTTCAATCGAGATATCTACCATTATGTAGTAGTGCAGAAGTCCCACCTTCCTATATGCAAAGGTTGAAGCAAACATCTAGTGGTCTCTAGTATGCACCACCTCTCCCCTTTCCCTTCCACATACCTCCTATGTCATAACACTCTACCCATCACCACCTAAGTGCCACCTACCTCTCCAATCCCCACCCCAGTCTACACCATAAAGTGGTCGTCTTGGTGCCCAGTCCAACCTGTCAGTTGGTCGTTTCAGTGTCACAATAAAAAGCATCCTGTTGACACTGTAAATGTGGTTGGCATTAGGAAGGTCATCCAGCCATAGAAAGTAAGCCTGAAACAGTTCTGTATGAGCAGTCACAGTCATTTGATCTGACTTTTCTTACAACAGGACAACTCGTCTAACCCATGCTAGCATGGGAAAATGGACATTAAACGGTGATGATGATGATGATTCGAGGCTCTTCACTCATTTAATTCATGAGAGGGTTGTAGGGGTTGAGTCCTCAGGCCTTCCATCCAGAGAATCCTATTAGAAGCAACTGTCTCTAAGGAAGACTAACCAAGCTCATGGATGATATCCAATCATCTTACTCATGGTCTACTTCTATATCTACCAATTGACGTTGCCTGTAAAATCTGTCCAGTGATTTGTTTCTTAGACATTCTATTGCATCTCTGTAGTACTGGAGCTGTGGTCTTTGAGCTACACAACTTATCAAGTACTGTTACTCCAAAGACCCTTTAGACCTCATTTTGGCCTCTATACCAGAAGTAGTTGGAGTTTACTCTATAGTAGACTGGTATCCTTCTCAAGAGAGTCTTGTACTCTCAGTTGTGAACACTGATGAAACCGAGGTAAGCCTGCAGGCTTGGAACAGACTATAACATTCAAAGCTCAACTGTGAAAATGTCTAGTTATTCCAGATTCACTTGTTTCCATGCTCAAAACAGTGAAATTACATTCTGACAGTTGTTAGGGTAATTGATTTTTATGGTTTGTCTTGCTCAGAAGTAGAACAGCGACCAATTTTCTGTCAGTTACAGACAAAATAAAGAGATTGCTCAGGGTCACATGATAACTTGTTTCAGTTGATCATGTCATCATCATTCTAACATTCTTTCTTCTCATGTATTTGTACCAGTGTTCCATCTAAAGTGTGTGTGTGTGCAGTTAGCACACACAAGAAATTGTGGACACAGGACATAAATGGCCACAAATAGCTGCCTAAAATAATGATATATTTATAGTCAGTCTGTACATATTGATCATATGAAGAAACAATTGCATAATATAAGATTGTTGTTGACTACTAAAAACTATGAGAGACATTGATCTGTAGTATGTCACATTGAACTGTAGTATGTCACATTGATCTGTAATATGTCACATTGATCTGTAATATGTCACATTGATCTGTAGTATGTCTCATTGATCTGTAGTGTCACATTGATCTGTAGTGTCACATTGATCTGTAGTATGTCACTTTGATCTATAGTATGTCTCATTGATCTGTAGTATGTCACATTGATCTGTAGTATGTCACATTGATCTGTAGTGTCACATTGATCTGTAATATGTCACATTGATCTGTAGTATGTCACATTGATCTGTAGTGTCACATTGATCTGTAGTATGTCACATTGATCTGTAATATGTCTCATTGATCTGTAGTATGTCTCATTGATCTGTAGTGTCACATTGATCTGTAATATGTCTCATTGATCTGTAGTATGTCACATTGATCTGTAGTGTCACATTGATCTGTACTATGTCACATTGATCTGTAGTATGTCACATTGATCTGTAATATGTCTCATTGATCTGTAGTATGTCTCATTTTTCTGTAGTGTCACATTGATCTGTAATATGTCACATTGATCTGTAATATGTCTCATTGATCTGTAGTATGTCTCATTGATCTGTAATATGTCTCATTGATCTGTAGTATGTCTCATTGATCTGTAATATGTCTCATTGATCTGTAGTATGTGACATTGATCTGTAGTATGTCTCATTGATCTGTAGTATGTCTCATTGATCTGTAGTATGTCACATTGATCTGTAATATGTCTCATTGATCTGTAGTATGTCTCATTGATCTGTAGTATGTCACATTGATCTGTAATATGTCACATTGATCTGTAGTATGTCACATTGATCTGTAGTATGTCACATTGATCTGTAATATGTCTCATTGATCTGTAGTGTCACATTGATCTGTAGTATGTCTCATTGAACTGTAGTGTCTCATTGATCTGTAGTATGTCACATTGATCTGTAGTATGTCACATTGATCTGTAATATGTCACATTGATCTGTAATATGTCACATTGATCTGTAATATGTCACATTGATCTGTAGTATGTCACATTGATCTGTAGTATGTCTCATTGATCTGTAGTTTGTCACATTGATCTGTAGTATGTCACATTGATCTGTAGTATGTCACATTGATCTGTAGTGTCACATTGATCTGTAGTGTCACATTGATCTGTAGTATGTCACATTGATCTGTAGTATGTCACATTGATCTGTAGTATGTCACATTGATCTGTAGTATGTCACATTGATCTGTAGTATGTCACATTGATCTGTAATATGTCTCATTGATCTGTAGTATGTCACATTGATCTGTAGTATGTCTCATTGATCTGTAGTGTCACATTAATCTGTAGTATGTCTCATTGATCTGTAGTATGTCACATTGATCTGTAGTATGTCTCATTGATCTGTAGTGTCACATTGATCTGTAGTATGTCTCATTGATCTGTAGTATGTCACATTGATCTGTAGTATGTCACATTGATCTGTAGTATGTCTCATTGATCTGTAGTGTCACATTGATCTGTAGTATGTCACATTGATCTGTAGTACGTCACATTGATCTGTAGTATGTCACATTGATCTGTAGTATGTCACATTGATCTGTAGTATGTCACATTGATCTGTAGTGTCACATTGATCTGTAATATGTCACATTGATCTGTAGTATGCCACATTGATCTGTAATATGTCACATTGATCTGTAGTGTCACATTGATCTGTAGTGTCACATTGATCTGTAGTATGTCACATTGATCTGTAGTATGTCACATTGATCTGTAGTATGTCACATTGATCTGTAATATGTCTCATTGATCTGTAGTGTCACATTGATCTGTAGTATGTCACATTGATCTGTAGTATGTCTCATTGATCTGTAGTATGTCTCATTGATCTGTAGTATGTCACATTGATCTGTAGTATGTCTCATTGATCTGTAGTGTCACATTGATCTGTAGTATGTCTCATTGATCTGTAGTATGTCACATTGATCTGTAGTATGTCACATTGATCTGTAGTATGTCTCATTGATCTGTAGTGTCACATTGATCTGTAGTATGTCACATTGATCTGTAGTACGTCACATTGATCTGTAGTATGTCACATTGATCTGTAGTATGTCACATTGATCTGTAGTATGTCACATTGATCTGTAGTGTCACATTGATCTGTAATATGTCACATTGATCTGTAGTATGTCACATTGATCTGTAGTATGTCACATTGATCTGTAGTGTCACATTGATCTGTAGTATGTCACATTGATCTGTAGTATGTCACATTGATCTGTAGTATGTCACATTGATCTGTAGTATGTCACATTGATCTGTAGTATGTCACATTGATCTGTAATATGTCTCATTGATCTGTAGTGTCACATTGATCTGTAGTATGTCACATTGATCTGTAGTATGTCTCATTGATCTGTAGTGTCACATTGATCTGTAGTATGTCTCATTGATCTGTAGTATGTCACATTGATCTGTAGTATGTCTCATTGATCTGTAGTATCACATTGATCTGTAGTATGTCTCATTGATCTGTACTATGTCACATTGATCTGTAGTATGTCACATTGATCTGTAGTATGTCTCATTGATCTGTAGTGTCACATTGATCTGTAGTATGTCACATTGATCTGTAGTACGTCACATTGATCTGTAGTATGTCACATTGATCTGTAGTATGTCACATTGATCTGTAGTATGTCACATTGATCTGTAGTGTCACATTGATCTGTAATATGTCACATTGATCTGTAGTATGTCACATTGATCTGTAATATGTCACATTGATCTGTAAT
The DNA here is from genome assembly GCA_964016885.1 of Eledone cirrhosa. Lineage (NCBI taxonomy): Eukaryota > Metazoa > Mollusca > Cephalopoda > Octopoda > Eledonidae > Eledone > Eledone cirrhosa. The sequence goes on from OZ024746.1 coordinate 101,102,916, forward strand.
ATGTCTCATTGATCTGTAGTATGTCTCATTGATCTGTAGTATGTCACATTGATCTGTAGTGTCACATTGATCTGTAATATGTCACATTGATCTGTAGTATGTCACATTGATCTGTAATATGTCACATTGATCTGTAATATGTCTCATTGATCTGTAGTATGTCTCATTGATCTGTAGTATGTCACATTGATCTGTAATATGTCACATTGATCTGTAGTATGTCACATTGATCTGTAGTATGTCACATTGATCTGTAGTGTCACATTGATCTGTAGTATGTCACATTGATCTGTAGTATGTCTCATTGATCTGTAGTGTCACATTGATCTGTAGTATGTCTCATTGATCTGTAGTATGTCACATTGATCTGTAGTATGTCTCATTGATCTGTAGTGTCACATTGATCTGTAGTATGTAACATTGATCTGTAGTATGTCTCATTGATCTTTAGTGTCACATTGATCTGTAGTATGTCACATTGATCTGTAATATGTCACATTGATCTGTAGTATGTAACATTGATCTGTAGTATGTCTCATTGATCTTTAGTGTCACATTGATCTGTAGTATGTCACATTGATCTGTAATATGTCACATTGATCTGTAGTATGTCACATTGATCTGTAATATGTCACATTGATCTGTAGTATGTCACATTGATCTGTAATATGTCACATTGATCTGTAATATGTCTCATTGATCTGTAGTATGTCTCATTGATCTGTAGTATGTCACATTGATCTGTAGTGTCACATTGATCTGTAATATGTCACATTGATCTGTAGTATGTCACATTGATCTGTAATATGTCACATTGATCTGTAATATGTCTCATTGATCTGTAGTATGTCTCATTGATCTGTAGTATGTCACATTGATCTGTAATATGTCACATTGATCTGTAGTATGTCACATTGATCTGTAGTATGTCACATTGATCTGTAGTGTCACATTGATCTGTAGTATGTCACATTGATCTGTAGTATGTCTCATTGATCTGTAGTGTCACATTGATCTGTAGTATGTCTCATTGATCTGTAGTATGTCACATTGATCTGTAGTATGTCTCATTGATCTGTAGTGTCACATTGATCTGTAGTATGTAACATTGATCTGTAGTATGTCTCATTGATCTTTAGTGTCACATTGATCTGTAGTATGTCACATTGATCTGTAGTATGTCACATTGATCTGTAGTATGTCACATTGATCTGTAGTGTCACATTGATCTGTAGTGTCACATTGATCTGTAGTGTCACATTGATCTGTAGTATGTCACATTGATCTGTAGTATGTAACATTGATCTGTAGTATGTCTCATTGATCTGTAGTATGTCACATTGATCTGTAATATGTCACATTGATCTGTAGTATGTCACATTGATCTGTAATATGTCACATTGATCTGTAATATGTTTCATTGATCTGTAGTATGTCTCATTGATCTGTAGTATGTCACATTGATCTGTAATATGTCACATTGATCTGTAGTATGTCTCATTGATCTGTAGTATGTCTCATTGATCTGTAGTATGTCACATTGATCTGTAGTATGTCTCATTGATCTGTAGTATGTCACATTGATCTGTAGTGTCACATTGAACTGTAGTATGTCACATTGATCTGTAGTATGTCACATTGATCTGTAGTGTCACATTGATCTGTAATATGTCACATTGATCTGTAATATGTCACATTGATCTGTAGTATGTCACATTGATCTGTAGTATGTCTCATTGATCTGTAGTGTCACATTGATCTGTAGTGTCACATTGATCTGTAGTATGTCACTTTGATCTGTAGTATGTCACATTGATCTGTAGTATGTCACATTGATCTGTAGTGTCACATTGATCTGTAATATGTCACATTGATCTGTAATATGTCACATTGATCTGTAGTATGTCACATTGATCTGTAGTATGTCTCATTGATCTGTAGTGTCACATTGATCTGTAGTGTCACATTGATCTGTAGTATGTCACTTTGATCTGTAGTGTCACATTGATCTGTAATATGTCACATTGATCTGTAGTATGTCTCATTGATCTGTAGTGTCACATTGATCTGTAGTATGTCACATTGATCTGTAGTACGTCACATTGATCTGTAGTATGTCACATTGATCTGTAGTATGTCACATTGATCTGTAGTATGTCACATTGATCTGTAGTGTCACATTGATCTGTAATATGTCACATTGATCTGTAGTATGTCACATTGATCTGTAATATGTCACATTGATCTGTAATATGTCTCATTGATCTGTAGTATGTCTCATTGATCTGTAGTATGTCACATTGATCTGTAGTGTCACATTGATCTGTAATATGTCACATTGATCTGTAGTATGTCACATTGATCTGTAATATGTCACATTGATCTGTAATATGTCTCATTGATCTGTAGTATGTCTCATTGATCTGTAGTATGTCACATTGATCTGTAATATGTCACATTGATCTGTAGTATGTCACATTGATCTGTAGTATGTCACATTGATCTGTAGTATGTCACATTGATCTGTAGTATGTCACATTGATCTGTAATATGTCTCATTGATCTGTAGTGTCACATTGATCTGTAGTATGTCACATTGATCTGTAGTATGTCTCATTGATCTGTAGTGTCACATTGATCTGTAGTATGTCTCATTGATCTGTAGTATGTCACATTGATCTGTAGTATGTCTCATTGATCTGTAGTGTCACATTGATCTGTAGTATGTCTCATTGATCTGTACTATGTCACATTGATCTGTAGTATGTCACATTGATCTGTAGTATGTCTCATTGATCTGTAGTGTCACATTGATCTGTAGTATGTCACATTGATCTGTAGTACGTCACATTGATCTGTAGTATGTCACATTGATCTGTAGTATGTCACATTGATCTGTAGTATGTCACATTGATCTGTAGTGTCACATTGATCTGTAATATGTCACATTGATCTGTAGTATGTCACATTGATCTGTAATATGTCACATTGATCTGTAATATGTCTCATTGATCTGTAGTATGTCTCATTGATCTGTAGTATGTCACATTGATCTGTAGTGTCACATTGATCTGTAATATGTCACATTGATCTGTAGTATGTCACATTGATCTGTAATATGTCACATTGATCTGTAATATGTCTCATTGATCTGTAGTATGTCTCATTGATCTGTAGTATGTCACATTGATCTGTAATATGTCACATTGATCTGTAGTATGTCACATTGATCTGTAGTATGTCACATTGATCTGTAGTGTCACATTGATCTGTAGTATGTCACATTGATCTGTAGTATGTCTCATTGATCTGTAGTGTCACATTGATCTGTAGTATGTCTCATTGATCTGTAGTATGTCACATTGATCTGTAGTATGTCTCATTGATCTGTAGTGTCACATTGATCTGTAGTATGTAACATTGATCTGTAGTATGTCTCATTGATCTTTAGTGTCACATTGATCTGTAGTATGTCACATTGATCTGTAATATGTCACATTGATCTGTAGTATGTAACATTGATCTGTAGTATGTCTCATTGATCTTTAGTGTCACATTGATCTGTAGTATGTCACATTGATCTGTAATATGTCACATTGATCTGTAGTATGTCACATTGATCTGTAATATGTCACATTGATCTGTAGTATGTCACATTGATCTGTAATATGTCTCATTGATCTGTAGTATGTCTCATTGATCTGTAGTATGTCACATTGATCTGTAGTGTCACATTGATCTGTAATATGTCACATTGATCTGTAGTATGTCACATTGATCTGTAATATGTCACATTGATCTGTAATATGTCTCATTGATCTGTAGTATGTCTCATTGATCTGTAGTATGTCACATTGATCTGTAATATGTCACATTGATCTGTAGTATGTCACATTGATCTGTAGTATGTCACATTGATCTGTAGTGTCACATTGATCTGTAGTATGTCACATTGATCTGTAGTATGTCTCATTGATCTGTAGTGTCACATTGATCTGTAGTATGTCTCATTGATCTGTAGTATGTCACATTGATCTGTAGTATGTCTCATTGATCTGTAGTGTCACATTGATCTGTAGTATGTAACATTGATCTGTAGTATGTCTCATTGATCTTTAGTGTCACATTGATCTGTAGTATGTCACATTGATCTGTAGTATGTCACATTGATCTGTAGTATGTCACATTGATCTGTAGTGTCACATTGATCTGTAGTGTCACATTGATCTGTAGTGTCACATTGATCTGTAGTATGTCACATTGATCTGTAGTATGTAACATTGATCTGTAGTATGTCTCATTGATCTGTAGTATGTCACATTGATCTGTAATATGTCACATTGATCTGTAGTATGTCACATTGATCTGTAATATGTCACATTGATCTGTAATATGTCTCATTGATCTGTAGTATGTCTCATTGATCTGTAGTATGTCACATTGATCTGTAATATGTCACATTGATCTGTAGTATGTCTCATTGATCTGTAGTATGTCTCATTGATCTGTAGTATGTCACATTGATCTGTAGTATGTCTCATTGATCTGTAGTATGTCACATTGATCTGTAGTGTCACATTGAACTGTAGTATGTCACATTGATCTGTAGTATGTCACATTGATCTGTAGTATGTCACATTGATCTGTAGTGTCACATTGATCTGTAATATGTCACATTGATCTGTAATATGTCACATTGATCTGTAGTATGTCACATTGATCTGTAGTATGTCTCATTGATCTGTAGTGTCACATTGATCTGTAGTGTCACATTGATCTGTAGTATGTCACTTTGATCTGTAGTATGTCACATTGATCTGTAGTATGTCACATTGATCTGTAGTGTCACATTGATCTGTAATATGTCACATTGATCTGTAATATGTCACATTGATCTGTAGTATGTCACATTGATCTGTAGTATGTCTCATTGATCTGTAGTGTCACATTGATCTGTAGTGTCACATTGATCTGTAGTATGTCACTTTGATCTGTAGTGTCACATTGATCTGTAATATGTCACATTGATCTGTAATATGTCACATTGATCTGTAGTGTCACATTGATCTGTAATATGTCTCATTGATCTGTAGTATGTCACATTGATTTGTAATATGTCACATTGATCTGTACTATGTGACATTGATCTGTAGTATGTCACATTGATCTGTAATATGTCTCATTGATCTGTAGTATGTCTCATTGATCTGTAGTATGTCTCATTGATCTGTAATATGTCACATTGATCTGTACTATGTGACATTGATCTGTAATATGTCACATTGATCTGTAATATGTCACATTGATCTGTAGTATGTCACATTGATCTGTAATATGTCACATTGATCTGTAATATGTCTCATTGATCTGTAGTATGTCTCATTGATCTGTAATATGTCTCATTGATCTGTAGTATGTCTCATTGATCTGTAGTGTCACATTGATCTGTAGTATGTCTCATTGATCTGTAGTATGTCTCATTGATCTGTAGTGTCACATTGATCTGTAGTATGTCTCATTGATCTGTAGTGTCACATTGATCTGTAGTATGTCACATTGATCTGTAGTATGTCTCATTGATCTGTAGTATGTCTCATTGATCTGTAGTTTGACTCATTGATCTGTAGTATGTCTCATTGATCTGTAGTATGTCTCATTGAGCTGTAGTGTCACATTGATCTGTAGTATGTCACATTGATCTGTAGTATGTCTCATTGATCTGTAGTGTCTCATTGATCTGTAGTATGTCACATTGATCTGTAGTATGTCTCATTGATCTGTAGTATGTCTCATTGATCTGTAGTATGTCTCATTGATATGTAGTATGTCACATTGATCTGTAGTATGTCACATTGATCTGTTGTATGTCTCATTGATCTGTAGTATGTCACATTGATCTGTAGTATGTCACATTGATCTGTAGTATGTCACATTGATCTGTAGTGTCTCATTGATCTGTAGTATGTCATATTGATCTGTAGTATGTCACATTGATCTGTAGTATGTCTCATTGATATGTAGTATGTCACATTGATCTGTAGTATGTCACATTGATCTGTAGTATGTCTCATTGATCTGTAGTGTCTCATTGATCTGTAGTATGTCACATTGATCTGTAGTATGTCACATTGATCTGTAGTATGTCACATTGATCTGTAGTATGTCTCATTGATCTGTAGTGTCTCATTGATCTGTAGTATGTCACATTGATCTGTAGTATGTCACATTGATCTGTAGTATGTCACATTGATCTGTAGTGTCTCATTGATCTGTAATGTCACATTGATCTGTAGTGTCTCATTGATCTGTAATGTCACTATTCATCCCAGTTGTGAGGTTTCCTATTTTCAGGTCTGACTTTACCAACTTTCCCAACTTTGAGCTTTGTCTGTTAGAACTATCTCCTACTACATACGTTTGCCATTCACAACTATAGCTCAGTTCCTTAATCTCACAGGCATAGTGTCTCAAAGACTTTGTGCTGACTGAGAATTTTATTTGAGGAGTGGCAAAAGTGAAGACTGTGGGAAACCACAGTAGATGTAATTGGAACAGTAGTTGATATATTATCTGAGTAAAAACTTGAACAGGATAAATATTACTGTAAAGTAGACTGTAATACTACAAATGTACCATCAATTGTAATGACCAATACTTGGAATATGAACATTAAAACCAATGATGAGGACAATGCCAGTATTAGCTGGAGAAATTGTAGGACCACTAGCTTGTCCCAACTCTAAATAATACATAGAGTATGAATATATATGTTGATGGTAGTGGTTTTGAAGGGACTCTTACAAAACCTTGCTTTGCGTCAATGAACATCAATTAGAATTTTGCTCTCATATTCAGATTTATCTAAGAATAAATTTCATGCTGTTCTAGGATTAATTCTTATTCCTGTATTGCTGTTCTTGAAATATTTAGGTAGATTTGTTCACTTTCTGGCATTATATCTGATAGATATCTCATAGTAATTGAATATCTTATAGTAATTGAATATCTTATAGTAATTGAATATCTTATAGTTATTGAATATCTTATAGTTATAGAATATCTTATAGTTATTGAATATCTTATAGTTATTGAATATCTTATAGTTATTGAATATCTTATAGTTATTGAATATCTTATAGTTATTGAATATCTTATAGTTATAGAATATCTTATAGTTATAGAATATCTCATAGTTATTGAATATCTTATAGTTATAGAATATCTCATAGTTATTGAATATCTTATAGTTATTGAATACCTTATAGTTATAGAATATCTTATAGTTATTGAATATCTTATAGTTATAGAATATCTTATAGTTATTGAATATCTTATAGTTATTGAATATCTTATAGTTATAGAATATCTTATAGTTATTGAATATCTTATAGTTATTGAATATCTTATAGTTATTGAATATCTTATAGTTATAGAATATCTCATAGTTATTGAATACCTTATAGTTATTGAATATCTTATAGTTATAGAATATCTCATAGTTATTGAATATCTTATAGTTATTGAATACCTTATAGTTATTGAATATCTTATAGTTATAGAATATCTCATAGTTATTGAATATCTTATAGTTATTGAATATCTTATAGTTATAGAATATCTTATAGTTATTAAAAATCTTATAGTTATTGAATATCTTATAGTTATTGAATATCTTATAGTTATAGAATATCTTATAGTTATTAAAAATCTTATAGTTATTAAAAATCTTATAGTTATTGAATATCTTATAGTTATTGAATATCTTATAGTTAATTGAATATCTTATGGTAATAGTTATTGATAAAATTGTTTAAAAAAACAGCTTCTTTTTTGTTGTACTTTCAAAAAGATATTAAGCAACTTTGTAGTATATTCACAACATCATAGCTATGACAATACTGACATCAACATAGCTATGACAATACTGACAACATCATAGCTATGACAATACTGACAACATCATAGCTATGACAATACTGACAACATCATAGCTATGACAATACTGACAACATCATAGCTATGACAATACTGACATCATAGCTATGACAATACTGCTGACAACATAGCTATGACAATACTGACAACAACATAGCTATGACAATACTGACAACATCATAGCTATGACAATACTGACAACATCATAGCTATGACAATACTGACATCATAGCTATGACAATACAGACAACATCATAGCTATGACAATACTGACAACATCATAGCTATGACAATACTGACAACATCATAGCTATGACAATACTGACATCATAGCTATGACAATACAGACAACATCATAGCTATGACAATACTGACAACATCATAGCTATGACAATACTGACAACATCATAGCTATGACAATACTGACAACATAGCTATGACAATACTGACAACATCATAGCTATGACAATACTGACAACATCATAGCTATGACAATACTGACATCATAGCTATGACAATACTGACAACATTATAGCTATGACAATACTGACAACATCATAGCTATGACAATACTGCTGACAACATAGCTATGACAATACTGACAACATCATAGCTATGACAATACTGACAACATCATAGCTATGACAATACTGACAACATCATAGCTATGACAATACTGACAACATCATAGCTATGACAATACTGCTGACAACATAGCTATGACAATACTGACAACATCATAGCTATGACAATACTGCTGACAACATAGCTATGACAATACTGACAACATCATAGCTATGACAATACTGACAACATCATAGCTATGACAATACTGACATCATAGCTATGACAATACTGACAACATTATAGCTATGACAATACTGACAACATCATAGCTATGACAATACTGCTGACAACATAGCTATGACAATACTGACAACATCATAGCTATGACAATACTGACAACATCATAGCTATGACAATACTGACAACATCATAGCTATGACAATACTGACAACATCATAGCTATGACAATACTGCTGACAACATAGCTATGACAATACTGACAACATCATAGCTATGACAATACTGACAACATCATAGCTATGACAATACTGCTGACAACATAGCTATGACAATACTGACAACATCATAGCTATGACAATACTGACAACATCATAGCTATGACAATACTGCTGACAACATAGCTATGACAATACTGACAACATCATAGCTATGACAATACTGACAACAACATAGCTATGACAATACTGACAACATCATAGCTATGACAATACTGACATCATAGCTATGACAATACTGACAACATTATAGCTATGACAATACTGACAACATCATAGCTATGACAATACTGACAACAACATAGCTATGACAATACTGACAACATCATAGCTATGACAATACTGACAACATCATAGCTATGACAATACTGACAATATTTTAGCTATGACAATACTGACAACATCTTAGCTATGACAATACTGACAACATCATAGCTATGACAATACTGCTGATTAATACTGAAATGTATTATAGGTGAAAGAAATTTGGTTAATTTCCTCTAACATCTAATTTCTTCTAACATCTCTTACAGGCTGCCTTGGAGACAAAATTACGTCAGAGACTGGAACTTCAAAAGATGAATGAAGAACAGTTGATTCTGAAAGATTTGAAACGGAAGACTGAAGTGGAAGAGGAAAAGCAATTCCATGAGCGGGTTAACCATTCTTCAGATATCTTATTTTTTATAATGGCATAGCTTCAGTTGGCTGAATCGGTATAATATAATTTGATATCTAGCTAAACAATTCATGGTTGAGAGTGCAATGAGCTATGTATATTAGCATGACTCTCCAGTGTCACTTAGTCTATTTAGTTGTACCATGAGTACAGCTGGAATATCATCATCATCATCATGTAAATGGTAATTTGTTGTTTAGCCGAGGTAAGCTTGGATCAAGCAGACCTAAAACAACATTCCAGCTAACCCAGTCTTTTATTTAGCTGTATCTAACATTACATTCTCATATATGTGTTTTTAACATGGTAAGCTATGATTTTTGTAGTATCTGGCTGCTAATTTTAGTGAGTCAAGCAATCACACAAAGGTTCAAGTTCATTCAGTATCATGTACTGACATCGTCACACACCGTAACAAGTAATCCCGGGCAGCTTGATGAGAAACTATAAACACTAAAGATAAATATTTGTTTACTTCACTTGTATGATAAGTGTATTAGTTACAAGCTTTGTGGAATGGAGAAATGGAAGTTGTGTTATTTGTGTGAGAGATGAGAAATAGCTAGGAACGGTAAATTAGTTATCCAGAAATTTATCTTTAGTGAATAACACTTTCAGTTCTACAGCAACAATTCATGTTTATGCAGCTGTATAATGTTTAGTGCAGTTATATCACAATACTGTATATATTCATGCAATTCTACAAAATGTGCAGAATGTAGTAATTGTTAAATGTGTATTGATATATGTTAAAGAAGGAATTGGTGTGGAAATTTGAGTTTGAAGAAGTACAAGTTTCTAATCTGTCGTTAGATGATGGCTAAATTTGCTGAGGATGATCGACTGGAACAGATGAATGCACAGAAACGGCGTATGAAGATACAGGAACACAAACGAATTATTGAAAGACTGATTGCAGAGAAGAGAGAGAGAGATGCTAAAGAGAAGGTCTGTTGAAGGTTTTTTTGAGTTTGTGTATCTCTAGTCAATCCTACTCAAGTAGATGTGTAGCACATAAGTTATTGTTTAGTTTTGACCAAGGAGAACTATGATTAAAGACATTCCAGTGATAACCATCTCTTCTTTATATTTTACATAATCACACACACACACATATATATATATATATACACGAATATAAGCTGAGGAATATGTGCCCCCCCCCCCCCTCAATCGATGGCAAGATATGGGGGTGGGGTTATATTTGGGGTCAATATCTTGAGTTTTAACCAACTTCAAATTCTATTTAAGGTGCTGAAATATCTAGAATGATTATTTTACAATGAGAAACAATTTTTCTACATTAACTACATCGTCATGAGTGTTATTTATACATTGCCTTGAGAACATTCACAACAAATTTTTTATTATTCAAACTTTTTAACAAATAAATATCCCCTACACATATACGCATACATGCCTGCACACATACATACACAGACACACAAACATGCCCGCACGCATACGTCGACTTTTTCTGTGTCTTAATTATACATTTTCTTTCAATCTTGTTTTGTTTTATTTTGCTGCACCCCCCCCCCCCCCTCTACACTGAATCCTTAAACAATGTTCTCTTAGTTGATCTCTTTCAACTATTCCCTCTTCATTCTGCACCCCTCCCCCCATCCCTAGTTTTTTTAATGATCCCCATAACAGTTAAAGTAAATCTTTTTTTCAAATAATACCTTGAACTAAAAATATATCTCCATTTCTTTATATTATATTAATTTAGAATTGATTTTTTATTTTCTAATTATAAATAACATTTTCTACAAATAAGGAAAGGGGGTTGTCTTAATTTCACGTAGGTGTTTGTACATTGTGGATTTGTGAAAAACTTTACTCTAAAGATTTAAAAAATCAAAATATTAAAACTTTGTAAATATTGCTTACCCATGAGAATTTCTAAACTGTGTCATGTATTAACTGGCTCAGCATATAGAGTTTGGAGTTTTGTCCATTTCTCAGACATAAAATGGGAGTGGGAGGTGCTTATATTCGAATATGGTATATTTAGGGCTGCATTATCCAATGTAGGCTTCCATGTTTTTAAAAGGCAGTCAGGTTTGCGGAAGATTTGATTGCAATTCCTCACAGTAGAGTATAAATGATCCCTTGTTAGTTTGTAGGAAGCTGATCAAATATTTTCTGTTACAGGCCTTTTGTTTGTCTAATTTGCTGAGGAACCTATATTAGGGACCTTCAGATTCAATTTCTCACAATATTTTCAATTCAGGCAATAATTCATTCAGTTTTAAAACTGACCTTGCCCAATTACACCTCTTAAAGGCAATGACACAGGGCCGACACATTACGCAGTAATGCAGAAGACCCGACTTCCCATGGGTACAAGCTGAAGCATATAGACAGTATTCTCACACCCCCCTAAGTGGTTGTATAGGTGTCACAACAAAAAGTACCCAGTCCACGCTGTAAAGTGGTCATGTAGGCACCATTGTAAAAAAGCACTCAGTACTCACTGTAAATGAGGTTGGTGTTAGGAAGGGCATCCAGCTGTAGAAACCGAGCTAAAATCAGTTCTGTATTAGCAAGACAAGGTCATCCAACCTAGCATTGCCCAAACAGGACAACCTGTCTAACCCATGCTAGCGTGAAAGAATGAATGTAAAACGGTGATCATTATGATGACTGACTTGCTCATGTTTTCCAGTGGTAACTAAGAGACATATGTCGTTGTACATGGAATGTTATTTTCATCACTCTGTGTGTCAAACATTGAACCAAAGTTGGTTCTGTGAGAAGTGGCAACATTTATTTCATGTCTCCTCTCTTCCGTCTTTCACTATTTACTTTTCTTTCTCATGTTCTTCTCTTTGTTTACAATGACCATTTTCTGCTTAGAAGCTACTCACCCCTCTTACACCACAATAAACAGAACAAGTTATACCTTCCTTAACTGCAAGTCAAAATATCTGTCTGTTTAACTATATAGTTTTAAACTAGTAAGACCTTTATTTAGCAGAGTACTTGATACTTGGGGTAGTAAAATGTGACTTTCTCTCATATATATATACACACACATAAATACCCTAACAGTAACACCTTCAAAATGTGTTCCCTCACTTCCTGTTTTAGCACCTCACCACTCTGTGTGTGCATGTATATATAAATGTAATCTGAGTTTTTCGAATATTATTAATAATATTCGATTCATTTGCCATTATGCAAACAGCCTCTTTTATAAGCCATGTCAGTAGAATGAGCCCCTCATTCTCACTCTTGTGTTGGCATGCAAACAAGACTGCAGACACTGTTTCTGGGTGATTACCCTTCATCAGTGCCATTTACTGCTTACCTACCAACTGTTAGAGCTAGTGAAAATATATTTTCTGAAATATACAGTAACTGATCGGCCTGATTTGCATATTAGCAGACTGGCTGATCAGTCAGATCTGTATATTAGCAGAGCCATTGATATGTATATATATATCATCATTATTACCTTTTAATGTCTGGATTTCAAATAGTATCGTGTTAAGTCTGCCAGTGTTAAAAAGACGTGTCTGTGACTATAATTCAATATATATGTAGCACCATTAATCAAATAACTCTACTCCATTATATTTAACACACATTTGTGTTGTGGTATTTACAGGAAGAGAATGCAATGAAACATAAAGAATTACTGGAAATGGAACATGAGCGGCAACAAATCATTGAAGAAGAACGACAGAAACTGCTGCGAGAACATGCCACTAAACTACTTGGTTATTTACCCAAGGTGAGCTGATTCTCATGAGTTCCATCAACCTCTCCTTGCTTTTGCTTTTCCTTTCTCCAAGGACTTGTACTATGACTATATTGCAGCTAATTCAAGTCATTTCCTCTACAAATTTGTGGCTTCATAACAATTTAGTGTTGTTTTCTTTGGGGCAGAAACAAGAAAACGTATTACTGTATTCTATTCCCTCAGATCAATAGGTTTAAATCCTATAGATCAATAGACAACATCCCAGACCTCACTGAGTCAGGTGAAACTCATCAAATCAGACCAAGGAAACAATGTTTCCATTGCTGATACTATCTACTGGTTACAACTCCTGGCAGAAAGAGCAACGGGGAATAAAATGTCTTGCTCAAGGACATAATGCATCCCCTGGTCTGGGAATTGAACTTGCAATCTCATGATAGTGTATCCAATTCTCTAAGAAGTACAAATAGTAGGTAAAGCCAATTACCATATATTATGGTACGGTGGATTGGCAGTATCGGTAGAGGGTTGGACACCATGCTTTCTAGCATAGTTACGTCCCTTTACAGTCTGAGTTCAAATCCCGCCGAGGTTAACTTTGCCTTTCATCCTTACGGGGTCGATAAAATAAAGTACCAGTAATGTACTGGGTAATTGCTGGCCTTGTGCCTAAAGTAGAAACAATTATGGTAATTGGCTTTGTGCAATATGAAATGGTGTCAATATTATTTTCTTTGAAGAGGACAGTGCTCAGTAGATTTGTAAGGGTAGCAAACAAACAATTTCAAAGTTGAATCTGACTAGAGTTCACTTTGTCTTTTATACTTCTAAGGTCGGTAAGATAAACACTAGTAAAATATGGGGTCAAATGCTAGAAATGCTACTATAATTTTTTTCTAAATGTACCAGTTATATACTAGGACCTGCTGATTACATACATTTCCTTTTTCTTTGAAGGAAAGAATCAATCCTGTGCCTCACCAAAAGAGATATTTTAACCCTTTTATTGCCATATTTCTATTAATCAAGAATTTATAAATGTTTCACTATTAAGCTGGTGTTTGGGACATGATTTAACAAATACCAAGAGCAGTTTGGCATCAAAAGGGTTAATAAAATTGCCACAGAAGAGATAATAAAAGAGACAACCTAATTTTTATTAAATTAAAACTAGAAATACTAATTATGATAACTGTATTTATTTTGTTGTTTTAATAGGGGGTGATTCGAGGACCAAAAGATCTTGAAGGCCTTGGTACAGATTTTCAGGAGGCTTACAGTAAACGCAGTGATGATTCTTCAGAAGAATTCTAATTTGAGAGGATTTAACTCAGAATTTTGCTGAATGAAAAAATGGAAGGAGCAAAGAATGACAGGAAATTATTGTAATAACTGCAAAGAACAGAATTAACTTGAAATAAATCTAGATTCTTCTTTTTTATAAATTGCTTCTGATTTCTTACTGAATAATCCTAGGATCATATCTTTTTATATAAAAAATGTCTAGTATATTTACATTGTCCAATGTATCCTTTCTTTTAAGAGGGCAGGATGCAATTTGAGGGAGGATGTATACCTCATATATATATATACACACATACATACCTTATAAATTATCAAAGCACTGGGAGTGTTTAAAACTTGAATATGTGAGAGTCCTAAACACAGAAAATACTATAACAGTAAATCACTACAAAAAATAGTTGAGAAAATTGGGTAAATTACTCTAGACAAAACGCCTCAGTTCAATTTTTTTATTTTCTCAACTATTATTTGTAGTGAATGACTGTTATGAGTTATTGGGACTCTCACATTTTCATATATAAATGTGGGTGTGTAAATAGAAAACAGCCTCTCTTTCAGACATAAGTTGACAGCAATGTAATAGACAAAGCGATTAAGAATAGGGAAGGCAGCCAGACCCTGTAGTAATGTCGCGGAGATTCTAAAAACATCTAGCATGGTAGGTTACAAGCTGGTTAGACACGATGTAGTGCAGGACGGTGTCAAATCCAGTGATTGGTACAGCAGTATCATTGTAAATTACTACAATTAGAGAGAGGTAACTACAAAGGCATCAAGTTAGATTAGATGTAGTTTGGCTTTATGTTTGAGTGGCTTCTGAGAGCAACCAGCAAGTTGAGAAAGTGATGAAGTGCAGGCAGGGTTTCACCAGAGCTTCAGTTATCAGTCCATTTCTGTTTATCATTGTATAACTGAAGAGTTTAAGACATGGCACACGATTGGAAGTCCTGTATGCTGATATTACAGCTGAAACTGGGAGAATTAGAAGCAAAATTGCAAAGATGGAAGAAAAATTAATAAACACAGAGTACACATGAAATAGATTCTCTCAGTTGACAAAGAGGCCCCCCAAAATTGTGAAGAATTTTTGCCACTTAGCTTAATCAGCAGTTGGGTAAGGTGCTCAGAGAGTGTAGTAGACAGCATGGAGACAGTTTGGGAAGCTAGTACCTCTGCTGACAACAAAAGGCTTTGAGAATGAAGGACTGTATGATACTGCAGTCAAACATTGGCCTTGACTGCAGACTAGAAAGAAATGAAGTGTGCTCTGATGGATGTGTAATGTGAGTGTGCATGAACAATGCAGCATAACTGAGTTGAGAGAAAAAGTTGATATAAGAGGAAGCGAATGTAGTGGACTGTGTTGATATAATGTGTATGGAAGATGACAGCTGTGTAAGAAAGATTGAGAAATCTCAGTAGATGGGACCTAGGATGAAGTAGTGAAGGATGACCATAGAAAGCTGAACTTCCTGACAGGGATAACAAAGGAGGTAACATGCAGTACTAGAGATCTGCCTATAAAAGCAAGATGCCCCTCCATTACTCTACACCATTGGCCCACATTTGTGCAGATATGATGACCTTTTCTCACTCATATCCTAACCCCCACCACTCTTTAATAATTACTGTCATCACTGTACCCCACCCGTCACTCTAACCTAGATTACTCTCCCACTACACCTTACTAAGTTTCACCACATCACTTCACTGATTGTACCTACATGTCTGATTCAACCCTCAAACAAGTCAATAACTAACAAAATTCCTAGTGCTGGTACCATGATTAGGAAGGGAATACAGCCGTAGAAACATTTCAAAAGGGTTGGGAGGACTCTTCAGTGACGTCAACGACATGGCAACCTCTTTAGTGTTGGTGCCACAATAAAATGCTGCCTATAATTCTGTGCTAGAACACATGAAAAGTTTATGACCATCCATTCAACACATACCAGTATGGAAAAGTGGGCATTTTATGATGTGTATGTACATATATAGTATATATGGCTAAGATTGTTTTGAGAAAACGGGTAAAATATGAATAAGAAATGGAATGGTGAAAGGACAAAAGAAAATAACCCCTTATATTTTATTATAATTTGGAGTTAAAATTCTAAATAAAAACTATACGTTAAAACTTATAAATTAAAAGTATAAATTAAAACTTATTTTGTCTTACTTTGGTTTCACCATTATATTTCCTTTTCGCATCGTACTAGCTTTCTCATAGAAATATATACACCACATACAATGTTTCATATAAACTATGTATGTGTATATATATATACAGGGTGTGGACGTTATTTGAGGGCAGATTTATGGTTTTAAAGAAACGTTTATATAATAACAGAAAAAAACTGTATTCTTATAAAAATAACAAATATAAAGCTAAATTATCAATTTAATAATTTCATTCAATAAAACCACCATAAGCATCAATAACTGCTTCTATGCGGGGTCGAAATCATTTACAAGCGCAGATTAAGTGGTCCTTGTTCATATCGGACATGACTCGAACTATGGCGGCTTTCAAAGATTCTTTGGTGCTATGGGGGTGTTCGATGCTCCATAAGTAGTAGTCCATCTGGAGAATTAGGAGGCCAAATGTTGGGGGTGATGTGATCATGCAAATTGTTGGCCATCCATTCTTGTGTCATTTGAGCCTTGTGTGATGGTGCAGAATCTTGTTGAAAGACATAAGACCTTCCATTGCATACACTGTTGATCCAAGGCTTAACAACTTTATCCAGAACCTCAATATATGCAGCAGCATTCATCCTAAGGCCTTGTGGAAAAAAGTGAGGAAGATCACGTCCTTCATTGCTAACAACACTCCAAACCATGACACTTGCAGGAAATTTTGTGTGCATTACTCTTGGAACCTCAGAAGGGTCTGCACATAGCCACCCGTCATTTCTTCTGTTAGTTTTCTGGTCCTGGTCAAAGTTTTTCTCATCTGAGAAAAACCAAATCGCACCATCTTCTGATGGATTTTTAAGTTTGTTTAAAAGTGTTTTGGATCTGATTAAACGTTTTTCTTTTGTTTTTTTCTGACATGAATTGACCTCTCCTCATCACGTAAGATTTGTATGATTTCTTCATGCACAACATTTCTGATTGTTTTTTCTCACACACCAAAATTTTTTACAATTGACCTCATTGATTTTCCTGGATTGTCATCAATGTTTTGCTTAACTTCCCAAATAAATACAGGTGTTCTGATAGAATCAGAGCGTTTGGAATGTTATTTATGTTTTGATACAGATAATACGCTTCCATCTTCTTTCTCTAATTCACACCGAATCTTGTGGACAAAAGATTTTGTAACTTTCAGAAAATGAGAAATTTCTAAATCTCCATGCTTAGTCTTTAAAGCCACAATCACAGCATGACTTTTCATTTCATTAGTAAACATAGTTATTTTCATTGTTATTTTCTGAAATAGAAGTTCAATAAAAATTAGTCAAATAAAATAATGACTAAAAATGCATGTGTCCTCAAATACCGTCCACACCCTGTATATATATACATCACATACAATGTTTCATATAAACTATGTATATATTTGTTCTCGCACCCGAAAATAACTGCCAAAATTTTGGCTAGTGTGACCTCCTCTTTTGAGAAAGGTCACATGACAACAGACAGAATTACTACTGTAAGTGGTGAATCTGTCGCCATAACAAAATAACGAAACCTTTCTGTATCGTAGTCTTGTTATATGTATGGTATGGTCGGTGGTGTCAGACTGTTGTGCTTACTCAGTTTTTAACTTTTGATCCATTGTGATTGCCTTAAACAAATCGACTAGTACTTGCTGTACAACAGCTAAAACTTCAATTTACAATGTTTCATATATATATATATATATATATATATATATATATATATATATATATATATATATATTAGGCTCGGCTTACAATGTTTCATATATATATATATATATATATTAGACTCGGCTTCCAGTGTACCAATGTAAGAAAGCTTTAAGCCTGAACTTAGCAGTGAACTGTTCAGAGATGTGCTTAAATAGCTCCTGAATAGCTGTGCTGTTTCCTACAAATGTTACAGACATTTTCAGTCCACGTGGAGGAATGTCGCAGACGGCTGTCTTGACATTGTTTAGAATCCACTTGACGATGTAGCTGCTGTTTTTACTTTGGATATTAACCTCCTTCATTGAATATATATACATATAAGCAAAATGATAATGAAAAAACAGTTCACACCTAGTATATATATAAAAGGATCTTTATAACATGCACAAAAATTTGATGTTAGCAAAGCTTGCTTTCTCCAATCTGGATCTTCAAAACTCTTGCATGCTGATTTTCAATTGCATGGTTTGGGTCGCTTCTGTCTTTGCTAAAGAAAGGGATACAACTGATTGTTTTTGTTGTTGCTTGTGCGTAAAAAAAAATGTTTTATTATATGTGACAAGGGACGTAACTACTATTCTTTAATTTTGAAAAAAATAATTGTTTCAACTTTTTGACACAAGGCCAGCAATTATCCCAGTGTATTACTGGTACTTTATTTTATCGACCCCGTAAGGATGAAAGGCAAAGTTAACCTCGGCGGGATTTGAACTCAGTCCGTAAAGGGACGTAACTGTGCTACAAAGCATGGCGTCCGACCCTCTACCGATACTGCCAATCCACTGCCACTATCAGTCACAAGTGTTGAAAAAAATAATGTTGTGAGTTCAAATTTGGTTTGAATTTTCTGATAAACACATATATATATAACGAAGATCGCTGGTATTAAGTCAACGCTCTCCGGTATATATATACATACATATACACACACACACATATACATATAATATTAAGAGTTGTCTGTAGAAAGTTGCTAACTGGTGTCGAATCTTAGAGCTGTGGCTATGTTGTTAACCGATGATGAAAATAATGAGGTTGAGGATGAATTATGTTGGTTGCTATTTCGAGACTTTCGTTTCACCTCAACAGACTGCTCTTGTTGGATGACAAATGCTTCCCGTAGCACTCTAAAAGCAGCTGCTGTTGCATATGGTGTCTGTGTGATAGGGTCAAGGTATTTGGCTGGCTGTCGGGTAACAGGGCACACAGTTCTGGATGATGCTGATGCTGGTTTAGCTCGGGTTTGTGGAAAATATTCCCGGAATGTTTTATCATCTGTGAATGTGATGAATGTTCGAGAACACTTTGGACCAGACACTAGTTTTGGACGCTTACTCTTCTCTGGAGATATGGAAGAATCATCATTTTGACCTTCGTTTGCTTCAGTTTTTAGGGATGTGGTATCAACCCTGTTCAAGGAGAAACATGATTTATTTACAACAGTATTTCGTACATTTTCAACAGATTGAATACTATATAATCAATATTACCCTCCTCATCATTAAATATGGTTTCACAAAGTTAAGGATGGAATCTCCAGATAATCATTTGATCCACTCAATCTAATGTCCAAATCCTTTCCAACAAAATCCCCATATTGACTTTAAATTTAGAACTAAGTCAGAATAGAAGCTAAGTGTTCTTCAAATAGTCTAACCTCTTGAAATTAATGGTCTCGACTTGACAAGATGCAGTTTGGCTTTGTACCAGATAAAGGTACCACTGATGACCTTTTCCTTCTGAGACAGCTCCAGAAGTATCAAGCTAAGAGTAAACCCCTTAGTATAACAATTATTAACTTGGAGAAAGCATTTGACAGGGTACCCCAAAACATAATCTATTGGGCTCTTATTGGGTTCAGGAAAGTTCATTCTTTAAAGTGGTAGTGTTGGTGTCATGATAAAATGTTAGCTCTGGCATGTATATATATTTTCTATTTGTATTAGATAGAAGTGGATTTTAGAATGTTGTATTCTGGAGTATTGCTGGTATGACAAGTTGTTTGTGAAGTACCAGAACCATTGTGGTAAGATC
The DNA here is from genome assembly GCA_964016885.1 of Eledone cirrhosa. Taxonomy (NCBI): domain Eukaryota; kingdom Metazoa; phylum Mollusca; class Cephalopoda; order Octopoda; family Eledonidae; genus Eledone; species Eledone cirrhosa. The sequence goes on from OZ024746.1 coordinate 101,123,544, forward strand.
AAATGACAATCTACTGTACCCACTGAACTTTAGTCTTGTTTATCAAACCCCTTCCTCATTTAAAGTGCTTTCAATAAGTTCCATAATTCTGCTTGTTCCAGTTTTTCTGATTGAATGAATAACTGGTTCCAGTCATACTCAGGTGTGAAAAGTAGGAACGCTGCCTATAAAAACTATAAACATAAACTACAATTCTGTCTTATTCGTTTCAATTACCGTATTAATCAGTATATAATACACACCCTCACTTTGAAAAAGAAGGTTAAGTAAAAAAACATCATTAAATAAAATTAAAGAAAGTATGCATGTATAACACACAGGTAGAATTAAGGCACTGAATTTTAGGAGAAAAACTACATATTATACACCAATAAATATGTCAACCATATATCTATAAAGACTCTCTTCAGTTACAAATGACCAGGTTATTAGCACCTAGAAATTTCCCCTATGAGTCACAAGTCTTGGCAAGATTGTTTGTGGAAGACCAACAGTCACCCATACCAGTCTCCTCTCTCCACCCACTGATGTTGTCGAAGGGAAAGGCAATGGCCAATACAGTTTGGCACCAGTGACTTCACAATTTCTACAGCTGAGTGAACTAGAACATGAAATAAGGACACCAGGTCTGGGAATCGAACTCATAACCACACAATTGTAATCCAATGCTCTAACCATCAATAATTAACATACCCTGTGATATCTTCTACATTAATTTCTGGTTCTGCATTGTTTAGAGACTGAGGCAATTCTTCAATGAAAGGCATAGTTACAGATTGGTAGCGGACTAGTGCTCCTTTGTATGTACTTTTCTGAACTCGACATTTTTTCTTCTCAGATTCTAATCTTTGGTATGTTTCTACAAAGTAAAACAAAAACATAATATATTAATTAATGTAAATCGAATATCAAGTCTTGCAAATATGAGATAATTCTATCACAAAGAGGTAATGCTGGTGCTGCTTGTATTCGTGATCGTATTATTTTGGTCATTACCCAAGACTCATGACCATAGGTAATAGTTGGTTTTTACACCTACCTCCCTTCTGATTACTGAATGTTGAAGCTGGTGTATTACTGTACCAGCTCCTGCAATTCCTGCACTTAATTCAGCCTCCTTCCATCACTCATGAACACGGCCCCGAGATACTTGAACTTCTCCACCTGCTTCAGTGCAACTCCATTCACATGTAGGCACACTGTGCTGACTTCCTTGAGAGGACAAGTGTCTCAGTCTTCGCAGCACTGATGTCCATTCCAGCCATGCAGCACTCAGGGTTTACACTGAATACCTAATGTATGGATTTACTCCCATATAGTCGGCTCTTTATACTAGTCGGTAGCACAGTCAGAATGCTTTGCGGTATTTGTTCTGGCTTTTTGTGGTCTGTGTTCAAAACCAGCTCAGGTCAACTTTGACTTTCATCTTTTTAAGGTCAATAAAAATGTGCCAGTCCCCTATATCCTTTTCTTCCTAGAATAATTTGGCTGCGTTCAGACCTCGCAAGAGGATATTCTCTACTAAAACACATACTATGTCATTTATTTCAGCACCACAACAACCTCATCAAGAGTTACAGGCCCATATATGTATGTATATATATATATATATATATATATATATATATATCATCATCATCATCATTTTACGTCCGCTTTTCCCTGCTTGCAAGGGTGGGACGGGAACTGATTCTGGCTTGATTTCTACAGCTGGATGCCCTTCCTAACACCAACCTCGTTTACAGTGAGTGCTGGGTGCTTTTTTGCTGTGTCACCTCTACAACCACTTTGCAGTGGAATGATATGGACCCCAGTCCTTATCATCTCATTTCTACAGCTGAGTAAACTGGAGCAATGTGAAATAAAGTGTTTTCTCAAGGAAACAACACATCACCCGGTCTGAGAATTGAACTCACAACCTTTCGATTGCAAGGCCAATGCTCTAACCACTAAGCCATGTGCCTCCATATATATATGTATAAAACATAAATGAACTACGAGAGAAATTAGGCATAAGAAGGGTACAGGGGAGGAGATTGTATTGGTATGGATGTCGTCAGCAGCGGAGACAATTTGAAAGATTTAGAAGAAACATGAGAAACAATTTAAAGCTTTTGCTCCAAATCTGTAATTTGTTGTTGGGTAATTTCAGAAAAACATTTTGTTAGCTAAAGATATACTCTACAGAGTGAGATCCATTTTATAACTTTCAGAAGGTATATATCGACAGTCGATTGACTTTGGTCAAATCGGACCGAGGAAACAATGTTTCCATTTGTCTTTCCAATTGCTAATACTATCTATCGGTGGCAACTCCAGGTAGAAGGAGCAACATGAAATAAAGTGTCTTGCTCAAGGACATAACGCATCGCCCAGTCCGGGAATCAAACTCACAACCTCACGATTGCGAATCCAATTCTCTAACCACTCAGCCACACGCCTTCATGTAAGATTGAAAAGAAACATGAAAAACATGTTAAAGCTTTTGCTCCAAATCTGTAATTTGTTAATTCGTGATTTGTTAATGGGTAATTTGATAATTGGTAAGGTATAAATAAAGGAGTTTAATTACCTAAGGACTTGATATTATACTCTTCTGTTAGTTTAGCCTCCTCCAACAACTCTGACTGTGTAAGACGTCGCACTTCAGTTACATTTCTTTTGGCTGCTATTTCTTTCATCATCTTCACCCGCACCTCACGTTCCTTTTCTCGACGTGCAGTGGCCTGTGACTTTTCTGCAGTTGATTGACGAAGAGATTTTCTTTCTAGGAAAGGGTAAAAAAAAAAATAATTTAAAAATCTTCAGCAAATTTAATTTTCTAATGAAACATTAACAAACATTAACAGGAATCATTCACAATATCTTCTTTTTCTACTTTCCTCTCATTCTCCTCCATGAAACTCCCACTTTCCATCACCCATATCTGATATCTAACACTTGTATCTATATTCAATATCATATTCTCCTGCATGAAACTCTTAGCTGACTACTTGCACTTCTATCTTGTTACATAGCTCATGCTGTTTTTCTACTCAATATCCTACCTACAACCAACAGCTACCACTGTCAATCTTCCTCTAAAACCATCTTATCACTCTGTTTTCCCTTTCACTCAAATTATACATTGTTTTAGCCACAACCTAAGGCCAACTGTTCTTCTTGAAAAGTATGGTAGATATTCCCAGACTTAGCGTTTTCAAGGTGAAGATATACACATACATACAAATGGTAGGCTTTCAGAGTTCTCATCAACCAAATTCACTTGAGTGATCGGTGAGCCCAAGGCTTGAACAGGAGACACCTATGGTGCCATGGATCCACAAGTGAACTGATAAACTCCACAACTGTGAGTATAATTACTATTTAAAATCTTGCTCAATACTCTCCTTCTAATCACCCTTCTCAGTCACACTTGCCTTGAAAGAATAGAGACTGCATAGTGTGGAGAAGTTCCTTTCACCTTGCAGTAGACAAAACAAGTGTTAGTTCAACAATAAGATGCAGCCAGCACACTTGGTAAGGTGGTTGATAATTGAACAGAGACAACATAAGAGAGGATTCTTTAGTGATGCTGAGGTCATGACAACCTCTCTAGTGTTGGTGCCATGATAGAATGCACCCAGTACACACTGTGCATTAGGAAGGGCATACAGCTGCAGAAATCATGCCAAAAATGGAATATATAAGATGCTCAAGATGAGTGGCTTATGAGAGCTATACAAGCCATGTATAGAGTCAGCAAGGTTAGAATTAACAATGAATATAGTGAAGAATTTAGTGTAAAATTAGGTGTTCACCAAGGCTCCATCCTTAGCCCCCTCCTGTTTATTATTATCCTACAGGCTATTACAGAAGAGTTTAAGACCGGCTGCCCATGGGAACTTCTATACGCAGATGATCTAACTCTCATAGCTGAATCTATGGCTGAACTAGAGAAGAAATTCCAAACACGGTAGCATGGCTTAAAGTTAACTTGTCTAAGACTAAAGTTCTAGTATATAGAACGGAGAATAGGGCACAGGTGCCCTCAGGGAAATGGCCATGCTCAGTGTGTAGGAAAGGAGTAGGTAGAAATTCCATTTTATGTCCCAAATGCAAACTATGGGTACATAAAAGATGTAGATCACAGGTAAGCTATCTAAGAATGTAGATTTTATATGTGGCCGATGCTCAGGTGCAATAAGTAGCAAGTGCCCACAGAATACTAGCTCCTTCTACTGCCCAGATGGTTCTATAGAAATAGTGGACACCTTCCGTTACCTGGGTGACAAAATCAGCAGTGGAGGAGGGTGTTTTGAAAGTACAGTAGCCAGAGTTAGAACGAGATGGAAAAAGTTCAGAGAGCTAAAAACCTCGGACGACATAAAATCCGACCTTGCCCGCTTACACCTCTCTAAGACAATGTCACTGGATCGAGACCTTTGGTGCCACGCAATAATACAGAAGACCCGCCTTCTCTACGTACAAGGTTAACCTACAGTCAGTAGGCACCTCCTAACTCAATATACACCCCAACCCACTACCCCTACTCCATCCTCCCACCCACACCACCCTTTCTCTGTAAAGTTATGTTGGTACCACAACATCCAGTCCACACTAAAGAGGTCATGTAGGTGTCACGACAAAAAGCACCCAGTCCACACTGTAAAGTTGTCATGTAGGAGACACGGTAAAAAGGTTCCCAGTTCACACTGTAAATGTGGTTGGTGTTAGGAAGGGCATCCAGCTGTAGAAAACCTGCCTTATACAGTCCTATACGAGCGAGACACGGTCACCCGATCAATCTTGCCTCAAGTGGGACAATTCCCATCTAACCCATGCTAGCATGGAAGATGGACGTTAAACTATGATGATGATGCAGTCCTCCAACATGGCAATATCTGTAAATAAGGACTCCAAGTGACCAAACCATACAGGTATGAATGATATACAAGTGAGGCTTTCACAGTGTCTCTCAAACTCCACTCACACTGTCGTCAATCATATGGTTGTAAAGACAACTTTTTAATGAGGCTATACCTGTGTGCTTTTATACAACACTTACCTGAATTGGACTGGTAAATTTGTAGAGATGATCGGTCAGTCTTCTTAAGTTTCGCTTTAATTTTGGCTTTCTCTTTCGGCTTTTTTGGTTCCTAAGATGACAGCAAAATGAAAATAGAGACAAATTTTTCAACCTTCCATTTAACAAATGGTTAATGAACTGTCCAGTTGTAACTATACACACACATATATACATATATGTATATATATATATATATATATCATCATCACCATTTTATGTCCATTCTTCCACGCTAGCATGGGTTAGACGGGTTGTCCTGTTGTGGGCAATGCCAGTTTAGATGACCTTGTCTTGCTCATACAGAACTGATTTTGGCTTGATTTCTACAGCTGGATGCCCTTCCTAACACCAACCTCATTTACAGTGAGTGCTGGGTGCTTTTTTCCGTGACACCTACATGTCCACTTTACAGTGTGGGCTGGGTGATTTTTGTCATGACACCTCCATGATCATTTTACAGTGGGAGGGGGGTGGGGGCATATTGTCTATATGCTTCAGCTTCGTTTTGTATCCGTGGGAAGTCGGGTCTTCTGTATTACTGCGTAACACCAGAGGTCTTGGTCATGTGTCATCACCTTTGAGAGGTGCAATTGGGCAAGGTCGGCCTTTATCACTCCATCTCAGGTTTTATTGGGTCCCCCCACTCCAAGGCTTCCATATATATAGAGAGAGATGGGTATAGAAATGAATGAAAAAAGTACTTCTTATGTTTTGTAAAGTTTGTAAAGAAGAGGAAATGAAGATCTGTAGAGAAAAATTGGGAATTTTTATGGGACAGCCGTATTGAAGACAGATTGTGACATGGTAGTAGAACAAGAAGGTAGAGAGATAAACAGAGAGAAGCAGAGAAAATTTGGGAAAACAGAAAGTAATAATTAAAGAAGATAGGGACCACATATACTTAGGGGAAAACTTACGTTCAATGTGAAGAGAATGCGAGGCATGAAGGATGTTAGAGAAAATGAAGACATGGCTGAGGATGTCTGAAATGATAGTAGAGCACTTGCTCTGAATGATGTCAAACAGAAGGACGCAAGAAAATTGTATTGTGAGAGAGTGAAGAGGATAAATAGTAGTGTGAGGGCCTACCCCATGTAGATCCAACTAAGGGGCCAGCCATAAAAGTTGAGAGCTACGTGAGATACATAATAAGGATATGGAAGAAGACAATGGTATTGGAGGCAATGATGATGATTGTTAGGTATTATTACAGGGTTTCATTGCTATTGTTATTTAATTCATTTCTTCATTTTCAAACTTTTGTGAGAATCTCTCTTACCTTGTAAGCTTTGGTGTTAATTCCTCTTTTGCGTTTGGGTTCATCATCTTCTATATCACTGCGCACTTCATCATCTTCATCAATACTAAAGTCAGAGTCAACCTCATCTGATTCAGAATCTTCAGACTGGAAATCGATATCATCATCTTCCTAAAATAGAGACAATATTGAATGGTGTGAAATATGATACACAATGATTAGGTGGATCTGTGGGGCCAAATTGAAAGATGAGACCCCTTCAACTGTGCTCCACCAGAAGCTGGGTGTGGATGAGATCACTGCTGCCCTTCGCACATTACATCTCCATTGGTATGGACATGTTCAGCTAACCACATCATACATCAACTCCATCACTCACTTGGCAATCCCTGGCTCTAGAGATTGCAGCAGACCAAGGAAGATGTGGTTGGGGTGTGTGAAGAGTGATTTGTATAAATGGAACTTGGCTGATGTCGATACTATGGACAGAAATTTATGGAGAGCAGCTGTAAGACATTGCCTGGTGTTGCCTACCTCAGAGTCTGGGACAACCACAGAACCCTAAAGACCAAAACTGGATATGGCTGGATGGAATGGCTGTGAATGTTTTATAATATTACTAACCCATGGACTTCAAATCTTATTTTAACCATTATGTCATGACAAGTAAGGTACATAAACATTACCATATCAGATTATCTGATTGACAAAAAAGTTCTCTGTCTCTTCTACAAACAATTTCAAGTCTAAAACAATAAAAATATAAAACCAGGAATGACAGTGTTTCATACTGAACTGCCTTTCATTTTATGAAAGGGTTAATGACATAGACAGTGTCTTTCATTAGAAATATGGTAATGAGAGGGTTAATGACATAGACAGTGTCTTTCATTAGAAATATGGTAATGAGAGGGTTAATGACATAGACAGTGTCTTTCATTAGAAATATGGCAATGAAAGGGTTAATGACATAGACAGTGTCTTCCATTAGAAATATGGTAATGAAAGGGTTTATGACATAGACAGTGTCTTCCATTAGAAATATGGTAATGAAAGGGTTAATGACATAGACAGTGTCTTCCATTAGAAATATGGTAATGAAAGGGTTAATGACATAGACAGTGTCTTTCATTAGAAATATGGTAATGGAATATTAAAGATACAGAGCAACCTTTTTCCTTCACATATCACACATACCAAATCTGACATCTGACAATGTTTCTTCCTCCACACCTTTACAATAAGAACTCCAATTTTGACATACTTCCTGAGCCACATCCCTCCAAAAAACCTTCTCATCAGGAGTTCCTTTTATCTCTAGAGACTGGACCCTCCACTTGCTGCAATACCAAACTTGAGTGTTCATCTCAAAAATTCTACTTCTACTTGTCCCCCAAGTCCATGGTTGACTGTACCTCCACCAATCTATACTGCAAACTCTGCAATACATAAGCAGGGACTAATTCCATCAACAACCCATTGATGTCCATAGCCAAGGTATTGTGAATACCAGTGACAATTTCTTTATCTTTGGTGTTATCTCTTAACACAACAGAAAGTATTTTATCTTCAAGCTGAAAACTTCTCTATAAGAAATGCACTTGGAAGATACTATAACAATGGTACTATAAGATACTATAAGGTACTATAGCAATGGTACTATAAGCTACTATAAGGTACTACAGCAATGATACTATAAGATACTATAAGGTATTATACCAATGGTACTATAAGATACTACAGCAATGATACTATAAGATACTATAAGGTACTATACCAATGGTATTATAAGCTACTATAGCAATGGTACTATAAGATACTACAGCAATGGTACTATAAGATACTATAAGGTACTATACCAGTGGTACTATAAGCTACTATAGCAATGATACTATAAGATACTATAAGGTACTATACCAGTGGTACTATAAGCTACTATAGCAATGGTACTATAAGATACTATACCAATGGTACTATAAGGTACTATACCAGTGATACTATAAGCTACTATAGCAATGATACTATAAGATACTATACCAATGGTACTATAAGATACTATAAGGTACTATACCAGTAGTACTATAAGCTACTATAGCAATGATACTATAAGATACTATAAGGCACTATACCAGTGGTACTATAAGCTACTATAGCAATGGTACTATAAGATACTATACCAATGATACTATAAGATACTATAAGGTACTATACCAATGATACTATAAGATGCTGAAACAGTTTTTATGGATTCAATCATAGAAGAAATATGAAATAAAATATACATTTTATAATATTAATGTTTTTAATCACTTCTAAAGAAAAAAAAAGGAGAAAATAAAAACAGAAATATTTTTCCAATTTTCACAGAAGTTTGATACAAATTTCTAAGCTAAAAGCTAGACCAAATGTAGGTTATTTTAGCTCCAAACTATCAACAGACAGTGTTTAACTATTCTTGTCATCTGCTTTATCAGAACTGAGACAACAATAACATATCTAAATATAAATAACAATAATCAAGTAAGTTGTTCTTAAAACATACATCATTAAAACCACCATAGGTGTTCTTGTAGAAATCATCTTCCTCTTCTTCATTCAATAGCTTTGCCATTCGACTACCAGCATTGTCCCGGGGCTGACGCTCAGCTGCCATCTTGTATAAATCTAAAAACAAAAAGAAAATAGCCATCACAACATTGTTGTTATAATGTGAACTAGTTACAGCCATTAATCCCATAGTATAAACAATGGTGAAACAATGTAGAACACTTTACTGTTACAGAGAACCAGTTTATACTAGATTACAACACATTAAAAAATGATGACTTTTATTTGTCTCCACTCAGAAATTAATCTTTCTGCTTTAAACTTTGTTTTATTTTCTTTTATATTTCATTCTGTTCTTATTTTTGTCTCAAACCTGGCTTCTGCTTCCTCGTGTTTCTAACTCATATTGAGCACTGGTTTCTTGTAATAATCTTCTTTCTGCATTTTAAAGTCTAGAAATTTCTCTGTGATTGAGAATTTCTTTATCAGTTTCACTTGCAGTTACCTTGTGTATAGACTCAAGATTTTTATGTAGGGGTAGCAACTTTTGCAGTCATGTTTAACTTACAGCCCCTCTCTGACACAGACACCCACACCGCAGGAGAAATGCCATGTTTTTGAAAATACTCTGACCTCTGACAAAGTACCAAGTCCATCCTGGCTAAAATCTACTCAAGGAAAGCTTACCATGGTGATCTAGGTGGATCTAGAAGGCTGACCCTCGATAAAAGCACAGACAGGGATACAAAAATCTAACAGTAGGAGGGCAGTATCAGTTAGATTGGTTCTTTTCAAGTAGAATCTAGTAGCCCAATACAACATTTACTGCCAATCTCACCCGTGTGAAGATATCCCAGTAGACCTTAATCAAATGGCTCTTCTTTCCTACCAATCTATATGTTATTATCTGTTTGCCCAACTACTATTTCTGTCTTCCTTTCTCTCCCACTCTGTGCTGTGTGATAGGAAATTTCTAGCAGGTCAAATGATTTTGTAAAGGTTCGAAATCAAACTGCAATACTGACAATTGTCACTTGCACACAATGGTGCGGTGTAGTTTAATTTAGTGAAGTATCACAGAATGGTGCAGTGCCGTTTAATTTACTGAAGTATCACACAGTAGTGCGGTGTTGTTTAATTTTACTGAAGTATCACAGAATGGTGCGGTGTAGTGACATCTTTACTGAAGTATCACACAATGCTGCGGTGTAGTTTAATTTTACTGAAGTATCACAGAATGGTGCGGTGTAGTGACATCTTTACTGAAGTATCACACAATGCTGCGGTGTAGTTTAATTTTACTGAAGTATCACAGAATGGTGCGGTGTAGTGACATCTTTACTGAAGTATCACACAATGCTGCGGTGTAGTTTAATTTTACTGAAGTATCACAGAATGGTGCGGTGTAGTGACATCTTTACTGAAGTATCACACAATGGTGCGGTGTAGTGACATCTTTACTGAAGTATTAGTTGATACTCATCAGAGTGCTTGGCTATTCCATCGCTTTAGCCTCTCTATCACCACAGTAATGCCATGTGCATAAGCGACTATACATATTTTCTCTCCACATATTTTTCTTGTCTGATTATTCTTTAATGACATGCTTCTTTTGTAACTTATAAACTGTTCGTATTCTGATGATCCTGCCAGTGCAGCTGAAACTCACCACTTTACCATGTAACGAATATTTAAACTCTACTTCGGTATTGAGTACTTTTTCTCACGTCCGTCAATAATGCACGTGAGAGAGTAGTAGTAGTAATGGTGGTGGTAGTAGTAGTAGTAGTAGTAGTAGTAGTAGTAGTACTAGTGGTAGTGGTGGTGGTAGTAATAGTAGTAGTAGTACTAGTGGTAGTGGTAGTAGTAGTAGCAGTAGTAGTAGTAGTAGCAGCAGTAGTGGTGGTGGTAGTAGTAGTAGCAGCAGTGGTGGTAGTAGTGGTGGTGGTAGTGGTAGTAGTAGCAGTAGTAGTAGTAGTAGTGGTGGTGGTGGTAGTAGTAGTAGTAGCAGCAGTAGTAGTAGTAGTAGTAGTGATGAGATTTTGTTAGGGGAAATCGAAGACTATCTGTAATAACAGTCAATCAAAAATTAGAGACAAAAAAATGTGGTTGGCATCTGTTAGATAAATATAAAATGGTTCAATTAGGGTATTGAAAGATGTGAATTGTAGCAAATTGAGGAGGAAAAGGTTGTATACATATGTCGGGACTTGAGACAGATGCCGGTGGTGGGACTAGAGACAGATGCTGGTGGTGGAACTAGAGACTAGAGACAGATGCCGGTGGTGGGACTAGAGACTTGAGACAGATGCCGGTGGTGGGACTTGAGACAGATGCTGGTGGTGGAACTAGAGACTTGAGACAGATGCCGGTGGTGGGACTAGAGACTTGAGACAGATGCCGGTGGTGGGACTTGAGACAGATGCTGGTGGTGGAACTAGAGACTTGAGACAGATGCCGGTGGTGGGACTAGAGACTTGAGACAGATGCCGGTGGTGGGACTTGAGACAGATGCTGGTGGTGGAACTAGAGACTTGAGACAGATGCCGGTGGTGGGACTTGAGACTTGAGACAGATGCCGGTGGTGGGACTTGAGACAAATGCTGGTGGTGGAACTAGAGACTTGAGACAGATGCCGGTGGTGGGACTTGAGACTTGAGACAGATGCCGGTGGTGGGACTTGAGACTTGAGACAGATGCCGGTGGTGGGACTAGAGACAGATGCTGGTGGTGGAACTAGAGACTTGAGACAGATGCTGGTGGTGGGACTAGAGACAGATGCTGGTGGTGGGACTAGAGACAGATGCTGGTGGTGGGACTAGAGACAGATGCTGGTGGTGGAACTAGAGACTTGAGACAGATGCTGGTGGTGGAACTAGAGACTTGAGACAGATGCCGGTGGTGGGACTAGAGACAGATGCTGGTGGTGGAACTAGAGACTTGAGACAGATGCCGGTGGTGGGACTAGAGACAGATGCTGGTGGTGGAACTAGAGACTTGAGACAGATGCCGGTGGTGGGACTAGAGACAGATGCTGGTGGTGGAACTAGAGACTTGAGACAGATGCCGGTGGTGGGACTAGAGACAGATGCTGGTGGTGGAACTAGAGACTTGAGACAGATGCTGGTGGTGGAACTAGAGACTTGAGACAGATGCCGGTGGTGGGACTTGAGACAGATGCTGGTGGTGGAACTAGAGACTTGAGACAGATGCCGGTGGTGGGACTTGAGAGAAATGCCGGTGGTGGGACTTGAGACAAATGCCGGTGGTGGGACTTGAGACAAATGCCGGTGGTGGGACTTGAGACAGATGCCGGTGGTGGGACTTGAGAGAAATGCCGGTGGTGGGACTTGAGACTTGAGACAAATGCCGGTGGTGGGACTTGAGAGAAATGCCGGTGGTGGGACTTGAGACAAATGCCGGTGGTGGGACTTGAGACAAATGCCGGTGGTGGGACTTGAGACAGATGCCGGTGGTGGGACTTGAGACAAATGCCGGTGGTGGGACTTGAGACTTGAGACAAATGCCGGTGGTGGGACTTGAGACAAATGCCGGTGGTGGGACTTGAGACTTGAGACAAATGCCGGTGGTGGGACTTGAGACAAATGCCGGTGGTGGGACTTGAGACAAATGCCGGTGAGGATCTTCAATAGATGTCCACTTTCCTCTCGAGACTATTGTCAGATCACAATACACCAGTAAATGCATTATAAAAACTCAATAGTGCATCTAAAAGTAGAAGAAACCGTTTCTTATTGTTTTCTATGAACCAAAACTATCATTGCATTAGCTTTGAATGTTAATGAAATAATGTGTAACTTTTCTAGACTAAATGAATTATGTTTACGTTAATTCTGTGGAAATAAGCCGGGAGAGACAGAACATATGTTTCTAAGAGAAGACAATATATATTTCAATACGACATAAATACATTTGAACTCCTCTTCAAATGTAGAATCAATTTTGATTTTTAGAACTTTAAGATGAGTTTATAAAAATAAAAAAAACGAGTGAACTTACGGAGAAATTGGGAGAAAAAGAAGAAATAATGAGACACAGAAGAGTTCACTATTACGAGTTACCTCCCTTGGATAGGAGTATGGATAAATATCATACAATACGTTTTTTAATGTTCTTTTTTCATGTTGGACCTTTATACGTTAAAATTGACGAGATAATCCATTTCTCATCATCATGGGTTAGACGTCTGTCGCACACAGAGGCCACATCTATCAGGTGACTAGGTGCTGCTATTACACTTTGTTTTAGCTCAGTTTCTATAGCTGGATGACCTCCCTAACACCAACCACTTTACAGAGTGTACTGGGAGCATAGTTTCTATAACTGGATGTCCTTCCTAACACCAACCACTTTACAGAGTGTACTGGGAGCATAGTTTCTACAGCTGGATGCCCTCCCTAACACCAACCACTTTACAACACACTGGGAACATATCGAGATTCTAGCATTACCATTTTACAGGGTTGACTGGGTGTTTTTGTCATGTCACCAGCACTACCTCATTATAGCATTAAGGTGGTCAGTGTCCTTGGTTTGGCTGGGGTGTGGCATTGGTGAAGGTTTGAGCTAGGTATAGACATTGCCCTACCAGTAGGTATTGGGTCATGGAGGTGGCTTTGAAGCAAGTGGAGGGTGTCTGACACATTGTGGGGTGTGCATGGCTACACCTGATGGCCGAAAAAGGGACATTTATATTCTGCTTGTTATTTTTAGCTAACTTTGAGGTGCTGATTTCAAATATGGCATTCATTTTTTTCTAACACATCAGGTTTGTCTTTTGCTCAGCTATCCCATAAACACAGTGAGTGACACTGGTTCCATCAATAGTTTTATGCTAAACATAAACAACAATCGTGTAGACAATACATGTTTCTGTAAGTGTTTTATAAACTACAGAAGCATTGATATGAAACTAGATACGGGTGTAGTTTGTTCAATCATCCCATTTTCATTTGCTTCACAGCTAAATATCCCAATGGAACCATGTCACAAATATTTAACCACTTTTGATGGTTCAGATCTAAAGGTGGTTGGATCGGTCTGAGTAAGATTTAAATTCAACAACACCAACGAATCTCCTGGCTTCATTGTAGTAGACAGCCCCTACAACTTCGGACTGATTGGAAAAGACATTATTAAAGACAGTTCATTTTGTTTTAACTTGAATGTGTTCCCGGAAGTTAAAGGTTTTGTGGCTCGTGTTAACTGCTCTGATGAGAGTTATAGCAGGAGTTCAGCGAGATGCGTTCGAGTTCATTTAGAAAATGAAGTAAAGGATGAGTTACAGAGGTTGGAAATGGTGGGCATCATCACACCATCAGATTACTCTGGAGTCAGATGTGCCTCGCCTGTGGTCTGGTTGAGAAAGAAAGATGGATCACTCCGTATGTGTGTTGATTAAAGGCTCACTTAAATGTTCATATTGACATCTATTCTTTTCCCATACCAGCAACTGATACTATTTTCTCCACTATGTCAGATGCAAAATTTTACTCAACACTTGATTTAAAGCATGCATATTAACAAATGCCTTCGGCAGAGGACGCAATGTGCTTTTGCGTTATCAATACAACCAATGGCCTGTACCTGGTTAACAGGCTTCAAATGGGTCTTAAGAATTCAAGTGATATATTTCAAAATTGTATGGAGACTCTACTAAAAGGGATTGAAGGAGTCAGGGTATACCAAGATGATATCGTCATCTATATACCAAAAAGATATCCTCATCAATGCTAATAGCGAAGCAAAGCTAACAAGCAGAGAAAATGCGGTAGTTGCAAGGCTAACCAAGGTGCAATTCTCTATAAACAAACACAAATCATTCTCCAGAAGAAGAAATTTGACTTTCCTGGGAATGAATTTATCTGAAGAAGGAATTTCTCCATCTCATGAATTGGTGGCAAAACTAAAGGATATACAGGTACCGAAGGAAGATATTGATAAAATATTAGGCTTAATAAACTATTATAGAAGATTTATCCCGGCATATGTTCCAAACATCAGCAACATTCTAATCATTGTCGATGCTTATTCAACGTGGATTGAAGCATTTGTGTCCTAATCATACAACTGGGGTGGTAAAAAGCAAGATACTTGAGGTCTTCTCTTGTTTTGGAGTACCCACTGCCTTAGTATCAGACAACAGGCCTGAATCCGTTGCATTGAAAAGTATGTTGTTATCACTGGGCTGCAGAAAGATAGAGACACCTTCTTACAATCCTGCATCTAACGCCACTGCTGAAAGGGCCATACAAACTGTGAAATCTGTGTTGAAGCATTTTGATCCTAAGACAGGGAGTTTTGTCAATTACTAGAACAAAATTCTATTTAACCATCGAAGTACCTCGGGTGGTTGTAAGTTATCACCTGCTGAAAAGCTGATGAAAAGACAACTGAGGGTTGCTGTAAACCCATTCTTCAAAATAGGTGAGGATGTAATGTACAAGACCACATTAGATAGGGTTGAATCCAAAATATGTAGTACATGCTGGAATAAATATGGCATGGATTAAGGAGGGGCTCACCCACTTAAGTTAGTAGCAGTTGAACCAGAATTGAGTGATTTAAGGATAACACCTAGCATAGAGGTTCACACTGATTCTGCAAGGATGCCTAACGGTGACGGTGCGGGTCTTTGACAAACGAACATATCAAGTCCACAAGTTAGACGCAACACTGGAGTTATAGAAGGATGAGAACAACCTTTTGTCGGCAATGTTAGCCGTCAAAAATCAAATACATTAATTTCATTAAGTCCACAATTGAGGTGAAGTCAATTTTGACAGTTAATCCTTTTGTTACCATAATTCTAATGAAATATAATGTACATAAATTAATTACAGAAGAATTTGGAGGGATTTATTAAAATTATTAAAAGGATGTTTTTAACATAACTTAAGATGTCCATTATAAAATTATGTTAAAATAGGCAGTCTTATTTCATAGAACTGGAGGCAAGTTGGTATGAAAAGGGTTAAATCATCCATTTCAGTGGCTTCATTTTGTAATTTGAATCACAGGAAGCTTAACTTTTTTCAGATTGGAACATTAACAACAATGTAAGTTATGTTATGCTGTTCAATGAAGTGGAGTAGGGACTTGTCAATAATAAGATGTCACTTGAGAAAGTAATGTTCATACTACCTTCCTTGAATATTAGAAAATTGTGTCTCATTACAATCTTTTGACTTAAAAAGGGCAACTATTTCTTGCTATGAACTATATAGCTCAGGCAAGCCAGTCAAATATCAGCTTCACTTAGGCTTGGTCATCTAGACCAAAGAAGCTTAGGCAATGTGAGACTAGCTTATACCAGCCAGACCTGCTTAAGCCAGTCTAGCTCAGGATATTTTAGTCCAGAGCAGGCTAGCTATCAAGTCAGATCAGCCAAATCAACTCACACCATTGCAGCTAGGTACTAATAATATATCTCAAAACACAAGGACAAAATTAAATATCCTAAATCATTTACTGTAGCATTCTGTCACCTCTTCACTCAAGTAATGATTTAGTAGAAAATATCTAAAAATAGAGTCTCTTAATTTAAATTTCTAGTGGACAGATCATCATCATTATTGTAAAAATTGGAATTATTAGAGTAGACTAACTCATAATGTCACTCAGTCATAATACTGTTTTGGACTTTTCAGGAATGTTTTTTTAATGCCAGACAGAAAGTTATTAAGTTTGTGAATAAAAAAGCTAACACCCCACCCTCTATGAAAAAAAAAAAAGAATAAAAAACAAGATAATTTCAAGTTGAAAATATTTTTATTATGCAAAAGCATTTTAAACAGTTTCCCATAGAATATAATGCAGTGATTCTGTTTCCTCTTGGAACTAAAAATTGTCTTATAATGAATGTGAGATAAAGTGATATAGCTGACTCTCAAATGGGCTTTTCTCTAAAATTGTAAAATCATGACAAAACTACCTCTTAAGAATTACTGTTTAGTAAAGATTGTTTTACAATCTTTATTCTGACGGTGGTAACAAGAAAAATAGAACTGTTTGTGTGAAAATACCAGGTGAAACAACTAGCAGTACTTGTCAGACATAACAGGACCTATTAGCAGTTATATCCTTTCCAAGTTGATAAAATAAAGTACCAGTCAAGTACTGGGATCAATTTAAACAACTTTCTCCTCTCCAAATTGCCAGCCTTGTGCTAAATTTAGAAATCATTATCAGCAGTTAAGCTGTCTTTCTTACTGACATAATGCTGAAGGTCTTTCTTTTTTTAGAAAGAAAACCAAAACAATATTAGTCATTCAATTACTGGCTAAATTATTCTCACCTGTCACTAGCCTCGTTATTACAGACAATAACGATTTCATATATTAGCACAAAAACTTGTAATTTTTTTCTATTTTGCTAGTCATCCCTGGCAGGATTTGAACTTTGAAGTAAAGTATTTTATCCGCCACAACATAGGTAGCTTCTGAATTGTTTGCAGCTCAGATTTGATTTCTTCTTGTGGTAGTTATTCCACTTCCTCCACTTTGTTGGGAGGCAGACTTAATCCATAACAATCAGTTGGCCGTTGTATATTTCTAGAGATGTTAACTTTGTTGCAACTATTAGGTTTTCCTCTCCTACCAATCTCAGAAGGGTCAGTCATTAAAGCATCCCACACCCTGTCGGATTAACTCCTCTTTCAAGGATACCTCCTTACATCATTGGGAGTGGAGTCAAGCAATTGACAATTTATGACACTAATGCAAAGGAGAGAGTTTAATTTTTAATGCAACCCAAAACTCAGACATTCCTGCCACCTCGTTGCTTTTTCTAAGTATTAAAATATTTACTTGCAGAAGATGTTTTCTGAGTTATTAGCTCAATAATTAATTATGGAGGAATTAACAAGATTATACTTGCAGTGAAAATTTAAAGAAAGAGAAAAGCATGTATAAAAAACGACCTAATTTATTGCATAACCTGTAAGAGGGTGGTGATCGCACAAGAAAACTTTATTACTTTTACCTCCTGCCTCATTAATTAAAATATGTAAAGTCTAATACAGTGATGGGCAAACTGTGGCCTGCGAGACACATATATGGCCTGTTTGGCTTTCTGAATGGTACGCCTAATTCAAAAATTGCCTTGAATATTTTAGTAGTGTGGGCTACGTTATGATAAGCCACATCCTATGCGACCCACTGCCCGAAGGTTGCCCATACCTGGTCTAATATATGTTGATGAGGATAAAATGGAGTTTGTTTCCGGCAGATTAGAATTCTTACTGTGCTTTCAACGCTTGTCTGATGATTCGTATTCTTGAGAGATGTGATGTAATATAAACTTAAAATTATATTTTTAACAGAGAGAAAAATGATCAAGTTTGTCCAGGGAGTTGAACCATATATCTGTTTTTATACTGGACAACTTTATTACACAAAAATGGAATTGAACAACTAAAATAATTAAATTGGCGATGGTAAGAATCTTACAGGATAATCTAACTTTCTTTACCTTACATTTCTCACAAAGACCACAAGAATTTTAGTAGCCACATAACAACCATACACACACTCACATATATATGTGTGAGTCCCGGGTTCAATCAGGGGGAACCACTGTAAGGTATTCATACATAGTGGAGTATATACAAGATTTAATATAGAAATGGCTTCTACAAGACTAGAACTGTTTCATTCGAAGGAAATCGTCAAGATGATTTCCTTCGAATGAAACAGTTCTAGTCCTGTAGAAGCCATTTCTATATTAAATCTTGTATATATATATATTATATAGTTTAAAGCTGAGTGAGTGGCTTATTACTCTGGACATCTCCCTGTGTATTACTGTCTAAAGAAGAGTAATAAGTCATTGACTTAACCTCAAACTATTAGTTTCTTCTATAATTCTAAATTTATATATGAGTGTGTGGGTGTGTGTGAGTGAGTGAGTGTGAGTGTAGGAATAAATTTATTGAGTCCTTTGGCAGCTCAGTGCAAAATTTAATATATATTAAGAATTAACTGTCAAAACAAGCATTAATAATATGAAAATTAGTATCTCCATATTTGGCAGGGTTTATAACGAATCAGATATTTATTTATGATTGTTTCATGTACTAATCACATAAGACCACAACACTGGACGAAAATTGATTAAGGATAATGTTCTTCAATTTACAGGCTTGACTCAGACACATATATTTATCACACACAAGTATACACAGGACTGTGACCTCTGGCGTCACGCAGTAATACAGAAGACCTGCCTTCCCACAGGTACAAGCCGAAGCTGAAGCATATAGACAATATGCCCCCACCCCCTCCCACTGCAAAAAGGCACCCAGCACTCACTGTAAATGAGGTTGGTGTTAGGAAGGGCATTCAGCTGTAGAAATCAAGCCAAAATCAGTTCCAGTATGAGCAAGAAAAGGTCCCCTGACCTGTCATTGCCCACAACAGGACAACCCATCTAACCCATGCTAGTGTGGAAGAATGGACATAAAACGGTGATGATGATGATGATGATATTGGGAAAAACAAAACAAAAATCCCTATTGGAAGCATATCAGTAATACTCATCCAACAAAATAGATTTTAAGATTGCCTGTCAATAAATTCTACACCTTACAATTATTAAGGTCATATAGTAGTAAAAAGCCCTTTTATGACAGTGATAGCTTGGTGAAGTAGAGTTGTTTTTTTAAAAGAATTTTTGTTTCTATTTACTTTTGCATAACTTTTAATAATTTGTATTATTTTATCTCACAGCCATTTTATTTTGAAGAATTGATTTTTATCATTTTCATAGCAAATGAATCTAGTTTCAAAAAGGTAAGAATTAGACATTAACATACACATATATAATGGGTCATGTTTCAACAATGAATATTCAGTTATTTCATCAACTGATTGTCACGTTAATATATGGCTGAATATTCCACAAACACATGCACTCATAACAGAATACTTAGGAACAAATTAGTATGACACAGTATGAACAAAGCTGGACCTTTGAATTAAGGTATAATCCATCTAATAAGTTTCTAAACCTATTAGAATTGCACTGACAAAGCTTGAGTTAAGCTGAGCCTGAAATAAAGATGTCAGAGACTGAACCTGGAGCATCAGGATTTTGAAGTAAAGTACACAAGGCTTTACAATGATCATTGATTGATATTTGACTAGGCACTGAACCATCCCACATACATAACTGGTACATATCAAGCCTGAACAAATTACAAGTATAAAGTTGATACTGGTACAGGATTTTAATTCAATGTAACAAGACACACTGATAGTGATTTAGTGAGATGTTTTAGCTGTTTCTGCCACTTCTCTTGTTTTATTAATATTGAAAGTAGAACCTATTTAAATGTCCCCCTTCCTGGGGGAGGGGGGGGGGGCATAACATTTAAACTGCCCTGTAGAGATATCTATAGCAAGAGAGCATCATATAAAAAGATACAGCATTCAGATATTGAACATTTCTGTTCAGTCCTTACCAATAATGTCACATATTACAGATATTAAGGAATATACTATGTTTAAAGCTTAGTATTACTAAAATATTACAAAAAGAAACAAAAAAATTAATCTGTTGGGAATACAGTGAATAAATGGGGCATGTTTTCTTTTGTCTTTCAACCAAACATTGTCTTAATGCAGAGGTGAATATATTTTGCATATTTTAGGAGCAATCCTTTTCACAACTTGTCAACAGTGACTCAAGAGCTTTACACAGAATAAACACAATGTAGTAAACTTTGAACCAAAACTCTCTCTCTCTTTCATATGCTTGTGTACTACCCAAGTTACCTCATATCACAGTTGGAAATATACATGACAGAGTGCTCAATCCTGCTTACACTTGTTTATTAATTGGAGTGAACCAAACACAACACTAACTACCAATTAATTAAACATTTAATAAGGCAATATATATATATATATATAGACATACATCTAGCCTGGCATTAATTAGAAGTAACACTAACATAGCATGATTCAGATTAGAGGCATATATGAAAGAATATACAATGTTTATAATACACTTACATATGTCTCACTGTGATCATGTCACAGCTACCTCAGTAACTGTGTGAGAATGCCAAATACTAGTATTTCTGTAAAGTGGTAGGTGATAGGAAGGACTGTGGTAGAAAACTCTTCAGAGTTATTAAAGACATCATGATCTCCCTAATATTGGTATCATGATACAGTGCGAGAATGCATATAAGCAAGATGCAGTCCTCAGCCCAGGGAAACTGGACATTAAATTATGATGTTTGTGTTTATTCTGAGGCTTTACAGGTGCTGACAAGAAACAGAACTAGCAAAAACTGTTGTAGGTTTTTACATTTTTGATGTTTTTAGACATTTTGTTAAGAAAAATATAGTCAATCTATGTTTTTATGTCAGATATCTGTAAGATGTCCAGTTTCCCCAGGTTATAGCAAGGTTTCATTCCATTGCCATTTGTTGAGTGATCATAGATATTTAGGACCAATATTGCAGCCCCCCACAATCCAAACCAGGTTGTTTAGTTATGAGGCTAAGTTGGTGTACTGCTTTCTTGCATCCTCACTACTGTCTACTAGTGTGTAGTGAATACCACTCATAGTGACCTAACTTTTCTTTCAAGTAAGCAAAAGGACACAATAATTGTATGATGTAACATCCATTAGCTCACATCCCTACATGTTTCCTGGCTTTTGTTATGAGTGTGCAACAATCTAATTGTTCAAATCTTCTGGGATCCTCATTTTCAAGAGCCATTTTGTGATCTATCATACTCAGTATTTGAATTATTTGCAAATTCAAAGCATTTATGAAGACAGTGTTCTTGCATTGAAGGGTGATATTATTGATTCATCTTTATTTTTAATTAATTTGAAAGAACTGCATATAACTGGAAAACTCCAAGAGATCCTAACCACCAAGAACAATGCTCCATCTGTAATGACAACAGGTTTAGTGAGCCTTGTGCTGAGTCAGATACAACAACCGAGAAGAACCAGCAAACTATAAGACTACCAAAAAGCTTTATACCACCAAAGAAAAGGAGAAATCAGAAACTTCTTTCCAAAGATCACCAAGTCAAATTTGCTATATAGAAAATACAAAATGCATTCAACGATTACCAGAAACATCCAATATGTTGAAGAAAGAAAAATATATTCTGGATACAGCAAACAACACCATCGCAGAAAAAAAATCCAACATAATGATTCAAAAAATGAAGGTTGCAAATTCCAGGCACAAACAAGCAGAACAGTGGAAGATCATTATTGAAATTAGTGGCAAGAAAGATTGAAAAGTGACTGTTACATTTCAGTGAATTACTTGGAAAGGAATCAACTATCAGAGAAACTTCCACAGTGAATGAGTGTCAGGCAGTCAAGAATAGGAAGAAAAGCACCAGGAACTGATGGCATATTGCCATAGGTTTTCAAGTTTTGTAGTATTGATATCATTCTTTAATCCTCAATCAAAAGTTTTGACAGAAGGTGACAAAATACAACAATCATCACAAATAACACTCCTGCCTAGGTCTGCTGGCCTGACGTATACAATAAACTACTGAGAGATAAGTTTAACATCAATTGCATAAAAAATGCCAAAGATAGAATTCAACCATATTTGGACCCTTGTCTAAGACCAAATTAAAATGGCTTCAGACCCCAAAGATAACATCTCAGATACTTAAAAAAAGATAGAAAACAATATTACTATTTGTTGATTTCAAGAAAGCCTTTGATGGTGGTGGCATTTACAGAGTTAGATGGTAAAAATGTGTGCTTGTAGAATACCAAATCAGCATGTGAATACAATCAGAGCTAGAATGTTGGCACCAGATGGAGGGAGAGGATATAAAAGAAAGTAGTTTTAGGGGTTGACTTCTGAGAAGATAAAAATAGTAAAATATTGAGAGAAAATGAAAATAAAAAGGAGGAAAAAGAATAAATAAAGGATGGATGACAAGGTAGGTATCTTAAGGAGATAACTTTACATCCCCTCTTTTCTCTTCCTTCCATTATACACACATCTCTATTACTAGTTCTATCTTCTTGGAAATCACTTCTAAATGCTATCCTTTGTGCCCGTTCTCGTCTCTTTTTCCTACCCTCAACACAAAACTATACAGTCTCTCTATCCTCTGAAAATTATTCTTGTCTGACGAGAGAAATACCAGATCAACAAGAGTCAAACTTGACCTTCATAAAGAAAATAATCTCTACTATGGTATTGAGTATTCATTTTTGTGACTATCAAAACTAAGCCGTGTGTGAGTGAGTATATATTTGACAGTTTATTCTTATGGTTCTCCCTTACTCCTGTTCCAAGAAAAACCAATATATATATAAAATTATAAGTTTAAAGAACAGTCAGATAAAATTTATCCAATTTTTTCTTCTTAGTCCATAGAAATCAACCAGATAAATAATCATTTAAATGGAGCTAAGTTTAAAATGTAATTTTGAAGAAATAACAGATAAATGTTATCGATATTCCTTTATGAGGAACAGTCAGATAAACGTTACCAAAAATATATATATTATATATATATATATTTATACATACATACAGACATATATGACCAATCTATCAACATTTTCAACTCTGAGATACTCTGCATGATATTTTACAGATGAAGGTTTATATCTATGAATATTCTTTGAACTCAAAGGATTAAAAATAAAGGGAAATTTATATTGAAGTAAGCTGGAATTGTTTAAATGTGCATTTGTTTGGTTGTATTTTTTTTTATTTACAATAGAATTAAAAAACAAGAACTTTTTAGAACATCTTGTAAGCAGGATTAAATGTCCAAACTTTTTCCCTAGACTAAACACAGTTTAACTGAATTGTATCACATGATTTTCGTTTGAAAATGGTTTTCATTAGCATAAAATAATTTATACTTTGCAAAAATTCAACAACTGAACTGATAAACCATGCTGGGTAGTACTGATATCACAGAGTGTTTACTACCGTTTGTACTGTACAACATTATGGTGTTTATATTTTATAGGTTTTTATTTTAAAGGGAGTACACCAGTAAAATATCCAAAACTAAATGCCTAAATTATTTAAATGAATTATTATTCCTATCTCACCTTTCTGTTTTTTGGCAAAATGACATTTTCAATGGTTTGATCTTTGTTTTACACCAGGTGTCATATTTAGTATTGTTATGTTTGGTATGGGACTAAAGTTGTAAACCTCTATATAGACGTCCACCAGATTGAAATATGTAGATTTACACAGTCACAACATAGGCTTAACATACTGAAAAAAAAAAACCCTTCAGTATCTAAATGTATTTTTTCATTATAATATATTTTCTTCACATTATTAAGCAAAGAATTCTAAAATGACTGACCAAAAAAAAAAAAAAAAAAATTAATAATAATCATTGAGATTAGAGAGTAACAATGGAAAATTCTACCCCCATCCCAACCCCCGTAATTCTTAGTTCCATGACAGTTGTACATACAAACGAAAGATATTACTGAATTTTGCTCTGTATTACAATACAGAATCAAATATGTGAACAAAAAACATAGGACTACGCTCTAGTAACAAGAGCTTACCATCCAATGTCACATCTACTGATTGTGGACGTAAAATACAGTTCTCTGGCATGATAAACACTTTATCAAACTGACCATCTCTGAAGAGCCGGACAACTCTAGATTTCCAGGTGTCTGCAAGGTATATATACTTATTGTTAGCTGAAATACCAAAAACACCACACATACAAATGTTACTGTGGCTATCACTGCCACGAAACACAAATTTTATCCTTCCTTTTAAATCTATACATATCAAACAGTTGCTGTCTTGATCAACCATTAAAACCTCATCTTCCGTTGTAATGGTCAGACATCCAACAGTTGAAATAATTTCAGGATAGAGAGAAGCCATTTCAATATGTTGTACAACATCAGTGTGATCTGAATGAACAGTAAGTATATCTGCTGAAAGGAAATCAAATGAACTGCATACAAGTCTCTTGTCTTTAGTGGCGGCCACTCCTCGGTATTTACAGATTGTCTTTAAAGGACGCCACGACCATGGATGAACCATGTGGACATATTGAACAAGGCGAATTTCAGATGAGTATGGGAATGTAATGGCTACTTCGCTGTTGGACCAAACACAAATACCAAATGGTTGACTAACAGTTTTCAAACAACCAACAAGATGGCCTTCTCGATTAAATTGCTTTACTGCATGATTTACGCTATCTGTGACTATGAGCCGGCCATTTGGCAGGCTGACTACTTGTCCAAAGCATCTGTAATCAGTTTCATGAGCCAAGGTTGCTGGGAACTGATTCAATTTAACAGGTGTAAGTGGTCTTAAAAACCTTTCTAATTGTTCAGGTTTTTTTAGATGATTGTCTTTTATGTGTTGAATAATTTCAAAACTACTCTGGCTTCTATCAAGAAAAACCTTGGGAGGAATGTTATTACTTGTAGCACATTGAAACTTGCTTTTATCATACACTAAAGAAACTTCTCCTAACTTGTGTATTTCAAATTCTCGAAATAGTTTAAAATATTTCTGATTTGGAAAAAATCGGAAGCTGTGGTGTAATCGTTTTGGTTGTGGAAGTTGAAGTGTATAATCAGGACTCATGTTTTGATATATATTCATAAATTGAGAACAAGATGACTCCAAGGCACAGTCAAGTGTGGAAAGATGTCGAGAAACTGAATCAACCATACCACGTGCTTGACCAAGGAGACCATCCAAATAATTTTGCTGATCATCATGTAACTGAACAAGATCAGAAAATATCTCATTTTCCTTCTCTTTAAGAACTTTCTCAATCTTCAGGCGAATACTACAAATGTCCCTCTTTATTTCCTGCATGCTGAGAGTTACTATTTCTTTCTCTTTTAGCACTTCTTTAACTAATTCTTCAGCCTGTTTCTTTTTAGCAGCAAGGTTTAAACGGCTTGTTTCTGCAGCTCCTCGTTTGTCTGGATATACCGTTAGTAAGGAATGAACATAGCTATCACATTTGCGGTGCATATCGAAAAAACATAAACAGCATATCATTTGCTCACACTTTGTACAAAAGAGTTCCATTTCTTTAGAGCTATGGAGAGGACAACTTGGTCCAGATGGAATTTGAGAAAGTGCAGAACTTAAAGTTAAAACTTGATGTTCCATAGACACAGGATCTTTCTTTGAAGCATGTTTACTGGAACAATTTGAACACAGCCCTTCACAACAAGGCTTACACCAGAAATTAGCCAGTCTTCGTCTTTTCTGCTTTAGGCATGGTTCACAGAATATACAACCTTCAGTTGCTTTTGTAAGCGAAAGTAAATTTATCAAGTGATGGTTTTGTGGAAATGCTCGGCCCCATTCTGAAAAACACAAAAGAAATAAATATGAATGTAAAATTTATATATATGTGTATACATACGTATATATATGTGTGTGTGTGTGTTTGTGTATACATACATATATATGTGTGTGTGAGTGTGTTTGTATATACATGTGTATATATGTGTGTGAGTGTTTGTATATACATGTGTATATATATATATATATATGTGTGTGTTTGTATATACATATGTGTGTGTGTGTACTGGTATGTAGAACTAGGTGAGTAACTGGTCAAATTTGTGATAAGCAGGGAGAAGGGAGAGGAAAGGAGAAGGGTGGGGTGGGGAACAGAGAATAGTAGGTATCTATACAGGTTAGGGGTCAGGGAAAAGAAATAATGTGGGTGGGTAATGTGTCAGAGAAGGGATAGGGGTGAAACTATCTCCAACGACAACCTGATGCAGTCTGCGACTAACCCAGGCTCTGCTGCACTTTGGGCCGACGAGGGTAAACTCTCAAATATCGGACGCTCTCCGACAGGTTTGTAGTTGAGCCCCTAGCAGTGGAAACTTCTGGTTTTCTTGGCCCTATGGCTACCTCTCTACTTACCACCGTTGGCATTTGACCACTTATGTCGTCTGTGAAGCTCAACATTCTATTTGACCAGTTTTTCCTTGGTCTTCTTCCACATGTATCTCCCTCTAATAGAAAACAAGTCTCATCTAGCACACCTCATCCATTCACATCACATTCTTGATAGTACAGCTGATAACATTGATCCACTCTCAATGCAGTAGAACTCCACCTTCCATCCAATCAACCATACTTCCTTTCTCCAGTCTTTACCTTCAACATAAATGATAGTATATCTTATTATCATAAAACATCTGGATTGTCTGTCTCTTAGGTAGAATCATGTCTAAATAAATATTGGGAGTTTGAGGAAACAAGTGCTAGTACTGCTCACAGAAATTAGCCCAATAAAATGATTTCTAATTTGGGCTCAAAGTCAATTTTTTTTTTTCACCAGTTAGTTATATTGCAAGGCGCCAAATTGGTTAGAAGTCATTAGAACATTGGATAGAATGCTTTGTAGTATACATTCCTGCAATCTGAGTTCAAATCCCACCAAAGTCAACTTTGATTTTCATCCTTTCAAGGTCGATAAAAAAGTAGCAGTCAAGTACTGGGTTTGATTCTTCCTCTATATCTCTTTTTCACTTCTTTTCTGACACTCTTCCTTTCTGGAAGAAATCTGCGGTACTCAGACCTGAGAGGAGATGGGCTTCGTCAAGTATAAAAACATGCCCTAAGAAATGCTGCATATCAATACGACACATAACTCCCTCAGGATTTATAGGTTCATACATACAGAAATGCCCAAGACATGCTGTATGTCACAACAACACTCATACAACTCCATCAGAAATTCATCATTATCATCGTTTAATGTCCATTTTACACACTAGCATGGGTTAGACGCGTTGTCCTATCAGAGGTAAGTTGGGTCAGATGACCATGTCTTACTCATATAGAACTGTTTCTTGTCATTGGATTCTGGCTGTTGATAGAGAGCAGCATGTTTGTAGCACAATCACATGCTGCTTTGATCTGCAGATATCTCTTCAAAGTCCTGTGGCAATGGGGAAGCAGCGACATATAAAGACCTAATGGAGGTGTGCAGTTGTTAATCTAGATGCAGCTGACTTAAGGCTTATCTAATGTTATGGAGGTATGCAGTTGTTGCCAGTTTTCAGAATAGGCACTGGCTTGGGTGGAGTTTTTTGTGACTGAGCAGCTCTTTCTTGAGAGACATCTAGAAAAGGTGACCCAAACATTGTCTGTTCCACTATCAAGCTGGTCAGCAACTTACAGCTGATGGCCATTTATACTGGCAGGGAAAAAGATTAGTAATTTTCAAAAGAATAGAATTACATTGAATGTTGCTACATAGAATATTAGAACATTTCTTGGCAGGGAATCATCCACAAATCCAGGACACAGAACTGCTATTGTTGGCAGAGAATGGAGCAGGTATAATATTGATATAGCTGCTGGCTATACGTTCCTCTGGAAAGGGAAACCAAATGGGAAGAAAAGGAATGGAGGAGTAAGTTTCACTGTCTAGACTGAGGTCACAAATTGGCTCGCGCAACCACAAAGCATTGGTGATTAAATCATGCATCTGAAAGTTCCTCTTTCTAGGGGACATTTCATGACTGTCATCTCAATAGTAACCAGGAATTAATCATTGCTTTTTACTAAGATTTACCAGGGTGTATAACATTGATTCGACATTTGGACAAGATCTTGCTTCTTGGAAATTTCAAAGCATGTGTGGGAAAGGACAACCACATCTGGAGTGTTTTAGGACATCATGGCATGAGCAAGATGAATGTCAATGGTCTTCTCCTTTTGCACTGAGTTTGAGCTGGTCGTGTGTGATACTTTTTTTCAGCAAAAGGAGATCCACAAGGTAACATGGATACACCCAAGATCTAAACATGGACACATCATCACCAGGAAGAGAGACCTCCAGAATATCTGCTCTGTAAGAGTAATGTGTGGTGTAGAACGTGGTATAGACCACAAACTTGAACATATCAAGATGAAGGTGTAGATCAGAGGAACAGTGAGGGCAACAGGGGTACAAGTGTAGAAATGTGAGATGCTCTTCAAACGTCGTCTTTGATGGAATTTGGGAAGAGTTTAGAGCACAAGTTTACAGTGTTGGGACTGATGTACTTGGTCTTAAGAAGACAAAACACAGAGACTGGTTTGATGATAATGACGCTGCAATCACCATGTTCATTGAAGAAAAGAACAAGCTATATGAGAAGTGCCTTGTTGCAGAGAGTCCTATGAAAACCACTTTTGAGAAAACCTTCCAAGAAGCTAAATCAAAACATGAAAGATAAAGAATAACTGGTGGTCTGAAGTTTCAGCAGAGATGCAGAGGGCTTATACCTGCAGAGACCTGAAGGAATTATACAGCATGATAAAGGAAGTGTTTGGTCCACACCCCTCAAAAATGGCACCATTCAAGTCGAAAGATGGGAACGTCCTCATCAGAGATCCAGCAGGAATTATGAGTCGGTGGACTGAACATTTAAAGATCTGTTTGATAACTCATCTGTAGTTGATGAGGAAATTATTAATGGACTGCCACAAAGGGAGACTGTAACAGAGATGATGACTGATCCAAGGTCTACTATCAAAGAGATAAACATAGGAAAAGCTCCAGGTTTGGATGGAATACCTGTTGAGATGATCCGCTTTGGAGGAGACAATGTTGCTATGGCCATTCATGGGCTAGTCTTATCTGTATGGCATGGTGAGCCTGTCCCTCAAGACTGGGTTGATGCAATTTTACTCTCAATTTACAAGGGCTCCAAGTCGGAATGTGGTAATTATTGTGGTATAAGTCTGCTCGAATCAGTAGGAAAAGTCTTATCTAAGGTCTTTCTGAATCGTCTAATAAAATGGATCTGCCCTGGTGCCATCCCTGAGACCCAGTGTGGATTCAGAGCTGGGTGGGGTACTATAGACATGATTTTCTCAGCACATCAGCAAAGCCTTTGATTCTGTTAAACATAGTGCATTGTGAGTCGTATTGGGGAAACTTGGATGCTCTCATGAGTTTGTCGGAATATTCAGAAAACTGCATCAAAATATGAAAGCAAAAGTGAACTTCAATGGGACACTTTCAGAGCCAATTTCAGTGGAAAACGGTGTTAAACAAGGTGACACACCTGCACCCACTCTGTTCTCCATCTACTTTGCCCTGCTGCTGACATGTGCCTTCCAAGACGTCGATTTCTGTGTATACTTGTGAATTAGAACCTCTGGCAAAGTATTTAATCTAAGACGGTTTAACACCAAATCCCAAACATTTGGCACTCTTGTTACGGAAGTCCTATAAGCTGATATTGCAGATTTTATGGCTCACACAGTAGAGGACATGCAGTTGATATTGGACACCTTTTCCAATGCATGTATTATGTTTGGGTTAAATATTAGCATAAAAAAAGACAAAGGCCATGTACACTCCATCAGTTCAGAAAGTGTGTGGAGCCAGACATTTCCATGAAAGGATAAAGAATTGAGGTGGTGGACAGCTTTGTGTATTTTGGAAGTACACTTAGAGATGGTACCCTCAATGCTGAAATAGATCACAGCATTGCGAAAGCAAGTCTTGCTTTCGGGAAGCTTGAGAAGCAAGTCTGGTCAAATCACGAGAAACACAAAGCTCTCTGTGTGTGAAGTGTGCGTTCTTACAGCCCTGCTATACAGATACGTGGACAACTTACAGGCATCACATCAAGCAGTTGGAAAGATTACATCAGTATTGTATACAACGCACCCTCAACATCAAGTGGTCCTCTTACACACCTCACGCTGTGGTACTTGAGAAAGTGGGTAGCACCAGTATTGAGAGCAGGGTTATTATGAACCAGATGCAATGGGTTGGTCATGTGGTTAGGATGGATGATGGAAGGCTGCTTAAACAGTTATTTTATGGGGAGATGACCAGAAGAAAAAAGCCACAGTATAAACCAAAGAAGCGGTTTAAGGATGGTCATAAAAGACAGTCTTAAAACTCTGAAGATTGATCTGGAGAACTGGGAGAGACTGGCTGAAGGCTGTACATCAAGGAGAAAGATCATCAAATATGGAGGTGATGTCTTCGAGAAATAGTGAGTGGAGCATGCTGTTTTGAAGCGTTCACTTCGTAAGTGGAACTCAAGTACAATGTCTGTAAATTCCAGCAGGAAATGAGGTGAAATGTGGCTGATTTCTTCTAACAAGCACTGGACTTGTCAAACATCATACGAGACAGGAAGAAATGGAGCTAATTGTGAGATGGTTCTACTGTCACGTACTCCACGGTACATTTGCTGTGAGTGTGGCTTAATTAGCAGGTCAGCTGATGGACTGACCAGTCATGGTATAATACATGAAGACCTACCCCAGCTGGTGGACTGACCAGTCATGGTAGAATACATGAAGACCTACCCCAGCTGGTGGACTGACCAGTCATGGTAGAATACATGAAGACCTACCCCAGCTGGTGGACTGACCAGTCATGGTAGAATACATGAAGACCTACCCCAGCTGGTGGACTGACCAGTCATGGTAGAATACATGAAGACCTACCCCAGCTGGTGGACTGACCAGTCATGGTAGAATACATGAAGACCTACCCCAGCTGGTGGACTGACCAGTCATGGTAGAATACATGAAGACCTACCCCAGCTGGTGGACTGACCAGTCATGGTAGAATACATGAAGACCTACCCCAGCTGGTGGACTGACCAGTCATGGTAGAATACATGAAGACCTACCCCAGCTGGTGGACTGACCAGTCATGGTAGAATACATGAAGACCTACCCCAGCTGGTGGACTGACCAGTCATGGTAGAATACATGAAGACCTACCCCAGCTGGTGGACTGACCAGTCATGGTAGAATACATGAAGACCTACCCCAGCTGGTGGACTGACCAGTCATGGTAGAATACATGAAGACCTACCCCAGCTGGTGGACTGACCAGTCATGGTAGAATACATGAAGACCTACCCCAGCTGGTGGACTGACCAGTCATGGTAGAATACATGAAGACCTACCCCAGCTGGTGGACTGACCAGTCATGGTAGAATACATGAAGACCTACCCCAGCTGGTGGACTGACCAGTCATGGTAGAATACATGAAGACCTACCCCAGCTGGTGGACTGACCAGTCATGGTAGAATACAGTCAGTTTTACCATGATACAGACAGTTCAAGTGTCACATATGTGAACCAACCTGCAAAACAAAAGCGGATCTGAAAAGCAATGAAGGGGTGGCAGTCTTCTGACAATCAACATAAATATAA
The DNA here is from genome assembly GCA_964016885.1 of Eledone cirrhosa. Taxonomy (NCBI): domain Eukaryota; kingdom Metazoa; phylum Mollusca; class Cephalopoda; order Octopoda; family Eledonidae; genus Eledone; species Eledone cirrhosa. The sequence continues at coordinate 101,155,622 of OZ024746.1, forward strand.
TTAATCCATCACCAAAGGTTTCAGGAAACTAGATGATCCTAACAGAGTCCAGTATACTCACCAGATGAAATATTTATGTTATGGACATGAGATTTAAAATTAATATCTATTAAAAATGAAAGGGAGGCTGAATTAAAATAATGGAAAAAAATATGTGTATATAAATTTTATTTTTGTATATTTATTGACACTGACTTATATACGCACGTGCGTATATGTGTGTGTATGTATGTGTATATATATATGTGTGTTTATTATATTTGTATATGTGCGCGATAGCCTCGCCTAGCATTGTATCGTGTTGTTTTTATTTTATTTTCATTTGTCATTTATTATTTATATTTTATCATATGTACTTTATCCCAGTACAACCTGTCTCATGGTCGGGTCGTTGGCGACTAGACTGGCAATCCCACCAAGGTTTCTTGGTGAGGAGGGTGACTTTGGACATCCTGCAGGACTAAAAACAAAACCTGTCAAAGGGCAAAGGAGCTCTTAAGAGTCAATGGCCATCCAAAATCAACGGGAGAGATGACCCCTTAGCCTTTGTCAAGGCAGAATTCTAGGAGAAGGAAAACTCTTATATAACACCTGCAACCCTGATGATATCCAATGATGTTGACTTGTTCTTCTTTTTGGTAAATATCATCTTGGTTAAGAGAGTGGGACTGGCTTTGTGCAGTGCCTTTGCTCACTATAAAAGCTCACGGCACAGGCATTGCTTTATATCTGGGGATCTCTCTGCACTTGTCGTCACATGGTACCATGGGCCCAGCACTATGTGTCAATAATTGTCACAAGTGTAGTGTTTGTACCAGAGCTTTCAAGTCGATGGCTGGACTAAAAAGTCACACTCGTTCAGCGCATCAGTAGGGGTTCTCCTACATGGATATAAAGTAGTGACCATACTCGAAAACGAGTTGGCAGCCACCATATATATATATACATACGTTATTTATGTGTACGTATGTATGTTTATATGTGAACGTACGTATTTTGTGTGTGCATGTATACACACATATATATAAGTATATAAGTATATACATGTGTATGTAGGGATGTGCGCATGTATTTTTGTGTATATGTGCATGTATGTACATCTGAATCTGTCTATACATGTATTTTTTCCGTTATTTTATACTCAGCCTCACTTTCATTTTTAATCGATATTAATTTCAAATCTTATGTCCATAACATAAATATTTCATCTGATGAGCATACTAGACGTTTCTATTAGGATCGTCTAGTTTCCTAGTAATGGAATAATTGTATTGTGTTGTTTATTATGTAATTAAATAGCTCTGTACTATACATAGAGCACTCTTCTTTCCTGCACCTTTTCCTACGGAAATACTTAACATATATATATAAACAACAGGAGGTGTTCAAGATTGCGAGGCAGTGTGTCAGAGAGAGTTGTGATGTCATTGGAGAGAAGTGTATCCGGAATGATAAAGGTGAGCTTGCCCTCACAAGTGCTGAGAAGAAAGATGCATGGAAGAGCCATTATGATAGATTACTAAATGAGGAGAATGCATGGGAAGAAGAGACCCTACCCCAAGTAGACCCTATAGAGGGGCCAGCAGTACTAGTCAGCAGTAACGTAGTAAGTAAGGCAATCAAAGATATGAAGATGGGGAAGGCAACCGGCCCATCGGGTATAGCTGCCGAGATGCTGAAGGCATCTGGGTCTGTAGGTCACACTATAACCACACGTATTGTTAACCAGTTAATACTAGAAGGTGTCATACCAAAAGATTGGTGCAGTAGCATCATTGTCAACTGCTACAAAGGTAAAGGTGATGCACTAGATAGAGGAAACTATAGAGGTATAAAGCTGACGGACCAGGTCATGAAAATAACAGAAAGAGTTATAGCACAGTTGATTAGGGACCGGGTGAAACTAGACGAGATGCAATTTGGGTTTGTACCAGGAAGAGGCACCACTGATGCCCTCTTCCTTGTGAGGCAGTTACAGGAAAAGTACCTAGCGAAAAGTAAGCCACTCTACCTGGCATTTGTCGACCTTGAGAAAGTCTTTGACAGAGTTCCACGTACTGTAATCTGGTGGGCTCTTAGAAAACTAGGAGTAGATGAATGGCTTGTGAAAGCGGTACAAGCCATGTATAGGGGAGCAGTCAGCAAAGTTAGGATTAGCAATGAGTATAGCGAGGAATTTAGCGTACAGGTTGGGGTCCACCAGGGCTCTGTTCTTAGCCCCCTCCTGTTCATCATAGTCCTGCAGGCAATAACGGAGGAGTTTAAGACCGGATGCCCATGGGAACTCCTGTATGCTGATGACCTCGCACTTATAGCTGAATCTATGGTAGAACTAGAGAAGAAATTCCAAACTTGGAAGCAGGGACTAGAAAGAAAGGGTCTCAAAGTCAACATGACAAAGACTAAGGTCCGTGTAAGTAGACGAGAAAACAGAACCCCGATCCCCTCAGGGAAATGGCCTTGCTCAGTATGTAGGAACTCCATTCTCTGCCCCAAATGCAAACAATGGGTACACAAGAGATGTAGCGGGATCTCAGGAAGCTTAATTAAGAATGTAGGCTTCACATGCAGCAAACAGCCACAGGAAACAAGTACCACCAATCTCTGGGAGGGCTCTGTAGAAACAGTAGACAGCTTCTGCTACCTAGGTGACCGAATTAGCAGCGGAGGTGGGTGTTCAGAAAGTACAATAACTAGGGTAAGAACGGGATGGAAGAAGTTTAGGGAACTACTACCACTACTAGCTGCAAAAGGCTTCTCCCTCAAAATGAAAGGCAGACTGTATGATGCGTGTATCCGAACAGCGATGTTGCATGGTAGTGAGACCTGGGCGCTGAAGGTGGAAGACTTACGTAGATTAGAGAGAAACGAAGCCTGTATGCTCCGATGGATGTGTAACAGTAATATACGCGAACGACAAAGCATAAATGAATTGAGAGAGAGACTGAGCATAAGAGGAATCAAATGCTGTGTGCAGGAGAGGCGGTTGCGCTGATATGGACATGTGATGCGTATGAAGGATGACAGCTGCATAAAAAGGTGCAGAGCACTAGAAGTTGATGGAAACCGCGGAGTGGGGAGACCCAAGATGACTTGGGATGAGGTGATAAAAGCCGACCTTACCCAACTACACCTCTCAAAGGCGATGACACACAGCCGTGACCTCTGGCATCACGCAGTAATACAGAGTACCCGACCTCCCATGGGTACAAGCTGAAGCACATAGACAATATGCCCCCACATCCCCCACCGCAACATGGTCGTGGAGGTGCCACGGCAAAAAAGCACCCAGCCCACACTGTAAAGTCGATGTGTAGGCGCCACGAAAAAGCACCCAGCACTCACTGTAAATGAGGTTGGTGTTAGGAAGGGCATCCAGCTGTAGAAATCAAGCCAAATCAGTTCCTGTATGAGCAAGGCATGGTCAGCCGACCAGACACTGCCCACAACAGGACAACCCGTCTAACCCATGCTAGCGTGGAAGAACGGACGTAAAACGGTGATGATGATGATGATGATGATGATGAAACTAGCCGTCACCCAGCCTTTGCCCAGGTCTCTAGTGTGTTCAAATCTATTCATAAGACACCTATAGTCATCTGTCATAATGTCCATTTTCCTTAGAATAAAAGATGTTAAAAGGTATTGAAATAGTGAATAACAATTTTAAAAATCTATTTAGAATATCTAAATACAGAAAGTAATAAAGAAAATAATAGAAAAATGTATTCTACGGTGGAAATTCTAAAACGTTTACACAACTTCACTATATACAATATTTTTAACTGACTCTCACTAGGAGTTACAATCATTTGAAATGAAAGGGGACATCTGTTGGTTTTAGTGGTATTGTAGGACATCTGTTGGTATTAGAGGTATTGTAGGACATCTGTTGGTATTAGAGGTATTGTAGGACATCTGTTGGTTTTAGAGGTATTGTAGGACATCTGTTGGTATTAGAGGTATTGTAGGACATCTGTTGGTATTAGAGGTATTGTAGGACATCTGTTGGTATTAGAGGTATTGTAGGACATCTGTTGGTATTAGAGGTATTGTAGGACATGTTGGTATTAGAGGTATTGTAGGACATGTTGGTATTAGTGGTATTATAGGACATCTGAAGGTATTAGCGGTATTCTAGGTATACTATGTCTCCCTTACAACATCCAGTGAGGATTTTGTCTTCAATAACATGAAGCTGTAGTTCAGTCACAACCATGTGTCCTATTGCACTTCTTGGCTGATCACGGTTTTTGAGGAGCATGGTGACTACACCTTTCTTCAATGGTTCCCTTCTGTTGAGAAATTCAAGAGGATAATGGATAGCATCGTCCTCGTCGACAACTTTATCAATAGATTTATAGGTCTTGCTACCTCTAGGGATCATTTGTGAGAGATTTTTGTTGATGACATTCACTGTGATGTTTTTTGGGGGCAAGTATTGCTCTTTCACACAGCCAATCCTCACTGGAATGTTGTATTTCAAAATTGGGGAACACTTGATTAATTAAGCTATCAGCACTTTCCACAACAGTACACAATGATGAAGGATCAAAACATCCTTCAGTATCAAGGGATATTTTGCCTTCACCAAGTTTCAGAAGCATGGACTAGGTGCTTTTTGTTGACACCTACATGACCACTTTACAGTGTGGACAGGGTGCTTTTTGTCATGATACCTACATGACCACTTTACAGTGTGGACAAGGTGCTTTTTGTCATGTCACCTACATGCCCACTTTACAGTGTGCTTTTTGTTGTCACCTTCATGACCACTTTACAGTGTAGACTGGGTGCTTTTTGTTGTGACACCTACATGACCACTTTACAGTGTGGGCTGGGTGCTTTTTGACGTGACATCTACACGACTACTTTACAGTGTGGACAGGGTGTTTTTTGTTGACACCTACATGACCACTTTACAATGTGGACACGGTGCTTTTTGTTGTGTTACTTACATGATCACTTTACAGTGTGGATAGGGTGTTTTTTGTTGACACCTACATGACCACTTTACAATGTGGACAGGGTTCTTTTTGTTGTGTCACCTACATGACCACTTTACAGTGTAGACAGGGTTCTTTTTGTTGTGTCACTTACATGACCACTTTACAATGTGGACAGGGTGCTTTTTGTCGTGACACCTACATGACCACTTTACAATGTCGACAGAGTGTTTTTTTGTCAGCGGGGAAGGTAGATATAAGATGTGGCTGAGGAGTGAGGTGTTATGGGAGGTGAAGGTGCATACTAAATGTATGCTTCAACCCATGCATCATCTTTGAGAGGTGCAAGTGTGCGAAGTCAGTTTTTATATAAATATGTTTGCACTACTTCACTATAACAGCCATTCAGTCTCTGACTAGATATGTTATATATATATATATATACTAATTTAAAGTATCATAACATATATATGTAAATGTGGCCATGTAGGCAACACGGTAAAAACCTCCCAGCCCCACACTGTAAATGTGGTTGGTGTTAGGAAGGGCATCCAACTGTAGAAAACCCGCCAGACAGTCCTATGCGAGCAAGACAACCACTCTTGCCTCAAGTGGGAAAACCCCCGTCCAAACCCATGCAAGCGTGGAACACGGACGCTAAACCTGATGATGATGATATATTCAAGTTAAAAAATATATGTCTATTTATAGCCATATATATCATTGTTGAAACATAGTATTTTGGACATATATATAAAAAGCATACATTTAGGAAACATTATATACTTAATGTGGAAAAATTAATATTCCTTACAGCACTGTTTCATAGTTCCTAGAACCGGATTAAGAATTGATCTTCTCTGGTCTCAAGGAGTTATCTCCCTTGTAGGGTTTTAAAAAATACTTTTTGAATGTTTTAACTTCTGTATTTTTACAGATTTATTCCTGGCTGGTGACTAATGTTTCCAGGTTTTACATACACCTGAGAATGGAGAATACCTTGTTGAACACCAGGGAACTTGAAAATCAACTTATACCGTTTATCAGAATATCTAAATTACTTCTGTTTACATAACGAGGGCTCATTCTTTTGTAATACGAACTCACACTGAAGTAACTATATATAGTCATACATCATTGTAACTTAACACTTGCTGGCAAGGGTTGGAGGTGTCATCACAGACCAAGTCTGTACTTAATTGGGGTTACTAACCTCTCAGATGGGCATGGGGGCCCACTTCCCACTTATGTTTCTACACACTTCATAATGAATTCTTTTGTGATACTAGCACTAGCGGGGTTGTCATGACTTCAACACAGCTGAAGAATCCTCCCAATCTGTTGTTTGGCAGGTTTTCTATGGATGGATACCTTCCTTATCCCCAACCACAGTGCACTGGGTAAGTTTGAGAACTTCTGGTTTATATGGTTGGAAGCCCTAATATCAATCACATTACTGAGGGTGCTAGGTGTGTTTAATCATGACATCAGCACTAGGGGATAGAATTATAGGGTAGGAATAGGAGAAGAAAGATAGGTGACAAGATGTGGGATGTCAAGGGAGAAGGTATCTCAGGTGGACAGAGTGATGAGAGGGTGGAGATAATGATGAGTAGAATGAAAGGGTAGGGAGTGTAGAATGATAGAAAGAGAGTAGTTTTTATGAGGGTGGGATGTCGGGTTACATTCTAATACTAGTAGGTGAGTCAGTGCTGTTGCCAATCCTTGCTGTCCTTTGCCATGAGATTCAGCTTCCTAAGGTCAACAGTCTTCACTACTTCATGTCTACCTCTTCCATGAATCCCATCTACTCAGATTTCTCTATACTTATTTATACAGCTGTCATCTTCCACTTGCACCAATGCAGCCTTCTCTTTCCTACACTACACCCCTCTTAAACAATATTTTCCTCTCACTTATGCTATGCCATTCACATCTTCCAGACCATGCTCACTTCATTTCTTTAAAGCTTGTAGACATCAAACCATCTACTCTTCACACAGAAGAAACCCTTTGTTGTCAGCAGACTTCTATCAGACTTTCAGAGACCCCACCCCCCACCCTTCTAGGGAATATGTGTACACACACACACACCAGATATACTCCCTGCTTGTAAGAGTGGGACGGGAACTAATTCTGGCTTGATTTCTACAGTTGGATGCCCTTCCTAACACCAACCTTCCGTGGCGCCTACATTACAGTGGAATGATAGGGACCCCAGTCCTATCATCTCATTTCTACAGCTGAGTAAACTGGAGCAATGTGAAATAAAGTGTCTTGCTCAAGGAAACAACACATTATATATATAGTAGTCCCACTTCTGCAATGGCTGACCACAAGTTTACACCTAGAAAATACTTCTCTTGGGCAGAAGAGTGGACAAGGTGTTTTGTAGAAGACCATTAATCACCCATGCATATCACTCTCTCCTCATCATCATGTTACAGATGGAAAGTCAGATACAACTAATTCTTTCAGCTGAGTGGACTGGGGTAATGTGAAATAAAATGTCTTGCTGAAGAAGACAATGTGTCGCCCGATCTGAGATTTGAACTCACTACTTCAATGTTGTCAGCACAACATTCTAACCACTAAGCCATGCGCATTCACAAACACCTTTTGCTGTCCAGCTCTCCTGAAAGTTTCTTACCAAACACACGCACCTGTTGGTTTTTACTTTAATTTATTGCAAATTTCTGGTTGGTTCAATAACCAGATGGTTGTTTAGATATTGTCCGAAGCTCTTTTGTCACATATTCTGTGACCTCAGTGACTGATTTGTGTGTTGTGACACAACACACAAAAATAAGATGGTGTAGGACAGAACAAAGGAGACACAAAATAACAAATCAGTCACTGAGGTCACAGAATGTGTGACAAAAGAGCTTTGGACAATATCTAAACAACCATCTGGTTATTGAACCAACCAGAAATTTGTAATAAATTGAAGTTAAAACTAACAGGTGCGTGTGTTTTTAATGTCAGCATGACCCTCTCAAAGTAAAGTATAACAATATCGGTTCCAACACACGTTTTCAGATAAAAAATCTTGTAAAATAAATTCAAAAACGAAGCGTGTGTGTGTATATATATATATATCTCCAGGGAGTGTAACTTGGAGTTACTGTAGGTCCACCCGGATGAGCACTCCATGTTTAGGTCCACTTCAGTGTCGAGGTGTAGAGCAAGACAGAGTGTATTATAGTGAAATAAAATAGCAAGGACGATTGTTCAGTCCTTCGTTACGTTTATTGGTTGGTGACTCGCGTTTCGCCACTGATCAGCTCAAGTTTCGATCTGTCCCGACTCTGTAATCCGCGGCTCATCAGACCCCTTACAATAGTAATGGAAAAATGAATATACATGCCGTATGGGAAAGTCTGATGTTCCTCTTATTGTGTGTTGATAATATAATATATATATTATATAATATTATTATATATACTCCAGTTCTACCAACTGTTGAGTGCTACTTATCTGCATAGTTTTATTCTTCTACAATATTACCTTCTACATATATATATATATATATATATATATTGTTTCTGAATTTGTTTAGCAAGATTCTTTATCTGAAAACGTGTGTTGAAACCGATATTGTTATACTTTGGGAGGGTCATGTTGCCAATAAGAAACACACGCACCAGTTGCTTTCACTTCAATTTATTATAAATTAAATTTATAAATTTCTGGTTGGTTGGTTGGTTCCATAACCGGACGGTTGTTCATATATTGTCAAAGTTCTTTCGTCACACATTCTGTGACCTCTTCAGTGACTGGGGATTCTTTTCTTTGTTCTGTCCTACGCCATCGTTCGTCAGACAATGCCTTGTCTGACGAACGAATGAGGACGTTTCTTGTATTCGTCTTATTCGGGAAACCTCTGGTAATGAGGTAATTATATTGTATTGTTTATTATACATTATACATATATATATATATAAAATGATAGAGAGACATCACACAGAGTTAGACAAGAATACAATTACATACACAAAACTACAAATGGATACATATGACCAGTAGAAGTGTTAAAAGCAGCTAAGAGCATGCAAAAATTACAAATGAACACACGCAGATAACCAAGGTATATTATCCTTGGTTATGTCAAATATTTATAAAACAAACTTTTATTTATCTAATGAAAGCGTACCAAAATTTTGGTACCCTTGAAATATATATGGTTTTATAAATATAGTTTCTATTTATTTAATATCATTGTATATTATACTCCAGAAAACTTGTCGAGTGCTCTGAATCAGTTATAAACATTTATATTTGTTGAATTACCAACAAATTGAATATCCCTTCTACTTTATATATATATATATATATATATATATATATATATACGGGATAACAGATTATTGTTATAGGTAGTCCACATAGGTGTAGTCCAGTTAGGGTACTCCTAGTAGTGGATGATATCAACCCTTGGCTAAGTTTGACTCAACAAGGCGTTTCCATAGTGATGCTGCGAGTACGCAGTGATTTCTATGTTGTTTACACTTGGAGTAATGATAAATCAAGAAAGAAGAGTGACACGGTTTGCTATACATAAAAAGGTTTTTAATCACATTGCTGACAATTGTTTCTCTGAACTGGTAGGTCTAGAGATCGCTACCCGCCTGTTTTCGCGTCAATCGATCACCAATACATAGTTGTAACCAGTCAATTCATCAGAGCTAGCGAGAATGAAGGGAATACACAGGCATGGCTTTTATATATAGTAGTGGCATTCAATCAGAACAATAACAACAATACTAACAATGCTAGCAATAAATTATTTGAAATAATCACAACATCAATCTAAGTAAGACATAGAGTATACTTAAGACTTTAGCATGTAAAACGAGCTGACATGAGACAGATGTATGAAATTGACATGTAAAAGCTGTCATGGGGTGTATTATATATAGTGTAGAGATAAGCTGGTGGCTTTAAACAATGTACCACTTCCTTTACCGTAGGTCTGGTGACCGTAAGAATTATTTATTATCTGACAGATAAAATATTTATCA
>OZ024746.1:101170588-101218088 GCA_964016885.1 Eledone cirrhosa
GACTTTTAAATTTTATGTATTGAGTGTTTTCTTTGTAAAATGTTTGATAACAACATAAGATGTATATATAAAAGGAGCTACATGTATATATAAAAGGAGCTACATGTGTATATAGAAGGAGCTACATGTATATAAAAGGAGCTACATGTATATATATAAAAGGAGCTACATGTATATATAAAAGGAACTACATATATATACATAAGGAGCTACATATATATATATAAGGAGCTACATATATATAAGGAGCTACATGTATATATAAAAGGAACTACATGTATATATAAGGAGCTACATGTATATATAAAAGGAACTACATGTATATATAAGGAGCTACATGTATATATAAAAGGAACTACATGTATATATAAGGAGCTACATGTAAATATAAAACACAAACACAACTTAATTGTTCAGACGATACATTTACTTGGACAACATCCGCAATAAATATGAAAGCAATAAAAGTGTTAGGTTATATATTATTAAATGAAAACAACAAAAGCTAACTAGGAACAAACGATACAGTGATATTTTAACAGTGTTGTATAATAGTTTGACTAGTAAACCTGTGTTGTCAATTGTAGGACCGGGACTGGCTGGCGATATAAGGGTGGGTTAGAGGGGCTTGCTGGAGATATAAGGGTAGGGGACATTGTGAGACTAGAGGGACTTGCTGGAAATATAAGGGTGAGGGGACATCACGAAAGCAGTACCAGCATGGTCAGGACTTCTACTTTCAAACTGTCGTGTTTGGGATATATGTTGATAGGTCAGTGGATAGGTGGGTAGGTCATTGATGGACACACATGGACAAGATGAACTAAGGAGTCGACCCACGATATGTGAGTTAATGTCCCCCCCCCCCCCCCCCCCCACACACACAACATCAATGACACCAGGAATGTCATATACACCAGGATCAACAAACTGGAAAGTCTTCGTTTTCATAAATTAATGGTTTGTGTCATAATAATGTTTTGCTAATATTTCTCTAGGCTATAATTATTGAAATGTTCAGTATATATCTACAAATGACATAGGGGATTAAATATATGTTGAAATGTTCAGTATATATCTACAAATGACATAGGGGATTAAATATATGAGTACCGTATTACCCGGAGCCAAAGACCATATTTCCCGTTCTCGAGGGCACACCCTAATTTTGACAACCAAAAATTTGAAAAAAAATAATAAGCAGCCTTCGGCCTCCAGGATACGGTAGATTTTTGAGACTTATTTCAGGGAAAAATGACACTTTAGGAAGGGCATCCAGCTGCAGAAACCAAGCCAAATGTGCAGGAAACACTTATAGCATATTTTTATGGTTGATTCTTTCAGCAAGTGCAGGAAGCAACTTGTGACATGTTACACTCTCAATTGACACCTCTTAGGTGAACATGCCTATTTCCCCCACACCAACAAGTAGGCAATCAGTTTGGCAGACATTAGAGCAGTCATGGGCAACCTGCGATCCGCGATGCTTTCTGAAAGGCTCGCCTAAGTCACCTAAGTGAAATCTTTCTGATTTTTTTTACCCCAACTTTTCAGTCATAATTTATCTTTCTATCATTTTTACGATCGAGGAAAACAACGTGTACGAATTCTGAAGAAACAAATCAAAACAACCTGAGTTACCGCCCTTCTTTAATGTGGGCACGAATGTAAATTAGCGCTTGCGACCTGCTTCTCAAAAAAAGTTGCCCATGCTTGCATTAGAGTATTTGATATTTATTCCAGGTCTGTATGTTCTGAGTTGAAATCTAACTAAGGTCCATTTTGCCTCTCATTCTTTCAGAGTTGATAAAGTATGAATCCAATGCTGATGCACGTCTCTAGCTATTAGATTCTGGATGTTCCACTGAACCAAAGGAGGGTGTCTGTTCCCTGTATAAATACCTAAAACTATTAGTGAAAGCATAGTAGATGTTAGCAAGTGACACTTGATTGCAAGTTACAGCTCTAATAACTCTACACCAACAAGTCGTCTATATTTAATGATTCTTTGGCAAGTATGATAAAATAAGTACAGCTCAATTACTGGGATTAAATAGATCAAATACAACCCCCGACCACAATAATTGGCTCTGTACCAAAGTTAAAAATTATTATAATTATTATTAGTAATACCAGTAACACACTGGAGTCGATTTACTCAACTTTCCCCTCCCTTGTGCCTCAATCAGAAACCATTATTAGTTACGTCCCTTTATGTTCTGAGTTCAAATCCTGCCGAGGTTAACTTTGCCTTTCATCATGACGGGGTCAATAAAATAAAGTACCAGTAATGCACTGGCATCGATTTAATCGACTTTCACCTCCTCCAGAATTGCTGGCCTTGTACCTAAATCAGAAACCATTATTATTATTCTATATTTACTTATTGCTCTGCTGCTACTTCTTACAGTTATGTAGGATCTTCTTACTGCCAGGAGCCATTGCTACATTACCAGTATCTTGTATTAAACTAGCAGCTTGATGGAATAAGCTAAATATGACGGGAAACAACCTTCAAATATTAACCAAAATCAATTGCATAATGAGTCCAATGAAGACTGTATCTGATTTTTAGCGGTATAATAACAACTCTGGACATATTTCAGTCTTATAAGACTTCATCAGTGAAGTACAGTTTGAATTGTCTTTGCTACTTGTACTCTCCACATGCTCATGTCAATGTAGATATTACCAAGTTAAGGTCATAAGCATTTGAAAATAATTGTTTCTACATTTGGCACAAGGCCAGCAATTATCCCAGTCTATTACTGGTGCTTTATTTTATCGACCCCGTAAGGATGAAAGGCAAAGTTAACCACAACGGGATTTGAACTCAGACCGTAAAGGGACGTAACTATGCTAGAAAGCATGGCGTCCAACCCTCTACTGATACTGCCAATTCACCGCCTATTTGAAAATAATGTCCTTACATTATCAACGTACTAATTACAAAAAATGAACAGGTTAAGAAATTCTACAAATTCTCAACAAACAATGTAGGTCTGTTAAGGTCAAAGCTTATCTCTGGCTGAATATTATACAAATATTCTTATCAACTCTTACTAGGAAATAATACCTAGACATTGGAAACTATGCTGTTGTTTAGCATCTGGTCAGGCCTAATGAAGCAGAGCTATAATTAAAAGTAATCCACCAGTCGTAGAACAGAGCACTGAGGACCATATTATTTCATATGACCTTTGTTTTTAATCTTAGATGGTAGGATGTGATTAGAGGTAGATTTTGCTACTATTTCTAGCAAGTTGTGCAACCATTTAGAGCCTCCCTCATCGGTGTGACTCAATTGTTGGCTATTTTTTAATTAAAGTTGAATTATGTGGGAAAACTGAGGATTGTCTGTGAAGAAGTACAAAATGTCAGCAATGAGTTCTTAATTAGTCAAATGGGGTCTAGTCGGATTTAGGACAAATGAGGCCCTGTGTTAGTTAAGTTATGAGGCCCCACACTTGAGCCTTGAAGGAAGTGAAAAAAGTTTTTGGCTGGAAGATCCCCCCTGGCCAATGGAGCCCTGTGCTAGTTAACCCCCTCCGGTAAATGGTAAATCCAGCACTGGTCTTATTTTTAGGATAGGTGTTAAAGCTAGTTAAGACACTAGTAATATTACAGCTAGTTAAGACACTAGTAATATTAAAGTTAGTTAAGACACTAGTAATATTACAACTAGTTAAAAATAATAATGATAATAATGAAATTATTGTGTACAGTGCTCAGGTGCACTACAACTCATCAAAGGTGCATATATAATACATAGAAAAATGTTCAAATGTCAGGAAAATGAGTGTATGAGTCATGATATACATGTATGTATGTATGGAGGGGGAATATTAGATGTAGTGTTGGCGAATCTCAGGAAACATGGAGGTTTTAAAGGATGCAGTGTCTTGGCAGCTAACAACTGATACAGGTAGTTTTTGTTCCACGCTTCAGCAACTCTGAGCGTGAAAAAATGTTTCCAAAAGTCATGGGAGCTGTGCTGTTTTCTGACTTTGTTGGCATGCTCACGTGTGTTAGACACATGGAACTAAAAAATGTGCTCAGGGTTGTTGTTGGCAAGATAGTTAATAATTTTGTGGGTGTTTACCAAGTTAGTTGCCATATGTCAGAGCTTCAATGTATCCATGCCCAGGGAAGCAAGGCATTCAGAATATGGTAGATGCCTGATGGAGGGTATTTGCTTGGTTGCACGTCTCTGAACAGTTTCCAGGAGGTCAATGTTCTGAGCAAGATGGGGTTCCAGACTGGTGATGCAAATTCTAAGTGTGGTCGCACCATAGCTATGTACAGCTTTAAATAGATAGCTGGAGAGCGGCTGACAAAGGTCTTGCTGAGTGATGCTAAGACACCCTCAGCCTTCTTGACAATTTTAGAGATGTGCTTTGTCCAACGCAAATCGCTGCTGACCATAATGCCCAGGTCACGTTCACAAGAAGACTTCTTGATATTAGTGTTGTGGAGGGAGTATGTGGATGCTAAGCTTTTCCTCCTAAAATGCATGGTGGTACACTTGTCCACAACCAGCTTGAGTTGCCAGTCTGTGATTCCTTGCTGCATTGTATCCAGGTCTGATTGCAGGAAAGATCTATAGTGTTCAAGATCTATCCTTTTTATCTCAAGGGACAGCTTGATGTCATCTGCATATTTCAGTACTGTGGCATTCTTTAAGTTGGCATCTATGTCATTAATATATGCCACAAACAAAAGGGGGCCAAGAACAGATCCCTGTTGCATTCCAGATGTCATCTCATAGAGTGAGGAATGCTGTCCCAGAACCGTGACTACCTCTCTTTGACTGAGAATTAAGGACTTCAACCAGTTAAAAAGATCATCCTTCACACCCATTGCAGAGAGTTTTGCCATAAGTCTTTTGTATGGCACAGAATTGAAAGCTTTAGCAAAGTCAAGGTAAACAACATCCACCCATGAGCTGCTGTCAGTGATCCGGGTGATGTCTTCAAGAAACTCGATAAATTGATCACAACAGTTGGAGTTAGGGATAAATCCAAATTGTGAGGGCCAGATAAGACAGTGAGAGTTCCAGAAGTTTCAAAGTGTTTCTCTGACACAGGATTCCATCAGTTTGGCAATGCAGCTAGTAAGACTGACTGGACGATATTTGACAGATCACGTGCGGTCACCCTTTTTGAACAGAGGAATGACACTGGCAGTTTTCCACTGCCCCAGAGTAGCACCGTTGTTAAGACAGAATTG
Source organism: Eledone cirrhosa (assembly GCA_964016885.1). Lineage (NCBI taxonomy): Eukaryota > Metazoa > Mollusca > Cephalopoda > Octopoda > Eledonidae > Eledone > Eledone cirrhosa. The sequence continues at coordinate 101,175,818 of OZ024746.1, forward strand.
AAAGAAGAGTGATAGCTGGTGCAGAAGAAAGTACCCACTACGTTTGAGAAGCAGGTACGTAACACCATCAAGACCAGGAGAGGCATGGTTGTGTTTATTCTTAAGGTGACATCACAGCATTGCAGGTGTAAATTTTATATTTGTTATAGAATTTGATGTCAGAGGTGGTGGAAATGGTACATTTTGGTCTTCAACAGTAAAGATGCCTGCATAGCATTCAGCAATGAGTTCTGCGCATTCATTGGGGTCATCAGTAGTAATCTGGCTTGTGTGGGGATTGCGAAGAGGACCAACTGGAGAGTTAGGCCTCTGCTTTGAGTATACGTATTTCCAGAACACCTTACTGTCAGGGTTGGTTGCTATGCGCTGTTCAAATTCAAGCACTGCCTATTTGTCACCTGCTTGAGATGGTTGGATGATTTATTTCGCTTTATTCTATTGATATCTGATTTATGCAATTTGTACTCACGTTCAATATTACGACATTCTGTCCTGGCAAGTTGGACTGCTACAGGCTCCCAAATTGCACTTTTGGGATGTTTTTTGTTCTTACGGGGTACTGATGCTGCACATGCTGTCCATATTGAGTTCAGGATGTCCTGAAGTATAATGTTGTCATCTCCAGAGTCGTAAAATTCAAGCCAGTTTGGGCATTGTAGCTTGGTGCAGAAAGGGTTCCAGTCTGCATTTTTCCTGTTAAAGCAAGCAGTTTGGAGATGGTTGTGGTTTTTCTTACTGCCTATAAGAGACAGATTGGCAATGATCATAGCATGATCAGAGTCACCTAAAGGTTCCTCAGTAGTAACACTAATAACCATTTCAGGAGTAGTGGTGAAGAGTAGATCCAAAGTGTTGTCATCTCTTGTTGGGGAGGTGACTAATAGAGACCAGTTCAAGTCCAGCACTAGCTCAAGGAAATCATTTGTACTTTGTGGCCAACGAAAGGTTTCCCAGTCAATCTCAGGGTGGTTAAAGTCCCCTGCAATAAAAACATAAGTGGCTGTTTTCCTGGCACCAGCTCTGAGGATATCACAAAGTTGAGTGCCCTGATGGTAATTTTTTTTTTGGGGGGGGGGGGGGCGGTAAACAACTCCAAGTAGAAGTGTTGACATATATCGCAAAAATACTTCTTACTGCAATTGGTTCAAATCGTCGCAAGGATTTGCTGAAAAATTTGAATGAACGTATACCATTACACCACAACTATGATGATTAATGCAGTCTTTGCAAAATAAGTTGTAGCCAGCTATGCTGAAAACCCCATCACAGAGTAAGGAATGTGCCCATGTTTCCGTGACTGTAATGAAGACAGAGTCGATACTTTTCACGTAGGAATCAAAAAGATGCATCTTGTTGCATAGACTACGTGCATTTAAGGACAACAATTTGTACCTTCAGTTTAGTCTATGATGATGTGCAGGGGATGACAGGTTGTTCTGATTTAGTTTCCCAGAATTTTTCCAGTTTTTTTTTTATTGCCAGTTGTTGTGGGTACAGTGTTTTCAGACCAGCTGGTATCTCTTTTAAGACACTAGTAATATTACAGCTAGTTAAGACACTAGTAATATTACAGCTAGTTAAGACACTAGTAATATTACAGCTAGTTAAGACACTAGTAATATTACAGCTAGTTAAGACACTAGTAATATTACAGCTAGTTAAGACACTAGTAATATTACAACTAGTTAAGACACTAGTAATATTACAACTAGTTAAGACACTAGTAATATTACAGCTAGTTAAGACACTAGTAATATTACAACTAGTTAAGACACTAGTAATATTACAGCTAGTTAAGACACTAGTAATATTACAGCTAGTTAAGACACTAGTAATATTACAACTAGTTAAGACAGTAGTAATATTACAGCTAGTTAAGACACTAGTAATATTACAACTAGTTAAGACACTAGTAATATTACAACTAGTTAAGACACTAGTAATATTACAGCTAGTTAAGACACTAGTAATATTACAGCTAGTTAAGACACTAGTAATATTACAGCTAGTTAAGACACTAGTAATATTACAGCTAGTTAAGACACTAGTAATATTACAGCTAGTTAAGACACTAGTAATATTACAGCTAGTTAAGACACTAGTAATATTACAGCTAGTTAAGACACTAGTAATATTACAGCTAGTTAAGACACTAGTAATATTACAGCTAGTTAAGACACTAGTAATATTACAGCTAGTTAAGACACTAGTAATATTACAACTAGTTAAGACACTAGTAATATTACAGCTAGTTAAGACACTAGTAATATTACAGCTAGTTAAGACACTAGTAATATTACAGCTAGTTAAGACACTAGTAATATTACAGCTAGTTAAGACACTAGTAATATTACAGCTAGTTAAGACACTAGTAATATTACAACTAGTTAAGACACTAGTAATATTACAGCTAGTTAAGACACTAGTAATATTACAGCTAGTTAAGACACTAGTAATATTACAGCTAGTTAAGACACTAGTAATATTACAGCTAGTTAAGACACTAGTAATATTACAGCTAGTTAAGACACTAGTAATATTACAGCTAGTTAAGACACTAGTAATATTACAGCTAGTTAAGACACTAGTAATATTACAGCTAGTTAAGACACTAGTAATATTACAGCTAGTTAAGACACTAGTAATATTACAGCTAATTAAGACAGTAGTAATATTACAACTAGTTAAGACACCAGTAATATTACAGCTAGTTAAGACACTAGTAATATTACAACTAGTTAAGACACCAGTAATATTACAGCTAGTTAAGACACTAGTAATATTACAACTAGTTAAGACACCAGTAATATTACAGCTAGTTAAGACACTAGTAATATTACAGCTAGTTAAGACACTAGTAATATTACAGCTAGTTAAGACACTAGTAATATTACAGCTAGTTAAGACACTAGTAATATTACAGCTAGTTAAGACACTAGTAATATTACAGCTAATTAAGACAGTAGTAATATTACAACTAGTTAAGACACTAGTAATATTACAGCTAGTTAAGACACTAGTAATATTACAGCTAGTTAAGACACTAGTAATATTACAGCTAGTTAAGACACTAGTAATATTACAACTAGTTAAGACACTAGTAATATTACAGCTAGTTAAGACACTAGTAATATTACAACTAGTTAAGACACCAGTAATATTACAGCTAGTTAAGACACTAGTAATATTACAACTAGTTAAGACACTAGTAATATTACAGCTAGTTAAGACACTAGTAATATTACAGCTAGTTAAGACACTAGTAATATTACAGCTAGTTAAGACTAGTAATATTACAACTAGTTAAGACACTAGTAATATTACAGCTAATTAAGACAGTAGTAATATTACAACTAGTTAAGACACTAGTAATATTACAGCTAGTTAAGACACTAGTAATATTACAGCTAATTAAGACAGTAGTAATATTACAACTAGTTAAGACACTAGTAATATTACAGCTAGTTAAGACACTAGTAATATTACAGCTAATTAAGACAGTAGTAATATTACAACTAGTTAAGACACTAGTAATATTACAGCTAGTTAAGACACTAGTAATATTACAGCTAATTAAGACACTAGTAATATTACAACTAGTTAAGACACTAGTAATATTACAGCTAATTAAGACAGTAGTAATATTACAACTAGTTAAGACACTAGTAATATTACAGCTAGTTAAGACACTAGTAATATTACAGCTAATTAAGACACTAGTAATATTACAACTAGTTAAGACACTAGTAATATTACAGCTAGTTAAGACACTAGTAATATTACAGCTAATTAAGACACTAGTAATATTACAACTAGTTAAGACACTAGTAATATTACAGCTAGTTAAGACACTAGTAATATTACAGCTAGTTAAGACACTAGTAATATTACAGCTAGTTAAGACACTAGTAATATTACAGCTAATTAAGACAGTAGTAATATTACAGCTAGTTAAGACACTAGTAATATTACAGCTAGTTAAGACACTAGTAATATTACAACTAGTTAAGACACTAGTAATATGACAGCTAGTTAAGACACTAGTAATATGACAGCTAGTTAAGACACTAGTAATATTACAGCTAATTAAGACAGTAGTAATATTACAACTAGTTAAGACACTAGTAATATTACAGCTAGTTAAGACACTAGTAATATTACAGCTAGTTAAGACACTAGTAATATTACAGCTAGTTAAGACACTAGTAATATTACAGCTAGTTAAGACACTAGTAATATGACAGCTAGTTAAGACACTAGTAATATTACAGCTAGTTAAGACACTAGTAATATTACAGCTAGTTAAGACACTAGTAATATTACAACTAGTTAAGACACTAGTAATATTACAGCTAGTTAAGACACTAGTAATATGACAGCTAGTTAAGACACTAGTAATATTACAGCTAGTTAAGACACTAGTAATATTACAGCTAGTTAAGACACTAGTAATATTACAACTAGTTAAGACACTAGTAATATTACAGCTAGTTAAGACACTAGTAATATTACAGCTAATTAAGACAGTAGTAATATTACAACTAGTTAAGACACTAGTAATATTACAGCTAGTTAAGACACTAGTAATATTACAGCTAGTTAAGACACTAGTAATATTACAGCTAGTTAAGACAGTAGTAATATTACAACTAGTTAAGACACTAGTAATATTACAGCTAGTTAAGACACTAGTAATATTACAGCTAGTTAAGACACTAGTAATATTACAGCTAGTTAAGACACTAGTAATATTACAACTAGTTAAGACACTAGTAATATTACAGCTAGTTAAGACACTAGTAATATTACAGCTAGTTAAGACACTAGTAATATTACAGCTAATTAAGACAGTAGTAATATTACAGCTAGTTAAGACACTAGTAATATTACAGCTAGTTAAGACACTAGTAATATTACAACTAGTTAAGACACTAGTAATATGACAGCTAGTTAAGACACTAGTAATATGACAGCTAGTTAAGACACTAGTAATATTACAGCTAGTTAAGACACTAGTAATATTACAACTAGTTAAGACACCAGTAATATTACAACTAGTTAAGACACTAGTAATATTACAGCTAGTTAAGACACCAGTAATATTACAGCTAGTTAAAACACTAGTAATATTACAGCTAGTTAAGACACTAGTAATTTTACAACTAGTTAAGACAGTAGTAATATGACAGCTAGTTAAGACACTAGTAATATTACAGCTAGTTAAGACACTAGTAATATTACAACTAGTTAAGACACTAGTAATATTACAGCTAGTTAAGACACTAGTAATATTACAACTAGTTAAGACACTAGTAATATTACAGCTAGTTAAGACACTAGTAATATGACAGCTAGTTAAGACACTAGTAATATTACAACTAGTTAAGACACTAGTAATATTACAGCTAGTTAAGACACTAGTAATATTACAGCTAGTTAAGACACTAGTAATATTACAGCTAATTAAGACAGTAGTAATATTACAACTAGTTAAGACACTAGTAATATTACAGCTAGTTAAGACACTAGTAATATTACAACTAGTTAAGACACTAGTAATATTACAGCTAGTTAAGACACTAGTAATATTACAACTAGTTAAGACACTAGTAATATTACAGCTAGTTAAGACACTAGTAATATTACAGCTAATTAAGACAGTAGTAATATTACAACTAGTTAAGACACTAGTAATATTACAGCTAGTTAAGACACTAGTAATATTACAACTAGTTAAGACACTAGTAATATTACAGCTAGTTAAGACACTAGTAATATTACAACTAGTTAAGACACTAGTAATATTACAGCTAGTTAAGACACTAGTAATATTACAGCTAATTAAGACAGTAGTAATATTACAACTAGTTAAGACACTAGTAATATTACAACTAGTTAAGACACTAGTAATATTACAGCTAGTTAAGACACCAGTAATATTACAGCTAGTTAAAACACTAGTAATATTACAGCTAGTTAAGACACTAGTAATATTACAGCTAGTTAAGACACTAGTAATATTACAGCTAGTTAAGACACCAGTAATATTACAGCTAGTTAATACACTAGTAATATTACAGCTAGTTAAGACACCAGTAATATTACAGCTAGTTAATACACTAGTAATATTACAGCTAGTTAAGACACTAGTAATTTTACAATTAGTTAAGACTAGTAATATTACAACTAGTTAAGACACTAGTAATATTACAACTAGTTAAGACACTAGTAATATTACAGCTAGTTAAGACACCAGTAATATTACAGCTAGTTAATACACTAGTAATATTACAGCTAGTTAAGACACCAGTAATATTACAGCTAGTTAATACACTAGTAATATTACAGCTAGTTAAGACACTAGTAATATTACAGCTAGTTAAAACACTAGTAATATTACAGCTAGTTAAGACACTAGTAATTTTACAATTAGTTAAGACTAGTAATATTACAACTAGTTAAGACACTAGTAATATTACAACTAGTTAAGACACTAGTAATATTACAGCTAGTTAAGACACTAGTAATATTACAGCTAGTTAATACACTAGTAATTTTACAATTAGTTAAGACACTAGTAATATTACAACTAGTTAAGACACTAGTAATATTACAACTAGTTAAGACACTAGTAATATTACAACTAGTTAAGACACTAGTAATTTTACAATTAGTTAAGACACTAGTAATATTACAACTAGTTAAGACACTAGTAATATTACAACTAGTTAAGACACTAGTAATATTACAACTAGTTAAGACACTAGTAATATTACAACTAGTTAAGACACTAGTAATATTACAACTAGTTAAGACACTAGTAATTTTACAATTAGTTAAGACACTAGTAATATTACAGCTAGTTAAGACACTAGTAATATTACAGCTAGTTAAGACACTAGTAATATTACAACTAGTTAAGACACTAGTAATATTACAACTAGTTAAGACACTAGTTATATTACAATTAGTTAAGACACTAGTAATATTACAACTTGTTAAGACACTAGGGCTCTGTCCTTAGCCCTCTCCTGTTTATTATTGTCCTATAACAGAAGAGTCTAAGACTGGCTGCCCCTGGGAACTTCTGTATGCAGATGATCTAACCCTCACAGCTGAAACTATGGCAGATTTCGAGAAGAAATGCCAAACATGGTAGCATGGCTTAGAATCAAAAGGTCTTAAAGTTAACTTGTCTAAAACTAAAGTTCTAGTATGTAGAAAGGAAAATAGGGTCCAGATCCCCTCTGGGAAATGGCCTTGCTCAGTGTGCAGGAAAGGAATAGGTAGAAATTCCATTCTATGTCCCAAGTGCAAGCTGTGGGTAAATAAAAGATGCAAGTGGGATCACAGACAGGCTATCAAGGAACACAGGGTTTATATGTGGCCGATGCTCAGCTGCAGTAAGTAGCAAGTTCCTACAGGATATTAGCTCCTTCAACTGCCCTGATGGTACTGTAGAAATAGTCGACTCTTTCCGTTACTCTGGTGATGTAATCAGCAGTGGAGGAGGGTGTTCCAAAAGTACAGTAGCCAGAGTAAGAACGGGATAGAAGAAGTGTAGGGAGCTAATACCGCTACTGTGGCATCAATCCTGGGTCACTCCATGCTTTGTGACTGGAGTAAATGAAACAGTTTGGCAGCATGTTGGCTGGAATATTCATGTAATTTTGAGAGGCAACCATGTCACACACTGTGTCATGTTAAATATTATTGAGAATTATATTAAGGGTACATGTGTCTGTGGAATGCTCAGCCACTTACACATGGACTGGCTTTTCTATTGATCAAACAACTGGAACACTCATTGTCAAAACCAACAGAGGTCCATTTCATTTAGATGAGATCATTATACATTGAGAGTTTGGCTGGAACAGCAGTGATGTGCTGCAGAACAAGAAGTGTTAATCTTTCAAGTGGTAAGTTAGTAGTTTATCAAGTCAGACAGCTGTTTACTCTCATTAACATGTCTTTTCCTGACACTTAGTGAAAAGTAATGAACAGCACAGTTTCTTAATCTAGGTTGGGTTTTCAACAGGTTGAAAATTTGTAACTTGGTAAGTATCAGTCCTAAATTCATCTCTATACTAGCTCAACCAACCAAAATGCTATCTTCTATACACATCACAGGTCCATAAGAACATAGTCTTCTCTCTTGCACACTACATCCAATTCCTCTTATACTCAGTTTATCTCTCAGTTGAATAATGCTACATCATTCATATACACTAATATCTATTGGAATACACTCAATATATCACCTTGATTACTTTGAGTGGCCAGACTGTCAGATGTCGCTTGAATCCACTGGTCACAGCATTCCTTCCATTCCATTCTTGATTTCTCTTTCCACCTTCTTGATTTCATCATCTCCAACCACAACTTCAGTATGATGGATCACATATTCACTCTGACGCCACTGTTGGAGTAACCAAAAAAGTACTGGTTGCCTCTGCATGTCGTGTTATGCCTACCTTGGAGTCCAGGACAACCACAGAACCCTAAAGACCAAAACTGGATATGGATGGATGGTCGTTGACTACGATAAGGCCTTTGACAATGTTAAGAATAATGCTGTACTACAGTCCCTTGAGAAGCAAGGGGCTGTGCATAGTACATGAACCTCCTTAGGCTGGTGGATGCAGGATGCACTTGGAGGTGGCCCTGTTATCATCACCCATGTGTGTGTATGTCACAGTTGAGAAGGGCATCAAACAATGAGATAGTATCTCTCTGAAGCTCTTCATGTCATGTCTTAAAATGGTCATCAGAGACTAGGATGCCAGGCTCACCAACCACCAGTTCACACATGAAATTACACTCATTGCAGAAAGTGCCGAGCATCTATGATTCAAAGGCATTCCAGCTATGACCATCCTGATTTTTGTGATATCTAGGAATATATTGAATAACATATCTATTTTTTAAAGATGGGAGGGTATTATCTGAAGGAGACTTGCTTGGTTGTTATTTCTAGCATGTCAAAATGATCATTATAGAATCTCCTATGTTGGCACAGTGACTTCTGAGTAGAATGTTATGCCATGTATATTTATATATCAATGTCAATGTGTGTGAACAACCAAGTATAGATGAGTTGAGAGTGAAACTGTGTATAAGAGGGATAAAGTTGTAGTGTGAGGGAGAGAAGACTGCGATGGTATGGACATGTGATGTGCATGGAGGATGACCGGTGGGTAAAGAAGTGTCAAGAAATCCCAGTGGAAGGAAGATACAGTAGAGGAAGACCACGAAAATCAGGGGCGGAGGTGGTGAGAGCAGACCTCAGATCGTTGAGGCTGACAGAGATGACAAATGACCATGACAAGTGGAGAGATGCTGTGTTGAATAGGACCTGTCCTACCCTTGCAAGCAGGGAAAAGTGGATGTATGATGATGATGATATCTATCTCTAACACATTTTCTATTAAGATATGTTGCTAGAATAAAAAGTTCACTTTCCAATTACAAATTCCTGGCTTTTAACTCTATATTTGGCCCTGTAGATAGTTACTTCTCCAAAGGTACTCATATTCTGTGATTTCTACATATATGCTGACCTAACACTACAGGAAGTGAGGCCTTTTCTACATTTTAGTATGGGTTCATCTTTGTACTGTCTGACTTTTTATTACGTTTCTTTAAAAAAAAAAAAAAAAATAAAGAACAGAAAAAAAATAGAGGAGTGTTATAGGATTCCCAGAAAACAAGAATAAGTGCTTGATCTAGTATCAACCTCCTTGACCTTATTGATGTCTCTGTCTCTTATTGATGGTACTCCTGTAGAGGATATGAATACATCTGTGTATCTGAATAACACACACACACACATACATACACACATATACACATATATACACACACACATACACACACACACATACATACACACATACACACACATACATACACACATAAACATGCATATACATACGCACACACACAAAAAACATTCTCTGATATACACTTAAAACACAAATATTCACAAATATACATACATACAAATACACACTAACACATACATACACACATACAAATACACACTAACACATATATACACACATACAAATACACACTAACACATACATACACACATACAAATACACACTAACACATACATACATACAAATACACACTAACACATATATACACACATGCAAATACACACTTACACATATATACACACATACAAATACACACTAACACATATATACACACATGCAAATACACACTAACACATACATACATACATACAAATACACACTAACACATACATACATACATACAAATACACACTAACACATCCATACATACAAATACACACTAACACATATATACACACATGCAAATACACACTAACACATACATACATACATACAAATACACACTAACACATATATACACACATGCAAATACACACTAACACATACATACATACATACAAATACACACTAACACATATATACACACATCCATGCTCAGTGTGTAGGAAAGGAGTAGGCAGAAACTCCATTTTATGTCCCAAATGCAAAGTATGGGTGCATAAAAGATGTAGTGGGATCACAGGTAAGCTAACTAAGAATATAGATTTTATATGTGGCCGGTGCTCAGGTGCAATAAGTAGCAGCAAGTGACTACAGAATACTAGCTCATTCCATTGCACAGATGGTTCTATAGAAATAGTGGACACCTTCCATTACCTGGGTGACCAAATCAGCAGTGGGGGAGGGTGCTCTGAAAGTACAGTAGCTAGAGTCAGAACGGGATGGAAAAAGTTCTGAGAGCTTATACCACTATTAGCTGCTAAAGGGTTCTCTCTAAAAATAAAAGGCAGGCTGTATGATGCCTGCATACGAACAGCAATGTTACATGGCAGTGAGACCTGGGCATTGTGTGCAGAGGATATACGGAGACTGGAGAGGAATGAAGCTTGCATGCTCCTTTGGATGTGTAATAGTAATATACACGAACGGCAAAGCATAAATGAACTAAGTGAGAAATTAGGAATAAGAGGGATCAGATGCTGTTTACTCGAGAGAAGACTACGTTGGTACGGTCACGTGATGCGCATGAAAGACGACAGCTGTATAAAAAAGTGCAGAGCGTTAAAAATAGACGGTAGCCAGGGAGTAGGCAGACCCAGAAAGACCTGGGACGACTTGATAAATTCCGACCTCACACACACCTCTCCAAGACAATGTCACTGGACCGAGATTTTTGGCGGTACTCAGTAATAGAGAAGACCCGCCTTACCTAAGTACAAAGCAAAACTTACAGTCAGTAGGCACCTCTAACAAAAATACACCCCCGTCCCACTACCCCCGTCCCACTACCCCCACCCCATCCACACCCCTTCTATGTAAAGTTATGTTGGTGCCACAACATCCAGCCCGAAACAAATGAGGTCGTGTAGGTGTCACGACAAAAAAACACAGTCCACGCTGTAATGTGGCCATGTAGGCAACACGGTAAAAACCTCCCAGCCCCACACTGTAAACGTGGTTGGTGTTAGGAAGGGCATCCAGCCGTAGAAAACCCGCCAGACAGTCCTATACGAGCAAGACAACCACTCTTGCCTCAAGTGGGAAAACCCCCGTCCAAACCCATGCAAGCGTGGAATATGGACGTTAAACGATGATGATGATGATGATGATACAAATACACACACATACATACATACAAATACACACACATACATACATACAAATACACACTTTCACATACATACATACATGCAAATACACACTAACACATACATACATGCAAATACACACACATACATACATACATACAAATACACACTAACACATACATACATACATGCAAATACACACTAACACATACACACATACAAATACACACTAACACATACATACATACAAGCAAATACACATACATACATACATGCAAATACACACTAACACATACATACATACATACAAATACACACTAACACATACATACATACATGCAAATACACACTAACACATATATACATACATGCAAATACACACTAACACATACATACATACAAATACACACTAACACATACATACATACAAATACACACTAACACATACATACATACATACAAATACACACTTTCACATACATACATACATACAAATACACACTGACACATACATACATACATACAAATACAGACTAACACATACATACATACAAATACACACACATACATACATACATACAAATACACACTAACACATACATACATACAAATACAGACTAACACATACATACACACATGCAAATACACACTTACACATATATATACATACAAATACACACTAACATATACATACATACATACAAATACACACTAACACATACATACATACATGCAAATACACACTAACACATACACACATACAAATACACACTAACACATACATACATACAAGCAAATACACATACATACATACATGCAAATACACACTAACACATACATACATACATACAAATACACACTAACACATACATACATACATGCAAATACACACTAACACATATATACATACATGCAAATACACACTAACACATACATACATACAAATACACACTAACACATACATACATACAAATACACACTAACACATACATACATACATACAAATACACACTTTCACATACATACATACATACAAATACACACTGACACATACATACATACATACAAATACAGACTAACACATACATACATACAAATACACACACATACATACATACATACAAATACACACTAACACATACATACATACAAATACAGACTAACACATACATACACACATGCAAATACACACTTACACATATATATACATACAAATACACACTAACATATACATACATACATACAAATACACACTAACACATACATACATACATGCAAATACACACTAACAGACTTACACATATATACATACATGCACATACACACTAACAGACTTACACATATATACATATATGCACATACACACTTACATATACATACATACAAATACACACTTACACATATATACATACATCAACACTGCAATATACACACATATGTAAAGAAAGGTTAATTCAAACTCGGATCTACCATTATCCATTGTCTCTTTATAGAGTGAAATGATTTCAAGAAACATTATGTCAAAACTGGATAAAATATTGTCTAATATTCACTTGAAAATAGAGTCGGGTGTTTTGAAGAAACAGTATTACAATATTAGCTTTAATGTTATTCAGAATTTAAAGAGACATTATCTGAAAATTGTGTTGTTCAGGTAGAGAGACTACTTTGATATCTGCAGCAGCATCCTTAGTGACAAACAGATACATATGTTCTCATCTCACTAAATTGAGTAATTGACAAGGGCTGTTGAATAGTGGAGATAAATGTTGCTCTTTCAGCCAATATCATAAGGATCAACATGGTTGAGAATCAAATGTTTGATATAAACGGAAGTCGTCTTCATGATATTCTTCAGGATGTTAATATCTCGGATAATTTTAATGCTTGTATTCCGACCAAAGAAAGGAATTTCATAGTCATTGGACTTTGGCCACAATCTTGTAGGTTATCCTCCACCTCAAAAGCCATGAGCCAAGTTGAAACGTTTTCGACAGACTGTAAGTTTATGTCACCAAGAAATTTTCCTTACTCTTGTGATGATGCACTTGTGGTCTCTTGTTTATTGCCTGAGGAACAGTAATTTATAAATGTCTATTTTGACACAATGAAGCACAATAAACTGAATAATTGTTGAACTCTAGAACTGGAACTGAAGAAGTGTAGGACTGTGGAACTGTGGAACTGGAACTGAAGAAGTGTAGGACTGTGGAACTGTAGAACTGTAGAAGTGTAAAACTGTAAAACAGTAGAACTGTAGAAATGTAGAAGTGTTGAACTGTTGAACTGGAGAACTGTATAACTGTTGAACTGTTGAACTGTGGAACTATGGAACTGTAGAACTGTTGAACTGTTGAATTGTTGAACTGTTGAACTGTTGAACTGTAGAACTGTAGAACTGTTGAACTGTAGAACTGTTGAATTGTAGAACTGTAGAACTGTTGAACTGTAGAACTGTTGAACTGTTGAACTGTGGAACTATGGAACTGTAGAACTGTTGAACTGTGGAACTGTAGAACTGTAGAACTGTAGAACTGTAGAGCTGAAGAACTATAGAACTGTAGAACTGTAGAACTGTAGAACTGAAGAACTATAGAACTGTAGAACTGTAGAACTGTAGAAACTATTGAACTGTAGAACTGTAGAACTGTAGAACTGTGGAAATGTAGAGCTGTTGAACTGTAGAACTGTAGAACTGTAGAACTGTAGAACTATAGAATTGTAGAACTGTAGAACTGTAGAACTGTAGAACTGTAGAAACTATTGAACTCTAGAACTGTAGAACTGTAGAACTGTGTAGTAACTACTAGATACTGTGTAGTAACTACTAGATACTGTGTGGTACATACTAGATACTGTGTAGTATATACTAGATAGTGTGTAGTAACTACTAGATACTGTGTAGCATATACTAGATACTGTGTAGTAAATACTAGATAGTGTGTAGAAACTACTAGATACTGTGTAGTAACTACTAGATACTGTGTAGTACATACTAGATACTGTGTAGTATATACTAGATAGTGTGTAGTAACTACTAGATACTGTGTAGTAACTACTAGATACTGTGTAGTATATACTATATACTGTGTAGTATATACTATATACTGTGTAGTATATATTAGATACTGTGTAGTATACACTAGATACTGTGTAGTATACACTAGACACTGTGTAGTATATAATAGATACTGTGTAGTAACTACTAGATACTGTGTAGTATATACTAGATACTGTGTAGTATATAATAGATCCTGTGTAGTAACTACTAGACACTGTGTAGTATATAATAGATACTGTGTAGTAACTACTAGATACTGTGTAGTATATACTAAATATGGTGTAGTATATACTAGATACTGTGTAGTATATACAAGATAATGTGTAGTATATACTAGATACTGTGTAATATATACTAGATACTGTGTAGTACATACTGGATACTGTGTAGTATATACTAGATAGTGTGTAGTATATACTAGATACTGTGTAGTAACTACTAGATACTGTGTAGTAACTACTGGACACTGTGTAGTAACTACTAGATACTGTGTAGTATATACTAGATACTGTGTAATAACTACTAGATACTGTGTAGTAACTACTAGATACTGTGTAGTACATACTAGATACTGTGTAGTATATACTAGATAGTGTGTAGTAACTACTAGATACTGTGTAGTATATACTAGATACTGTGTAGTATATACTAGATAGTGTGTAGAAACTACTAGATACTGTGTAGTAACTACTAGATACTGTGTAGTACATACTAGATACTGTGTAGTATATACTAGATAGTGTGTAGTAACTACTAGATACTGTGTAGTAACTACTAGATACTGTGTAGTATATACTATATACTGTGTAGTATATACTATATACTGTGTAGTATATATTAGATACTGTGTAGTATACACTAGATACTGTGTAGTATACACTAGACACTGTGTAGTATATAATAGATACTGTGTAGTAACTACTAGATACTGTGTAGTATATACTAGATACTGTGTAGTATATAATAGATCCTGTGTAGTAACTACTAGACACTGTGTAGTATATAATAGATACTGTGTAGTAACTACTAGATACTGTGTAGTATATACTAAATACGGTGTAGTATATACTAGATACTGTGTAGTATATACAAGATATTGTGTAGTATATACTAGATACTGTGTAATATATACTAGATACTGTGTAGTACATACTGGATACTGTGTAGTATATACTAGATACTGTGTAGTATATACTAGATACTGTGTAGTAACTACTAGATACTGTGTAGTAACTAGTGGACACTGTGTAGTAACTACTAGATACTGTGTAGTATATACTAGATACTGTGTAGTATATACTAGATACTGTGTAGTATACACGAGATACTGTGTAGTAACTACTAGATACTGTGTAGTAAGTACTAGATACTGTGTAGTATATACTAGATACTGTGTAGTATATACTAGATACTGTGTAGTATATACAAGATACTGTGTAGTATATACTAGATACTGTGCAGTAACTACTAGATACTGTGTAGTATATACTAGATACTGTGTAGTACAAACTAGATACTGTGTAGTATATACTAGATACTGTGTAGTAGAAACTAGATACTGTGTAGTACATACTAGATACTGTGTAGTATATACTAGATACTGTGTAATAACTACTAGATACTGTGTAGTACATACTAGTTACTGTGTAGTAACTACTAGATATTGTGTAGTATATACTAGCTACTGTGTAGTAACTACTACATATTGAGTAGTATATACTGTGTAGTATATACTAGATACTGTGTAGTATATACTAGATACTGTGTAGTATATACTAGATACTGTGTAGTAACTACTAGATACTGTGTAGTATATACTAGATACTGTGTAGTATATACTAGATAGTGTGTAGAAACTACTAGATACTGTGTAGTAACTACTAGATACTGTGTAGTACATAGTAGATACTGTGTAGTATATACTAGATAGTGTGTAGTAACTACTAGATACTGTGTAGTAACTACTAGATACTGTGTAGCATATACTATATACTGTGTAGTATATACTATATACTGTGTAGTATATATTAGATACTGTGTAGTATACACTAGATACTGTGTAGTATATAATACATACTGTGTAGTAACTACTAGATACTGTGTAGTATATACTAGATACTGTGTAGTATATAATAGATCCTGTGTAGTAACTACTAGACACTGTGTAGTATATAATAGATACTGTGTAGTAACTACTACATACTGTGTAGTATATACTAAATACGGTGTAGTATATACTAGATACTGTGTAGTATATACAAGATACTGTGTAGTATATACTAGATACTGTGTAATATATACTAGATACTGTGTAGTACATACTGGATACTGTGTAGTATATACTAGATACTGTGTAGTATATACAAGATACTGTGTAGTATATACTAGATACTGTGTAATATATACTAGATACTGTGTAGTACATATTGGATACTGTGTAGTATATACTAGATACTGTGTAGTATATACTAGATACTGTGTAGTAACTACTAGATACTGTGTAGTAACTACTGGACACTGTGTAGTAACTACTAGATACTGTGTAGTATATACTAGATACTGTGTAATAACTACTAGATACTGTGTAGTAACTACTAGATACTGTGTAGTACATACTAGATACTGTGTAGTATATACTAGATAGTGTGTAGTAACTACTAGATACTGTGTAGTATATACTAGATACTGTGTAGTACATACTAGATAGTGTGTAGAAACTACTAGATACTGTGTAGTAACTACTAGATACTGTGTAGTACATACTAGATACTGTGTAGTATATACTAGATAGTGTGTAGTAACTACTAGATACTGTGTAGTAACTACTAGAAACTGTGTAGTATATACTATATACTGTGTAGTATATACTATATACTGTGTAGTATATATTAGATACTGTGGAGTATACACTAGATACTGTGTAGTATACACTAGACACTGTGTAGTATATAATAGATACTGTGTAGTAACTACTAGATACTGTGTAGTATATACTAGATACTGTGTAGTATATAATAGATCCTGTGTAGTAACTACTAGACACTGTGTAGTATATAATAGATACTGTGTAGTAACTACTAGAAACTGTGTAGTATATACTAAATACGGTGTAGTATATACTAGATACTGTGTAGTATATACAAGATACTG
This sequence comes from Eledone cirrhosa, assembly GCA_964016885.1. Lineage (NCBI taxonomy): Eukaryota > Metazoa > Mollusca > Cephalopoda > Octopoda > Eledonidae > Eledone > Eledone cirrhosa. The sequence goes on from OZ024746.1 coordinate 101,193,661, forward strand.
TGTAGTATATACTAGATACTGTGTAATATATACTAGATACTGTGTAGTACATACTGGATACTATGTAGTATATATTAGATACTGTGTAGTATATACTAGATACTGTGTAGTAACTACTAGATACTGTGTAGTAACAACTGGACACTGTGTAGTAACTACTAGATACTGTGTAGTATATACTAGATACTGTGTAATAACTACTAGATACTGTGTAGTAACTACTAGATACTGTGTAGTACATACTAGATACTGTGTAGTATATACTAGATAGTGTGTAGTAACTACTAGATACTGTGTAGTAACTACTAGATACTGTGTAGTATATACTAGATACTGTGTAGTATATACTAGATAGTGTGTAGAAACTACTAGATACTGTGTAGTAACTAGTAGATACTGTGTAGTACATACTAGATACTGTGTAGTATATACTAGATAGTGTGTAGTAACTACTAGATACTGTGTAGTAACTACTAGATACTGTGTAGTATATACTATATACTGTGTAGTATATACTATATACTGTGTAGTATATATTAGATACTGTGTAGTATACACTAGATACTGTGTAGTATACACTAGACACTGTGTAGTATATAATAGATACTGTGTAGTAACTACTAGATACTGTGTAGTATATACTAGATACTGTGTAGTATATAATAGATCCTGTGTAGTAACTACTAGACACTGTGTAGTATATAATAGATACTGTGTAGTAACTACTAGATACTGTGTAGTATATACTAAATACGGTGTAGTATATACTAGATACTGTGTAGTATATATAAGATACTGTGTAGTATATACTAGATACTATGTAATATATACTAGATACTGTGTAGTACATACTGGATACTGTGTAGTATATACTAGATACTGTGTAGTATATACTAGATACTGTGTAGTAACTACTAGATACTGTGTAGTATATACTAGATACTGTGTAGTATACACGAGATACTGTGTAGTATATACTAGATACTGTGTAATAACTACTAGATACTGTGTAGTATATACTAGATACTGTGTAGTATATACTAGATACTGTGTAGTATACACGAGATACTGTGTAGTAACTACTAGACACTGTGTAATAAGTACTAGATACTGTGTAGTATATACTAGATACTGTGTAGTATATACAAGATACTGTGTAGTATATACTAGATACTGTGCAGTAACTACTAGATACTGTGTAGTATATACTAGATACTGTGTAGTACAAACTAGATACTGTGTAGTATATACTAGATACTGTGTAGTAGAAACTAGATATTGTGTAGTACATACTAGATACTGTGTAGTATATACTAGATACTGTGTAATAACTACTAGATACTGTGTAGTACATACTAGTTACTGTGTAGTAACTACTAGATATTGTGTAGTATATACTAGCTACTGTGTAGTAACTACTACATATTGAGTAGTATATACTGTGTAGTATATACTAGATACTGTGTAGTATATACTAGATAGTGTGTAGAAACTACTAGATACTGTGTAGTAACTACTAGATACTGTGTAGTACATACTAGATACTGTGTAGTATATATTAGATAGTGTGTAGTAACTACTAGATACTGTGTAGTAACTACTAGATACTGTGTAGCATATACTATATACTGTGTAGTATATACTATATACTGTGTAGTATATATTAGATACTGTGTAGTATACACTAGATACTGTGTAGTATACACTAGACACTGTGTAGTATATAATAGATACTGTGTAGTAACTACTAGATAATGTGTAGTATATACTAGATACTGTGTAGTATATAATAGATCCTGTGTAGTAATTACTAGACACTGTGTAGTATATAATAGATACTGTGTAGTAACTACTAGATACTGTGTAGTATATACTAAATACGGTGTAGTACATACTAGTTACTGTGTAGTATATACAAGATACTGTGTAGTATATACTAGATACTGTGTAATATATACTAGATACTGTGTAGTACATATTGGATACTGTGTAGTATATACTAGATACTGTGTAGTATATACTAGATACTGTGTAGTAACTACTAGATACTGTGTAGTAACTACTGGACACTGTGTAGTAACTACTAGATACTGTGTAGTATATACTAGATACTGTGTAATAACTACTAGATACTGTGTAGTAACTACTAGATACTGTGTAGTACATACTAGATACTGTGTAGTATATACTAGATAGTGTGTAGTAACTACTAGATACTGTGTAGTATATACTAGATACTGTGTAGTATATACTAGATAGTGTGTAGAAACTACTAGATACTGTGTAGTAACTACTAGATACTGTGTAGTATATACTATATACTGTGTAGTATATACTATATACTGTGTAGTATATATTAGATACTGTGTAGTATACACTAGATACTGTGTAGTATACACTAGACACTGTGTAGTATATAATAGATACTGTGTAGTAACTACTAGATACTGTGTAGTATATACTAGATACTGTGTAGTATATAATAGATCCTGTGTAGTAACTACTAGACACTGTGTAGTATATAATAGATACTGTGTAGTAACTACTAGAAACTGTGTAGTATATACTAAATACGGTGTAGTATATACTAGATACTGTGTAGTATATACAAGATACTGTGTAGTATATACTAGATACTGTGTAATATATACTAGATACTGTGTAGTACATACTGGATACTGTGTAGTATATATTAGATACTGTGTAGTATATACTAGATACTGTGTAGTAACTACTAGATACTGTGTAGTAACTACTGGACACTGTGTAGTAACTACTAGATACTGTGTAGTATATACTAGATACTGTGTAATAACTACTAGATACTGTGTAGTAACTACTAGATACTGTGTAGTACATACTAGATACTGTGTAGTATATACTAGATAGTGTGTAGTAACTACTAGATACTGTGTAGTATATACTAGATACTGTGTAGTATATACTAGATAGTGTGTAGAAACTACTAGATACTGTGTAGTAACTACTAGATACTGTGTAGTACATACTAGATACTGTGTAGTATATATTGGATAGTGTGTAGTAACTACTAGATACTGTGTAGTATATACTAGATACTGTGTAGTATATAATAGTTACTGTGTAGTAGCTACTAGATACTGTGTAGTTCATAGTAGATACTATGTAATATATACTAGATACTGTGTAGTACACACTAGATACTGTGTAGTATATACTAGATACTGTGTAGCTTACAATAGATACTGTGTGTAACTACTAGATACTGTGTAGTATATACTAGATACTGTGTAGTAACTAGTAGATACTGTGTAGTATATATTAGATACTGTGTAGTAACTAGTAGATACTGTGTAGTAACTACTAGATACTGTGTAGTATATACTAGTTACTGTGTAATATATACTAGATATTGTGTAGTATATACTAGATACTGTGTAGTATATACTAGATACTGTGTAGTATATAATAGTTACTGTGTAGTAGCTACTAGATACTGTGTAGTTCATAGTAGATACTGTGTAGTATATACTAGAGACTGTGTAGTACATACTAGATACTGTGTAGTAACTAGTAGATACTGTATAGTATAGACTAGATACTGTTTAATATATACTAGATACTGTGTAGTAACTACTAGATACTGTGTTCTATATACTATATACTGTGTACTAACTAGTAGATACTGTGTAGTATATACTAGATACTGTGTAGTACATACTAGATACTGTGTAGTATATGCTAGATACTATGTAGTATATACTGGATACTGTGTAGTAACTACTAGATACTGTGTAGTATATACTAAATACTGTGTAGTAACTAGTAGATACTGTGTAGTAACTACTAGATACTGTGTAGTATATACTAGATACTGTGTAGTAACTACTAGATACTGTGTAGTATATACTAGATACTGTGTAGTATATACTAGATACTGTGTAGTATATACTAGTTACTGTGTAGTATATACTAGATACTGTGTAGTAACTACTAGATACATTGTAGTATATACTAGATACTGTGTAGTATATACTAGATACTGTGTAGTATATACTAGTTACTGTGTAGTATATACTAGATACTGTGTAGTATATACTAGATACTGTGTAGTATATACTAGATACTGTGTAGTATATACTACATACTGTTTACTGTATACTAGATACTGTGTAGTATATACACATACTGTGTAGTAACTAGTAGATACTGTGTAGTAACTACTAGATACTGTGTAGTATATACTAGATACTGTGTAGTAACTACTAGATACTGTGTAGTATATACTAGATACTGTGTAGTATAAACTAGATACTGTGTAGTATATACTATATACTCTGTAGTATATACTAGATACTGTGTAGTATATACTAGATACTGTGTAGTAAACACTAGATACTGTGTAGTATATATTAGATACTGCGTAGTATATACTAGATACTGTGTAGTACATACTAGATACTGTGTAGTATATACTAGATACTGTATAGTATATACTAGATACTGTGTAGTAACTACTAGATACTGTGTAGTATATACTAGATACTGTGTAGTATATACTAGATACTGTGTAGTATATACTAGATACTGTGTAGTATATACTAGATACTGTGTAGTAACTACTAGATACTGTGTAGTAACTACTAGATACTGTGTAGTATATACTAGATACTGTGTAGTACATACTATATACTGTGTACTATATACTAGATACTGTGTAGTAACTAGTAGATACTGTGTAGTATATACTAGATACTGTGTAGTATATACTAGATACTATGTAGTAACTAGTAGATACAGTGTAGTATATACTAGATACTGTGTAGTAATTACTAGATATTGTGTAGTATATACTAGATACTGTTTAGTATATACTAGATACTGTGTAGTATATACTAGATACTGTGTAGTATAAACTAGATATTGTGTAGTATATAATAGTTACTGTGTAGTAGCTACTAGATACTGTGTAGTTCATAGTAGATACTATGTAGTATATACTAGATACTGTGTAGTATATACTAGATACTGTGTAGTATATACTAGATACTGTGTAGTATATATATAGATACTGTGTAGTATATACTATATACTGTGTAGTATATACTAGATACTGTGTAGCATATACTAGATACTGTGTAGTATATACTTGATACTGTGTAGTATATACTAGATACTCTGTATTATATACTAGATACTGTGTAGTATATACTAGATACTGTGTAGTACATACTAGATACTGTGTAGTATACACTAGATACTGTGTAGTATATACTAGATACTGTGTAGCTTACACTAGATACTGTGTAGTAACTAGTAGATACTGTGTAGTAACTACTATATACTGTGTAGTATATACTAGATACTGTGGAGCATATACTAGATACTGTGTAGTATATACTAGATACTGTGTAGTATATACTAGATACTGTGTAGTATATACTAGATACTATGTAGTAACTACTAGATACTGTGTAGTAACTAGTAGATACTGTGTAGTATAGACTAGATACTGTGTAGTATATACTAGATCCTGTGTAGTATATACTAGATACTGTGTAGTACTTACTAGATACTGTGTAGTACATACTAGATACTGTGTAGTATATACTAGATACTGTGTAGTATATACTAGATACTGTGTAGTATATACTGGATACTGTGTAGTAACTACTAGATACTGTGTAGTATATACTAGTTACTGTGTAGTAACTAGTAGATACTGTGTAGTATATACTGTGTAGTACATACTAGATACTGTGTAGTACACACTAGATACTGTGTAGTATATACTAGATACTGTGTAGTACATACTAGATACTGTGTAGTAACTACTAGATACTGTGTAGTATATACTAGATACTGTGTAGTATATACTTGATACTGTGTAGTAACTACTAGATACTGTGTAGTACATACTAGATACTGTGTAGTAACTACTAGATACTGTGTAGTATATACTAAATACTGTGTAGTAACTACTAGATACTGTGTAGTATATACTAGATACTGTGTAGTATATACTCGATACTGTGTAGTATATACTAGATACTGTGTAGCATATACTGGATACTGTGTAGTAACTACTAGATACTGTGTAGTATATACTAGTTACTTTGTAGTAACTAGTAGATACTGTGTAGTATATACTGTGTAGTACATACTAGATACTGTGTAGTATATACTAGATACTGTGTAGTACATACTAGATACTGTGTAGTATATACTAAATACTGTGTAGTAACTACTAGATACTGTGTAGTAACTACTAGATACTGTGTAGTATGTACTAGATACTGTGTAGTACATACTAGATACTGTGTAGTAACTAGTAGATACTGTGTAGTATATACTAGATACTGTGTAGTACATACTAGATACTGTGTAGTATATACTAGATACTGTGTAGTAACTACTAGATACTGTGTAGTATATACTAGATACTGTGTAGTATATACTAGATACTGTGTAGTATATACTAGATACTGTGTAGTATATTCTAGATACTGTGTAGCATATACTAGATACTGTGTAGTATATGCTAGAGACTGTGTAGTAACTACTAGATACTCTGTAGTACATACTAGTTACTGTGTAGTAACTACTAGATACTGTTTAGTAACTACTGGACACTGTGTAGTAACTACTAGCTACTGTGTAGTATATACTAGATACTGTGTAGTAACTAGTAGATACTGTGTAGTATATACTAGATACTGTGTAGTAACTACTGGATACTGTGTAGTACATACTAGATACTGTGTAGTACATACTAGATACTGTGTAGTATATACTAGATACTGTGTAGTATATACTAGATACTGTGTAGTATATAATAGTTACTGTGTAGTAGCTACTAGATACTGTGTAGTTCATAGTAGATACTATGTAGTATATACTAGATACTGTGTAGTATATACTAGATACTGTGTAGTATATATATAGATACTGTGTAGTATATACTATATACTGTGTAGTATATACTAGATACTGTGTAGCATATACTAGATACTGTGTAGTATATACTAGATACTGTGTAGCATATACTAGATACTCTGTATTATATACTAGATACTGTGTAGTATATACTAGATACTCTGTATTATATACTAGATACTGTGTAGTATATACTAGATACTGTGTAGTACATACTAGATACTGTGTAGTATACACTAGATACTGTGTAGTATATACTAGATACTGTGTAGCTTACACTAGATACTGTGTAGTAACTAGTAGATACTGTGTAGTAACTACTATATACTGTGTAGTATATACTAGATACTGTGTAGCATATACTAGATACTGTGTAGTATATACTAGATACTGTGTAGTATATACTAGATACTGTGTAGTATATACTAGATACTATGTAGTAACTACTAGATACTGTGTAGTAACTAGTAGATACTGTGTAGTAACTACTATATACTGTGTAGTATATACTAGATACTGTGTAGTATAGACTAGATACTGTGTAGTATATACTAGATACTGTGTAGTATATACTAGATACAGTGTAGTACTTACTGGATACTGTGTAGTATATACTAAATACTGTGTAGTAACTACTAGATACTGTGTAGTAACTACTAGATACTGTGTAGTATGTACTAGATACTGTGTAGTACATACTAGATACTGTGTAGTATATACTGTGTAGTACATACTAGATACTGTGTAGTATATACTAGATACTGTGTAGTACATACTAGATACTGTGTAGTATATACTAAATACTGTGTAGTAACTACTAGATACTGTGTAGTAACTACTAGATACTGTGTAGTATGTACTAGATACTGTGTAGTACATACTAGATACTGTGTAGTAACTAGTAGATACTGTGTAGTATATACTAGATACTGTGTAGTACATACTAGATACTGTGTAGTACATACTAGATACTGTGTAGTATATACTAGATACTGTGTAGTAAATACTAGATACTGTGTAGTATATACTGGATACTGTGTAGTAACTACTAGATACTGTGTAGTATATACTAGTTACTGTGTAGTAACTAGTAGATACTGTGTAGTATATACTGTGTAGTACATACTAGATACTGTGTAGTACATACTAGATACTGTGTAGTATATACTAGATACTGTGTAGTACATACTAGATACTGTGTAGTAACTACTAGATACTGTGTAGTATATACTAGATACTGTGTAGTATATACTAGATACTGTGTAATAACTACTAGATACTGTGTAGTACATACTAGATACTGTGTAGTAACTACTAGATACTGTGTAGTATATACTAAATACTGTGTAGTAACTACTAGATACTGTGTAGTAACTACTAGATACTGTGTAGTATATACTAGATACTGCGTAGTAACTAGTTGATACCGTGTAGTATATACTAGATACTGTGTAGTACATACTAGATACTGTGTAGTATATACTAGATACTGTGTAGTAACTACTAAATACTGTGTAGTATATACTAGATACTGTGTAGTATATACTCGATACTGTGTAGTATATACTAGATACTGTGTAGCATATACTGGATACTGTGTAGTAACTACTAGATACTGTGTAGTATATACTAGTTACTTTGTAGTAACTAGTAAATACTGTGTAGTATATACTGTGTAGTACATACTAGATACTGTGTAGTATATACTAGATACTGTGTAGTACATACTAGATACTGCATAGTAACTACTAGATACTGTGTAGTATATACTAAATACTGTGTAGTAACTACTAGATACTGTGTAGTAACTACTAGATACTGTGTAGTATATACTAGATACTGTGTAGTACATACTAGATACTGTGTAGTAACTAGTAGATACTGTGTAGTATATACTAGATACTGTGTAGTACATACTAGATACTGTGTAGTATATACTAGATACTGTGTAGTAATTACTAGATACTGTGTAGTAACTACTAGATACTGTGTAGTATATACTATATACTGTGTAGTATATACTATATACTGTGTAGTATATATTAGATACTGTGTAGTATACACTAGATACTGTGTAGTATAAACAGACACTGTGTAGTATATAATAGATACTGTGTAGTAACTATTAGAAACTGTGTAGTATATACTAGATACTGTGTAGTATATAATAGATCCTGTGTAGTAACTACTAGACACTGTTTAGTATATAATAGATACTGTGTAGTAACTACTAGAAACTGTGTAGTATATACTCTAATACGGTGTAGTATATACTATATACTGTGTAGTATATACAAGATACTGTGTAGTATATACTAGATACTGTGTAATATATACTAGCTACTGTGTAGTACATACTGGATACTGTGTAGTATATATTAGATACTGTGTAGTATATACTAGATACTGTGTAGTAACTACTAGATACTGTGTAGTAACTACTGGACACTGTGTAGTAACTACTAGATACTGTGTAGTATATACTAGATACTGTGTAATAACTACTAGATACTGTGTAGTAACTACTAGATACTGTGTAGTACATACTAGATACTGTGTAGTATATACTAGATAGTGTGTAGTAACTACTAGATACTGTGTAGTATATACTAGATACTCTGTAGTATATACTAGTTACTGTGTAGTATATACTAGATACTGTGTAATAACTACTAGATACTGTGTAGTAACTACTAGATACTGTGTAGTACATACTAGATACTGTGTAGTATATACTAGATAGTGTGTAGTAACTACTAGATAGTGTGTAGAAACTACTAGATACTGTGTAGTATATACTAGATACTGTGTAGTATATACTAGATACTGTGTAGTATATACTAGTTACTGTGTAGTATATACTAGATACTGTGTAGTATATACTAGATACTGTGTAGTATATACTAGATACTGTGTAGTATATACTACATACTGTTTACTGTATACTAGATACTGTGTAGTATATACTAAATACTGTGTAGTAACTAGTAGATACTGTGTAGTAACTACTAGATACTGTGTAGTATATACGAGATACTGTGTAGTAACTACTAGATACTGTGTAGTATATGCTAGATACTGTGTAGTATATACTAGATACTGTGTAGTATATACTATATACTCTGTAGTATATACTAGATACTGTGTAGTATATACTAGATACTGTGTAGTAAACACTAGATACTGTGTAGTATATATTAGATACTGCGTAGTATATACTAGATACTGTGTAGTACATACTAGATACTGTGTAGTATATACTAGATACTGTATAGTATATACTAGATACTGTGTAGTAACTACTAGATACTGTGTAGTATATACTAGATACTGTGTAGTATATACTAGATACTGTGTAGTATATACTAGATACTGTGTAGTATATACTAGATACTGTGTAGTAACTACTAGATACTGTGTAGTAACTACTAGATACTGTGTAGTATATACTAGATACTGTGTAGTACATACTTGACACAGTGTAGTAACTACTAGATACTGTGTAGTATATACTAGATACTGTGTAGTACATACTATATACTGTGTACTATATACTAGATACTGTGTAGTAACTAGTAGATACTGTGTAGTAACTAGTAGATACTGTGTAGTATATACTAGATACTGTGTAGTATATACTAGATACTGTGTAGTATATACTAGATACTATGTAGTAACTAGTAGATACGGTGTAGTATATACTAGATACTGTGTAGTAATTACTAGATATTGTGTAGTATATACTAGATACTGTGTAGTATATACTAGATACTGTGTAGTATATACTAGATACTGTGTAGTATATAATAGTTACTGTGTAGTAGCTACTAGATACTGTGTAGTTCATAGTAGATACTATGTAGTATATACTAGATACTGTGTAGTATATACTAGATACTGTGTAGTATATACTAGATACTGTGTAGTATATATATAGATACAGTGTAGTATATACTATATACTGTGTAGTATATACTAGATACTGTGTAGCATGTACTAGATACTGTGTAGTATATACTTGATACTGTGTAGTATATACTAGATACTCTGTATTATATACTAGATACTGTGTAGTATATACTAGATACTGTGTAGTACATACTAGATACTGTGTAGTATACACTAGATACTGTGTAGTATATACTAGATACTGTGTAGCTTACACTAGATACTGTGTAGTAACTAGTAGATACTGTGTAGTAACTACTATATACTGTGTAGTATATACTAGATACTGTGTAGCATATACTAGATACTGTGTAGTATATACTAGATACTGTGTAGCATATACTAGATACTGTGTAGTATATACTAGATACTGTGTAGTATATACTAGATACTGTGTAGTATATACTAGATACTATGTAGTAACTACTAGATACTGTGTAGTAACTAGTAGATACTGTGTAGTATAGACTAGATACTGTGTAGTATATACTAGATACTGTGTAGTATATACTAGATACTGTGTAGTACTTACTGGATACTGTGTAGTACATACTAGATACCGTGTAGTATATACTAGATACTGTGTAGTAAATACTAGATACTGTGTAGTATATACTGGATACTGTGTAGTAACTACTAGATACTGTGTAGTATATACTAGTTACTGTGTAGTAACTAGTAGATACTGTGTAGTACATACTAGATACTGTGTAGTACATACTAGATACTGTGTAGTACATACTAGATACTGTGTAGTATATACTAAATACTGTGTAGTAACTACTAGATACTGTGTAGTATATACTAGATACTGCGTAGTAACTAGTTGATACTGTGTAGTATATACTAGATACTGTGTAGTACATACTAGATACTGTGTAGTATATACTAGATACTGTGTAGTATATACTCGATACTGTGTAGTATATACTAGATACTGTGTAGTAACTACTGGACACTGTGTAGTATATACTAGATACTGTGTAGCATATACTGGATACTGTGTAGTAACTACTAGATACTGTGTAGTATATACTAGTTACTTTGTAGTAACTAGTAGATACTGTGTAGTATATACTGTGTAGTACATACTAGATACTGTGTAGTATATACTAGATACTGTGTAGTACATACTAGATACTGCATAGTAACTACTAGATACTGTGTAGTATATACTAAATACTGTGTAGTAACTACTAGATACTGTGTAGTATATACTAGATACTGTGTAGTACATACTAGATACTGTGTAGTAACTAGTAGATACTGTGTAGTATATACTAGATACTGTGTAGTACATACTAGATACTGTGTAGTATCTACTAGATACTGTGTAGTAACTACTAGATACTGTGTAGTATATACTAGATACTGTGTAGTATATACTAGATACTGTGTAGTATATTCTAGATACTGTGTAGCATATACTAGATACTGTGTAGTATATACTAGAGACTGTGTAGTAACTACTAGATACTCTGTAGTACATACTAGTTACTGTGTAGTAACTACTAGATACTGTGTAGTAACTAGTAGATACTGTGTAGTAACTACTAGATACTGTGTAGTACATACTAGATACTGTGTAGTACATACTAGATACTGTGTAGTATATAATAGTTACTGTGTAGTAACTAGTAGATACTGTGTAGTATATACTAGATACTGTGTAGTATATAATAGTTACTGTGTCGTAACTAGTAGATACTGTGTAGTATATACTAGATACTGTGTAGTAACTACTAGATACTGTGTAGTACATACTAGATACAGTGTAGTATATACTAGATACTGTGTAGTACATACTAGATACTGTGTAGTATATACTAGATACTGTGTAGTATATACTAGATACTGTGTAGTATATACTAGATTCTGTGTAGTATATACTAGATTCTGTGTAGTATATACTAGTTACTGGAGATAGATCTATTAAAGATGTGCAGTAGGTGGAGATAGATCTATTAAAGATGTGCAGTTGGTGGAGATAGAGCTATTAAAGATGTTCAGGTGGAGATAGAGCTATTAAAGATGTGCAGGTGGAGATAGAGCTATTAAAGATGTGCGGGTGGAGATAGAGCTATTAAAGATGTGCAGTTGGTGGAGATAGAGCTATTAAAGATGTGCAGTTGGTGGAGATAGAGCTATTAAAGATGTGCAGTTGGTGGAGATAGAGCTATTAAAGATGTGCTGGTGGAGATAGAGCTCTTAAAGATGTGCAGTTGGTGGAGATAGAGCTATTGAAGATGTGCAGTTGGTGGAGATAGACCTATTAAAGATGTGCAGTAGGTGGAGATAGAGCTATTAATGAAGTGCAGTAGGTGGAGATAGAGCTATTAAAGATGTGCAGTTGGTGGAGATAGAGCTATTAAAGATGTGCAATTGGTGGAGATAGAGCTATTAAAGATGTGCAGGTGGAGATAGAGCTATTAAAGATGTGCAGTTGGTGGGGATAGAGCTATTAAAGATGTGCAGTTGGTGGAGATAGAGCTATTAAAGATGTGCAGGTGGAGATAGAGCTATTAAAGATGTGCAATTGGTGGAGATAGAGCTATTAAAGATGTGCATTTGTTGGATATAGAGCTATTAAAGAAGTGCAGTTGGTGGAGATAGAGCTATTAAAGATGTGCAGTTGATGGAGATAGACCTATTAAAGATGTGCAGTTGGTGGAGATAGAGCTATTAAAGAAGTGCAGTAGGTGGAGATAGAGCTATTAAATGTTGAATAAGGCAGTTAAGAATATTATCTGGGATATATTTATTTCCAAACTGAAGCTTCAGACATGTTTTAGTTTTTAGAGCACAAGGAGAAAATTATGCAATGATGTTTTAGCGGACATTATCCCGGTAAAGTTGGCTACAACTGGGGACTGAAAAGCAGCATAACCAGCATTTATTCTACAGCACTCACTCATGAAGGAAAATGTGTTGATGAGGAGGAGTAAATATTTATTTACCAACCAAATTTTGAGATAAACCAAACTTTAATTTAATCATAAGAATTGTTATACAACTAACTGTTCACATGGTAAGTAAAAATTGTAGATATTAGGAGAATTACTTTTTTGTTTTTTCAATAATTTTGAAAATATAGATTATTGTAAGAAAGCGAGATCAATTTTCTTTTTTAAACTTCAATAGAAAGATGACACGAGACACACTTCACATTGTTGTGACTTCTCACAATGAGGGTGCAGTGAAATTGTTAAAAAGTTCATTTCTGAAAATATATGGATACATGAGTACGCTGTTATTTCTTTATTGTAACTTTTAAGGTTCCAAGGTGAGGGCCAGGGCTGGAGAAAACTGAAAGGATCTCAATATTCCGACATTTCACTCAAAGTGTTTTATCTATTTTTTTGCTTATTTTTTTTTTAGAAAATTGTGTGAGAAAATTATTGTTTCTGGATGGAAGAATATATTTGATATTTTGACATCGTTTATATGCTAAAGATTAAACCGAAGGGTTTTACATAATAGACTTTCATTTACAAATTTATGTTAGCTGAACTTTTCATCTTATACACACACACATATATATATATGAGTGTTTGTGTGTATATATATATATATATGTATATATATATATATATATATATATATATATATATATATATATATATATATATATATATATGTAATGTCTATAGATTCATTGTCCATACATTGAGGATTCAATATAATATCCACCAACATCTGGGAATAAAGAGGAACAAACTCTCAAGGTAGAACCATCTTGCCACCAAGTAGAAAAATGTGAATAAGAAATTGGCATGGAATAGTGTTATAGAATATAGTACAGCATGTCCATATATAATATCAGGAACATTCATAGTGGCTGAAAATATTTTTACAGCAAATTAACAATATTTTTTAAAACAATAAAATAGTTTTCCTTCAGAAATCTTCATAATACTGAATACACTGTTTTTTATTTTATGGTAACTGCCAACATTGGACTCCTCTTACACATACCATATTTCATTCAATAATCACTGAACACATTGTAGTTCTTTTATTAAACAACCAGAGATACTTTGCATCATTTACAAAAACACTCTACACATTGCACTTCAATTCTCCATAATGTCAGTTTTGTGATTTCTTCAGCAAAAGAATCAGTTTGGATAGTTTTAATAAATATTTGTACTTTTTTTATTTTTGCAGATTTATTCAACATTTGATGTTTTCTTTGTTACCCGATAGGTTTTGTAATGGACTCCCAACTTCACTCTGAGGGCCGTCATTATATTATAGAATACTACAGACATCACATTCTCCTGTATTTAGCAGTTTTATATTGCATTTTACCCATTGCTCACTATCTTACACACACACACAAGCACAAACACACACTAATACACACACACACACACAAACACAAACAGTCTTTCTCTCTCTTCTTGAGACATGAACTTCCCAGTACAAACATGAACGATGAAACAATGAGCAGAAAGAAAGGGAAGAGACATGTTATAGAAAACAAATGCAAACTAATAGAAAATATATATCAATGAAATATAGGAAGAAGCCATTGGGAATGTCAGATTGATTACTGCAGTAACTATTTTCGCTCTCCGACAGGTTTGCGGTCGTGCCCTGGCAGTGGAGACTTCTGTTGTCCTTGGCCCTAGGGCTACCTCCCTACTTACCACCATAGGCATTGAGCTGGCCAGCCGCAGGTGTGAACCTCGCGAGATGGAATGGCTCTTCCAACACATCTCCCTTACCATCCTCCGGGGAAACACCTTCTCCATTCTGTCTGCCGGGGCTGTGGGGCGGCCAGCACGTGGGACCCCATTTGCTCATAATACAGAGAGATGGGGAGGGTGAGAGAGATGGAGGCAATGACACTGGGAGTTCGGCTCTTCCGTGTTTGGATACATTGCACCTGTCATGTGGATTATGTGATAATCTCATTTGCCATTATGATTTCATAAATAAACTTTAATTTATTTTTCGTATATTTATTTATCTATTAATCTTACTTACACTCTCTAACTATTTTAGTATGTTACTAGTCAAAGTTCAAATTATGGCAAAGTGAACTTGGCCATTAATTCCTTTGATGGGCTCTTGAAAGAAACAATAGTGGGTTCATTATTACTGCTTCTTCAAAAACTAGGCTGTTTGTAACCAAAAGGTACCACTATTTCTATCTTTGACACTTTTAACAAACAGCTTGAAATACTCAAAGATTGGAAATTAAAAAAACTTACATTAAAAATATTAAAAATCCTACCATTTTATTGACCAAAGAATCAATTTCATACAAATTTTTCACTTATTAAGTTAAACTAACTTCAAAATAACACTAGAATTGTTATCAAGTATATATGAGGTAATATCAAAATGTTTCCGGACTAGTTCTGTAATGCGCCAACAGATGGCACCACACAGTTGTGTGTGCAGTAAGAGCAAGCAGTGATCTTCATGTGGCGAGTGATATCACTGTGTTCAATTTGAGATTTTGTGCTTCATAAACAGAAAAACCTCCCTGGAAGATGACAAGAGAATTTGTCCCCCAGGGCGAGACCATCAATCGAGAGTTCTACTGCAATGTTTTGAGGTGTTTGAAGGAGGACGTCCGGCGAAAGCAACCGAATCAGTGCTATGTGAAGAATGGGATTGTTCACGACAACAATACACCATGTCACCGAGCTCTCCCCATTCGTGAGTTTCTTGCCCAAAACAACATTATATCACTTCCAAACTTGCCTTATTCACCAGATTTAGCACCTGTGGATTTCCATCTCCTCTCCAAGCTGAAAATGCAGCTCAACGGTACCCGTTTTAACATTGTTGCCAAGATCCAGAACAAACCGCAGGAGGTCTTTGACTCGTTTATGGAAAATGACTTCAAGGCCGGATTGCAAAAGCATCAGGAACACAGGGACCGGTGTATTGTTGCACAAAGTGACTATTTCAAAGGAGATGATGTTAAAACTTAGGTAAATATATATATTTTTGCAAAACATAGCTAGTCCGGGGAACATTTTGATACTAACTTGTATATATATATATATATATATATATATATATATATATATATATGTATATATACTACTCAATCAAATTTCAACACTGCTGCATTTTCACAAGAACTTTTGTGTCTTCTGGGACACTCTTCAGGTGAATGTTAACAAGGCCAACATATGTTGGCCATGTTAACATTCACCTGAAGAGTGTCCCAGAAGACACAAAAGTTCTTGTGAAAATAAGAAATGTGAAAAGGCGGCAGTGTTGAAATATATTATCAGTGCTCAATTCTATATACTACAAATTGTGAAATATATATATATATATAAAACAGAAATAAATGACAACTACTGGACTAGAACTGTTTCATTCATTAGGAAGATCATAACTTTTATCACCTCCTGATAGTCATCAGGAGACCACCCATAATTATATAAATATATATATACTATGGTGGGAACTATAATTTGTAATAATTCTTAAGTAGAGTTTCAGGATAAGCACATCACCATAATTTTTTGCTAAATTTGTGGGTGCACCATTGAAAGGTATGTGTGTGTGTGTGATGGGGGGGGGGGTCATGTAGTGCCCCCACCCCTGCTGATAGGCCCAATATCAGTGCAGAACTGAAATGTAAAATCAATTTCTCACCTCCACTTAACATAAATAAAAATTAAAAATACCTGAAAAGTTATTTCATTGTAGTTGAAAACTTATGTGACCATCACCTTTGAAAGGAAATATTTCTAACTATTACCAATAATCAATGCTAGAGCTTGAGTTCAAACTGCAATAAAGCTGACCTTTCATTCCTCTGGGGCCAATAAATAGCAGGGCTCATTTCTCCACCCATCCCTTACAAATGTGAAAAAGCCAATGAAAGAAATGTTGTCTTGTGATTAGTCTTCTATAAGAAATCCTAGACTGTGTATTCACCCACTGATACATACAGACACACTCTCAATACATATATTAATGTATCTGTCTTACTGTCTGACTGTTAAATCAATGCTAGCCAGCAGCAATTCAAACCAACAGCTACTTAAACCAGCTTACATTAATGATGTAACAGTTAATATAATAAGGGACTCCATATACAGCTTTGTAAATAGATATATTTTGACATAGTTAATAACATCATATAAACAACACAGATACCATCCAACAACAGGAAGAAAAATAATCCAAAATATTCACAAAAAGATGTTAAAATGAATTAAACATGCATTTGGATAGAAAAATATTTTTAAATATTTTCAATTTAAAAAAATTGAGTAAAAAATGATAAAAAGATAATAATTTTAGAAATGACATGTGGGATCTCCAGAATTAGAAATAACATAAATTTTGAATACATTTTTTTTTTACCGTTTAGTCAAGGAGTGAAAGGCGGCACCCATGATCTTTTATTTTATTCAGGGTCCAGAGACTGACGGGAGAATATGAAATAGTTATTCACAAACCAGAGACAGCCTGAATGCATGCAGTAGAATAAACTTAACTAAAAGTCCATAAAGATGATGTGTGACAGACTAAGTCTACTACCCAGAAACTCAGAACAGAGCTGGCCTCCTGTCTGCTCTAACGACTTTGCCAATCCACCACCTTAGCCCTTTTAATACCATATTTCTAAGGAATGATACAGCCTATATGTTTCAATTAATTTTGAAAATAACCAAATATTTGGAAGAATTTAAACTGATATTTAAAATATTTAGAAAAATTTCTAAAATAAAATTATGATGAAAAGTTTTAATATAAGGATTGAGTAGTTTTGTATCAAAGAACCATGGCCAGTATCAGGCACTTTGGTATCAAAAGGGTTAGCTTGTTACTTTATTTATTAACCTCGAAACAATGAAAGGTAAATTCAACCATGGCAGGATTTGAGCTCAGAATGCAGAGAGATGAAACCAATTCCACAAGGTACTTTGTCAATTTGACACCCAGGTTCATTGATATAGTGTATGCCAACAGGTTCATTGATATAGTGTATGCCAACAGGTTCATTGATATAGTGTATGCCAACAGGTTCATTGCTCACATGATGTTGCCAGCACTACACAGTTTCTAAAACTGCAATACAACATTTTCAAACCTACCAACTATAAAATAAAAGGTGATGAAATAAGCCTCTACATCAGGGGTGTGTACATATTCCATTGGTGGTCAGGGGTGTGGACATATTCCATTGGTGGTCAAGGGTGTGTACATATTCCATTGGTGGTCAAGGGTGTGGACATATTCCATTGGTGGTCAGGGGTGTGTACATATTCCATTGGTGGTCAGGGGTGTGGACATATTCCATTGGTGGTCAGGGGTGTGGACATATTCCATTGGTGGTCAAGGGTGTGTACATATTCCATTGGTGGTCAAGGGTGTGGACATATTCCATTGGTGGTCAGGGGTGTGGACATATTCCATTGGTGGTCAGGGGTGTGGACATATTCCATTGGTGGTCAAGGGTGTGTACATATTCCATTGGTGGTCAAGGGTGTGGACATATTCCATTGGTGGTCAGGGGTGTGGACATATTCCATTGGTGGTCAGGGGTGTGGACATATTCCATTGGTGGTCAAGGGTGTGGACATATTCCATTGGTGGTCAGGGGGTGGACATATTCCATTGGTGGTCAGGGGTGTGGACATATTCCATTGGTGGTCAAGGGTGTGTACATATTCCATTGGTGGTCAAGGGTGTGAACATATTCCATTGGTGGTCAAGGGTGTGGACATATTCTATTGGTGATCAGGGGTGTGGACATATTCCATTGGTGGTCAGGGGTGTGAACATATTCCATTGGTGGTCAAGGGTGTGAACATATTCCATTGGTGGTCAGGGGTGTGGACATATTCCATTGGTGGTCAGGGGTGTGGACATATTCCATTGGTGGTCAGGGGTGTGAACATATTCCATTGGTGGTCAAGGGTGTGAACATATTCCATTGGTGGTCAAGGGTGTGAACATATTCCATTGGTGGTCAAGGGTGTGGACATATTCTATTGGTGATCAGGGGTGTGGACATATTCCATTGGTGGTCAGGGGTGTGAACATATTCCATTGGTGGTCAAGGGTGTGAACATATTCCATTGGTGGTCAGGGGTGTGGACATATTCCATTGGTGTCAGGGGTGTGGACATATTTCATTGGTGGTCAAGGGTGTGAACATATTCCATTGGTGGTCAGGGGTGTGGACATATTCCATTGGTGGTCAGGGGTGTGTACATATTCCATTGGTGGTCAAGGGTGTGAACATATTCTATTGGTGGTCAGGGGTGTGGACATATTCCATTGGTGGTCAGGGGTGTGAACATATTCCATTGGTGGTCAGGGGTGTGGACATATTCCATTGGTGGTCAGGGGTGTGGACATATTCCATTGGTGGTCAGGGGTGTGGATATATTCCATTGGTGGTCAGGGGTGTGAACATATTCCATTGGTGGTCAAGGGTGTGAACATATTCCATTGGTGGTCAGGGGTGTGGACATATTCCATTGGTGGTCAGGGGTGTGGACATATTCCATTGGTGGTCAGGGGTGTGAACATATTCCATTGGTGGTCAGGGGTGTGGACATATTCCATTGGTGGTCAGGGGTGTGAACATATTCCATTGGTGGTCAGGGGTGTGAACATATTCCATTGGTGGTCAGGGGTGTGGACATATTCCATTGGTGGTCAGGGGTGTGAACATATTCCATTGGTGGTCAGGGGTGTGAACATATTCCATTGGTGGTCAGGGGTGTGAACATATTCCATTGGCAGGCATTGAACATTGGAACAACTATTAGGGCCAGTCACTGTAAAAAATATCTAATCTAATGAAAACCAGTGAATTGAGTCATAAATACATTGTGAATACATTTTTAAACAATAAAGACAAATAACACGGAACTGGAAAATTATAACAGACATAACCCTATCAGCGAAGCCTTTTAGGTCAACTAGCAGAAAATTGTATTACGGTTCCGAAAAAATTCTAAATAAGCCTACAAGGTAAACATTAAAATCACGGGCCACTCTGACTGGTCTGGCAAGCTGGATTGTGGTCTGTGGGATGCCTGTTGCATGTCCCTGCTCTACATAGTTCTTGAACTTGCTAGAAATAGCAGCTACATGTCTGTGTCACATATTTTAATTTTTTTAAATGGTATGATTAACATTGGTCATAGATGTGCACAATCAATTTTAATTTAGGGTTAAACAAAAACAGCATTAGGGTAATGGTAGAGTTTTCTACTTGCAGGGAGAACTGCACATAGGATAATGAGGCTTTTCAATAGGATGTGGTAGAGGCTAGAGATGGTACCACAGACGAAAACAAGAAACCTTGTGATGGACTAGAATCTGATTCAACAGCATATCTTTGAATTACATCTAAAGTAAAATAAGTTCTGCTCCAGTACTTTATCACAGTAATAAACAACAATGAACAGGAGATAAGTCAACAAAGGAGCCTTTACATGGTTGCTTGACATTCTAGAAATAGGAACCAAAACATCATTTCAAACCATATTGTCTTAGATGAGAGAAGGACAGGGGTAAAAGAGGGTGGGTAGGATGAGAGTAGCAAGAAAAGAGAGGTGGTATATTATCAGAGATTACAAACTTACTTCCAAGAAACAGGAGGAGGATGTCATGAAAAAGTAAAATAAAACTTACAAAGAAATTGGTTTTATTTTTATTTTGAATTATTTCTGATGTAAATAATGTTATAAATATTATTACTGTTGTTATTCTAGTTTTGTTATGTGTCTTTATTTATTCTGGGTAGCCATGAGCCAACACCAATGTCACTATTAGGCTAGCCATGAGCCAACACCAATGTCACTATTAGGCTAGCCAGGAGCCAACACCAATGTCACTATTAGGTTAGCCAGGAGCCAACACCAATGTCACTATTATTATTAAAGGTGGCAGATTGGCAGAATTGTTGGAATATTGCAATATTTGGCTCTTTGTGTTCTGAGTCCAAATCTTGCTGAGGTGAAATTTACCTTTCATCCTTCCACGGTCAAGAAACTAAAGTACCAGTAGTGTACTGGAGTCAATATAATTAACTTTCTGTCCTACAAATCGCTGGACTTATGCTCACAACAATAACAACAACAACAACGGCTTCAGAGTTAGGCTCAAGGCCAACAATTTTGGAGAAAAATAACAAAAAAACAAGAAGCTAAACTGCATAACCAAACAAGAGTGTTGTAGTAACATGAGCAGTCTCTACTCCCCACCAACTCCTACAAAAATAATGCAGCACACACCTGGTGATGCAGTAGAAACTTCTACTAAATAATAATAATAATAATATTTTTTGTAAGGTTTCTCTAACATGTAGATTGACCTCAGATCAGTCCCTGACCTCAGAGACTCAATATATCACGTAGGATTGTGGCAGCGCTAGTGATGGTTGAAATTTGGGCACTGCTTATGAAATCAGGTATCCCAAAACCTTTAGGGGTTGTGCCTAGCAACCCAATAACGAATGGCACTACTTGATGTGATCAGTTCAACAGCAATGTTGACATACTTATTGATCTTTTCCATTTCCTTTTCAGCCACATTGTGGTCTTGAGGGATCGCAATATCAATTAGTCCATTTGGGGGTTTGTTTGTTTTTACAACAATATCACGGTGGTTGTGTTGGACTTTGTTCTTGATCTGACGGTCCTAAAATAACTACTCCCTCGCCTGATAGTCAGGATTCAAGAGGAGTATGGTCATACCACTGACACTGTGTTTCTATGTTGTATGTTTTCTACAACTCCCAATGGACTCTTTTTTCTATAAGATTATGGCAGATTTTAAAACGACTTTTTGCTAATTGCTCCACTTGCAATATGTGCCACAGTTTACTTTATGACTCTCAAAAGTGGGGAGCAATTTTATCCATCGATGTTATCTTTTACCAAATTGGTTCTGAGTGCCTGGTCTTGTATGGCAGCAATAATAGCCTTAATGCTCTTTTTAAACCAACCTGACCTAAGACCAGCAAAGTCTTTAATGTCAGCTGAAAACTGCCACGAAGAACTTCTCTCTCTCTTTCTTGTATACTTTCTTACCCCGACTTTCTGTTATAAAGTCTTCCTTCAGAATTTCTCTAAGTAGTGGTTCTACAGTTAATGTCAGATTGTCCCACAAGCTGTTGCACTCAATACGTAGACATTGCTCAACAGAAATTAAACTTCTCCCATCTTCCTTTCGTGTAAGCACCCATTGCACATTAAGATCTTATGTGAGCACCTGTCAATTCTTTCAAGGCCTTGTTTCATCCAATCAACTATTCCACCACTATAACTCACTACTCCCAAAACCCTTGTTTTATTCCCGATGTCACATTTCCTGCACACAGTTCTGACTTGGACAATTCTCTCACTCTCCTGATGTATTCCTTCTCAATCTTTTCCTTCATTTCACCAGTTCTAATTCCTGCATGCTGCAACATGCCCAATAATAATAATAATAATAATGATGATTTCTAGTATAGGCACAAGGCCAGCAATTTTTTGGGGAGGAGAAAGTTGATGAAATTGACCCCAGTGCATTACTGGTCCTTTATAATAATAATAATAATAATAATAATAGGAAAATTCTTCTTATTATAATTTTATTGTTTGATTTGTAAGAATCTCAGGCTAAAAAATAATATATAAATTATATACATTTTTATGCTGTGGATAAGAGTGTGTGTGTATATGTATGACTGTGTGTGTATGTGTATGGCTGTGTGTGTATGTGTATGGCTCTGTGTGTGTATGTGTGCACATATAGGAGTTTAACCCTTTAGCATTTAAACCGGCCATATCCGGCCATAACCAGTCATATCCGGCCATAATTCTCTCACCTCTTTCTGTTCCAACTGGCCATAACAGGCCACTCATACTTATGTTAAGGTATTGTTCTCAAACTAAATAATATCAAAATCTTGTAGATTCGATATTATATGATAATTATGTGATGTAAAGCCATTACTGTGAAAACATAACAACATATATAGAGTACTGAAATGTTAAAGGGTTATGAAATTGAAGTTGTGTCCATTGACGATGTACAAAAGGTAAAATATAATTTAGATAATAGTTGATTTGTTTCAAAAGAAGATTTAAAAACTGTTTTTGTATGATCATATGTGTTAAAACCATGGAAAATAGGGAAGACAAGATTTAATGTGCAGTAATTTAATAACTCTAAACATAGAAAATATCGCTTATATAGAAGATACACTACATTCCCATACACACATCTGTTTATTACCATTCCCATACACACATCTGTTTATTACCATTCCCATACTCACATCTGTTTATTACCATTCCCATACACACATCTGTTTAATACCATTCTTCCTTACCATTTAATAATTATCCACCATTTCTCTACACTTTCTTCTTCAATCAATCTCTTTATCAATTTTATCCCATAAACAACCACAAAGACTCACATATTTGCTTCTCTCTCTTAATATCTAATATTTACATTCACCATCACATCATGCACAGCTAACACATACACATATATGATGTGTGTATATATATATATACACACAAATATATATATATATACATATATATATACATACACACATCAGT
>OZ024746.1:101223088-101350588 GCA_964016885.1 Eledone cirrhosa
CAACATGAAATAAAGTGTCTTGCTGAAGGACATAACGCATCGCTCGGTTGAGGAATCGAACTCACAACCTCATGATTGCGAATCCAGTTCTCTAATCAATCAGCCACACGCCTTCATAAACACACACACACACATATATCATCATCATTTTACGTCTGTTCTTCCACGCTAGCATGGGTTAGGCGGGTTGTCCTCTTGCGGGCAGTGTCCGGTCGGCTGACCTTATATATATATTTATTAAAATAACAGATTAAAGTTTAAGCAAAGAATCGCTGCTTTCACCCTTAATGGGATCTTCTGAAACTAAAAAAATCAATCTGTGAATGCAGAAATAAATATTTCGAAAAACCTTGCAACCGAAGGAAAACAGGAAGACGATACTTTGGTTTGTGAAGACGTTCCCTGGCAACGAACAGAAAAACGTTGTTATGTGGAGCGATGAGAACAATTACACGCAAAGACAAAACCACGTTTATGGTGTAAATGAAGTCGTAGACTAATATTCTATTTAGGAAACCGAATGATTCTCGGCCTCGGAGTTAAGAATAGTGTAAATAAATTAGTAGAACGAAAATGAGAGAGGTTATTGAAATCAAATAATTAAATATATACATATATCTATATACGTACATACACAGGCATACGCAAAACACCCGCCATGCATGCATATACATGCACGTACACATAAGCATGTGCACACATACATGAATCTGCGGGACACATGTACCCGCACACATACGAACGTATACACCAAATACACGTAAACAAATATATATACACATAAATACATATATAACGCACACACACACATACCTACAGGTAAATACACAATTACACCAAATGTACATCACCAAAACACAATGTACACATATACACACCATACATACGTGCAAACACGCATACACACAATCTGTTATTTTAATAAATATTTGCTCTACGGTTCTTATATATTCGATATATATTTATCCTTATCGAGCCCTCTTTGTATTTTAGTCTTCAAATTTATTATTATTACTATATATATAAAACGAAGGAAGTGTAGTAAGGAACCAGATGGACCATAACGCACCAGAGTACTCAATACTTAGGGTAGTAGAGTGGGTAAAAGGAAAATATATGACCCCGACAACAGAGCTCAAGCCGTTTCGAAGGCTATTTCTGGACTAAATTAGAATTTTTAGCTTGGTAATAAATAGCCAAACTTTTCAAGGGGTAATTCCTTATATGGGAAGATTGTAGTTGTCAAAAAGATTGGTCAAAATTTTTTGTAAACACAATTAAGTCTTTCATGGCAGTGGGTGGGGGTGGCTGAACTTGCCTGTAGAGCAATGAGGGAGTGGGTGGAGCCGGTCAAGCGTTGAAAGTTAATTCTATACAGCAAATTCTAAGGAGTGTGTATGAAATTAGGCTAGCTAGAAAGCAGGCAAAAAAGAATTCTGGAGGAATTAGAGAGTGGGACATTATAGAATAGGTTAATAAATTGAGATTAAAAGATAATAAATAAATAAAATAATATAAAAATAATAAAATTAAATAGTAAAAAAGTAATAAAAAAGTCTCTAGAGTCTAAAGCAACTGCTATATTTGTGTTTACAAACATTTTGACCAATCCTCTTGACAACTACAATCTTCCCATATAAGGAATTACCCCTTGAAAAGTTCGGCTATTTATTACCAAGCTAAAAATTCTAATTTAGTCCAGAAATAGCCGTCGAAACAGCTTGAGCTCTGCCGTCGGGGTTAAACATTTTCCTATATATATATATATATATATATATATCATCATCATCATCATCATCACCGTTTTACGTCCGTTCTTCCACGCTAGCATGGGTTAGACGGGTTGTCCTGTTGTGGGCAGTGTCTGGTCGGCTGACCATGCCTTGCTCATACAGGAACTGATCTGGCTTGATTTCTACAGCTGGATGCCCTTCCTAACACCAACCTCATTTACAGTGAGTGCTGGGTGCTTTTTCGTGGCGCCTACACGTCCACTTTACAGTGTGGGCTGGGTGCTTTTTTTGCCGTGGCACCTCCACGACCACCTTGCGGTGGGGGGGGGGGGGGGCATATTGTTTATATGCTTCAGCATGTACCCATGGGAGGTCGGGTACCCTGTATTACTGCGTGACGCCAGAAGTCACGGTCGTGTGTCATTGACTTTGAGAGGTGTAGTTGGGTAAGGTCGGCTTTTATCACCTCATCCCAGGTCATCTTGGGTCTCCCCACTCCGCGGTTTCCATCAACTTCTAGTGCTCTGCACCTTTTTATGCAGCTGTCATCCTTCATACGCATCACATGTCCATACCAGCGTAACCGCCTCTCCTGCACGCAGCATTTGATTCCTCTTATGCTCAGTCTCTCTCTCAATTCCTTTATGCTTTGTCGTTCACGTATATTACTGTTACACATCCATCGGAGCATGCAGGCTTCGTTTCTCTCTAATCTACGTAAGTCTTCCACCTTCAGCGCCCAGGTCTCACTACCATGCAACATCGCTGTTCGGATACACGCATCATACAGTCTGCCTTTCATTCTGAGGGAGAAGCCTTTTGCAGCTAGCAGTGGTAGTAGTTCCCTAAACTTCTTCCATCCCGTTCTTACCCTAGTTATTGTACTTTCTGAGCACCCACCTCCGTTGCTAATTCGGTCACCTAGGTAGCAGAAGCTGTCTACTGTTTCTACAGGGCCCTCCCAGAGATTGGTGGTACTTGTTTCCTGTGGCTGTTTGCTTGCTGTTTCAGCACAGCTGCTGCATGTGTGTGATATATATATATATATATATCATCATCATCATTATCATCATTTTACGTCCGCTTTTCCCTGCTTGCAAGGGTGGGATGGGAACTGATTCTGGCTTGATTTCTACAGCTGGATGCCCTTCCTAACACCAACCTCATTTACAGTGAGTGCTGGGTGCTTTTTTGCCGTGGCACCTCCACGACCACTTTGCAGTGGAATGATAGGGACCCCAGTCCCTATCATCTCATTTCTACAGCTGAGTAAACTGGAGCAATGTGAAATAAAGTGTCTTGCTCAAGGAAACAACACATCACCCGGTCTGAGAATTGAACTCACAAGCTTTCGATTGCAAGGCCAATGCTCTGACCACTAAGCCATCTGCCTCCATATATATATATATCATCATCATTATCATTTTACGTCCGCTTTTCCCTGCTTGCAAGGGTGGGACGGGTCTTATTCAGCACAGCATCTCTCCACTTGCCACGGTCCTTCGTCATCTCCACCGTGAGCTTCAGCGATCTGAGGTCTGTTCTCATCACCTCCGCCCATGTTTTTCGTGGTCTACCTCTACCACGTCTTCCTTCAACTGGCATTTCCTGGCACTTCTTCACCCATCGGTCATCCTCCATGCGCATCACATGTCCATACCACCGCAATCTCCTCTCTCGCACATTACATTCTATCCCTCTCAGAGACAGTTTCTCTCTCAACACATCCATGCTGGGTTGTTCACGCACATTGACATTGCATATCCAACGGATCATGCTTGCCTCATTTCTCTCCAACCGTCGCATATCCTCTGC
Organism: Eledone cirrhosa; assembly: GCA_964016885.1. NCBI lineage: Eukaryota > Metazoa > Mollusca > Cephalopoda > Octopoda > Eledonidae > Eledone > Eledone cirrhosa. The sequence goes on from OZ024746.1 coordinate 101,226,637, forward strand.
AGTTGCTGCCCATGTCTCACTACCATGCAGCATCGCGCTCCTCACACAGGCATCATATAACCGGCCATTTGTACGCAACGAGAAACCCTTCTTCGTCAGCAGAGGAAGCAGCTTCCTAAACTTCTTCCAACCCATCCTTATTCTAGATACTATGGCCTCGGAACACCCCCCTCCTATGCTAATCTGATCTCCTAGGTACCGGAAGCTATCCACCACTTCTATAGCACCCGCCCTCATTTGAAAAATGTGTCTATCAATGTCACTTCTACTGTCTAATTTCCCTGTACATCTACTGCATACTTATTTCTCCCTACCTGTTAGTTTGCCTGCTATCCCACTACATCTCTTGTGTACCCAGGATCTGCATTGAGTGCATTTTATAGAATTTATGCCAGTTCCTTTTCTGCATATTGAACATGGCCATTTCCCGGACAGTATCAGAGTTTTATCCTCTTTTCTACTCATCAACACTTTTGTCTTAGCTAGGTTCACTCTCAGTCCTCTTGCTTCCAACTGCTGTTTCCATAGCCAGAATTTATTCTCTAGCTCCTCTACTGATTCTGCTATAAAAACCAGATCGTCAGCATAGAGAAGTTACCATGGACAGCCAGTCTTAAACTCCTCTGTTATGGCTTGGAGGACTATAATGAACAAGAGCAGGTTGAGGACCGAACCCTGATGTGCTCCTATATGTATCTGGAATTCCTCACTAAACTCCATTCCTACCCACACTTTACTGACAGCACCTCTGTACAAAGTTTGCACTGTCCTCACAAGCCATTCCTCAACACCTAGTTTCCTTAGGGACCACCAGATGACAGATCGGGGTACCCTATCAAAGGCCTTCTCTAGGTCAACAAAGGCTAAGTATAGTGGCTTATTCTTCTCTAAGAACCTCTCTTGTAGTTGTCTCACTAAGAACAGGGCATCTGTTGTACTTTTCCGAGGCACAAAACCAAACTACATCTCATCTAATTTGACCCTTTCTCTAATTAGTTATGCTAATATCCTTTCTGCCACTTTCATAACCTGATCCATCAGTTTTATACCCCGATAATTGCACCTCTCCAGAGCATCCCCTTTACCTTTGTAGCAATTTATGAGAATACTGCTGCACCAGTCTTTGGGTATGACACCACCATATATAGCCTGATTGATGATGTGTGCAACCAGTTTAGTGCCTACATCCCCTGATACCTTCAGCATCTCAGCAACTATCCCCGACAGTCCAAGCAGCCTTACCATTTTTCATTTCCTTAATCGCCTCTTGGACCCTATATTCGTCAATCTCAATAGCTGGTCCCTCTGTCGGATCTACTGAGGGTAATTTCTCTCTCTCCCATTCGTTCTCCACATTCATCAGTCTCTCATAATGACATTTCCAGGCCTCCTTTTTCTGATCATTCGTGACACTAAGTACACTGGCATCATTCCGGACACATTTATAATAATAATAATAATAATGAAATTATTGTGTACAGTGCTCAGGTGCACTACAACTCATCAAAGGTGCATGTATAGTACATAGAATAATGTACAAATGTCAGGAAAATGAACAGTGAACGAGTCATGATATAATAATAATAACAATAATGAAATATTGTGTACAGTGCCCAGGTGCACCACAACTCATCAAAAAAGTGCATGTAGTGTACATAGGGCAATGCACAGACATCAGTAAAATGAACAGTGCACGAATCATGATACACACATGTGTGCATGTGTATGGAAGGGGTACATCAGGTGTAGTTTTGGCGTATTTCGGGAAGCATGAGTGTCTTAAAGGATGCAGTGTCTCGACAGCTCACAACTGACACAGGCAGTTTGTTCCATGCTTCAGCAACTCTGAGCGTGAAAAAATGTCTATGAAAGTCATGGGAGCTGTGCTGTTTTCTGATCTTGTAGGCATGTCCACGTGTGTTAGACACATGGAGATCAAAGAGGCGCTCAGGGTTGCAATTGGCAAGATGGTTAAAAACTTTGTGGGTATTCACCAAGTCCATTGCCAGATGTCGGAGCTTCAATGAATCCATGCCCAGGGAAGCAAGGCGTTCAGAGTATGGTAGGTGTCTGATGGAGGGTATGCGCTTGGTTGCACGTCTCTGAACAGTTTCCAGGAGGTCAATGTTCTGAGCAAGATAGGGGTTCCAGACTGATGATGCGAATTCCAAGTGTGGTCGTACCATAGCTGTATACAGTTTTAAATAGATGGCTGGAGAGCGGCTAACAAAGGTCTTGCTGAGTGATGCCAAGACACCCTCGGCCTTCTTGACAATCTTAGAGACATGCTTTGTCCAACGCAAATCGTTGCTGATAGTAATGCCCAGGTCACGTTCACAAGAGGACTTTTTGATATCAGTGTTGTGGAGGGAGTATGTGGACGCTGGATTTTTCCTTCCAAAATGCATGGTGGTACACTTGTCCACAGCCAGCTTCAGTTGCCAGTCTGTGATCCATTGCTGCATTGTGTCCAGGTCTGATTGTAGGAAAGAGTTGTAAATTTCAGGATCAGTCCTTTTGATTTCAAGGTACAGCTTGATGTCATCTGCATATTTTAGTACCGTGGCATTCTGTAAGTTGGCATCTATGTCGTTAATATATGCCACAAACAAAAGAGGACCAAGAACAGATCCCTGTGGTACACCAGATGACATCTCATATGGTGAAGAATGCTGTCCTAGAACCGTGACTACTTCTTTTCGGCTGAGAATGAAGGATTTCAACCAGTCGAAAAGATCATCCCTCACACCCATTGCAGAGAGTTTTGCCATAAGTCTTTTGTGTGGCACAGAATTAAAAGCCTTAGCAAAGTCAAGGTAAACAACATCCACCCATGAGCCGCTGTCAGTGATCCGGGTGATGTCCTCAAGGAACTCGATAAGCTGATCACAGCAGCTGGAGTTAGGGATAAATCCAAACTGTGAGGGTCGGATGAGGCTGTGAGAGCTCCAGAAGTTCCAAAGTGTTTCTCTGACACAGGATTCCATCAGTTTGGCCATACAGCTAGTAAGACTGACTGGACGATAGTTGACAGGTGACATGCAGTTGCTCTTTTTGAACAGGGGAATGACACTGGCAGTTTTCCACTGCTCCGGAGTAGCACCATTGTTGAGACAGTATTGAAAGAAGAAAGAAAGCTGGCGCAAAAGGAAATACCCGCCACGTTTGAGAAGCAGGTATGTCACACCATCAAGACTAGGGGAGGCATAGTTGCGCTTATTCTTAAGGTGACGTCGCAACATTGCAGGTGTAAATTCCATAGCTGTTATGGAATTTGATGTTAGAGATGGTGGAGATGGTACATTCTGGTTTTCAACAGTAAAAATACTTGCATAGCACTCAGCAATGAGTTCTGCACATTCCTTGGGATCATCAGTGATCTGGCTTGTGTGGGGATTGCGAAGAGGACCAACTGGAGAGTGAGGTCTCTGCTTTGAATGAACATATTTCCAGAACACCTTACTGTCAGGATTGGTTGCGATGCACTGTTCAAATTTAAGCACTGCCTTCTTTTTCACTTGCTTGAGATGGTTAGAAGATTTATTCTGCTTTTTTCTGTTGGCATCTGATCTATGCAGTTTATATTCCCGTTCAGCGTTCCGACGTTCTTTCCTGGCAAGTCGGACCGCTGAAGTTTCCCAGATTGCACTTTTGGGGTGGTTATTTTTCCGCTTCTGTGGCACTGATGCTGCACATGCTATCCATATTGAGTCCAGGATGCTCTGGAGTATAGAGTTCACATCTCCAGAGTTATACATCTCATGCCAGTTTGGGCGCTGTAGCTCAGTGCAGTACAAGTTCCAATCCGCCCTCTTCCAATCAAAGCAAGCAGATTGGAGATGGCTCTGGTTTTTGTTGTTGCCCTCAAGTGCCAGATTGGCAATGATCATAGCATGATCAGAGTCGCCTAGAGGTTCCTCAGTAGTACAACTGATAACCACTTCAGGAGTAGTGGTGAAGATCAGGTCTAAAGTGTTGTCACCTCTTGTTGGAGAGGTGACTACTTGTGACCAGTTTGAGTCCAGCACTAGTTCAAGGAAATCGTTTGCACCCTGTGGCCAACGAAAGGTTTCCCAATCGATCTCTGGATGATTGAAGTCACCTGCAATAAACACATAAGTGGCTGTTTTCTTGGCAGCAACTCTGAGGATATCGCAAAGCTGTGTGTCCTGATGGTAGTTTGGGGGGCGATAAACAACACCAAGCAGAAGTGTTGACATGGTCATACGTATGTCACAGAAAAAAACTTCTTCCTGTGATTCGTTCAAATCAACGCAAGGAATTACCGAAAAGTTTGAACGAACGTAGACCATCACACCACCACCACGGCGGTTAATGCGGTCCTTGCGGAAAAGGTTGTACCCAGTAATGCTGAAAACCCCATCACAGAGTAAGGAATGTGCCCATGTTTCCGTGACTGTGATGAAGTCAGGGTCGATGCTTCTGACATAGGATTCGAACAGATGTATCTTGTTGCATAAACTGCGAGCATTTAAGGACAACAATTTGTACCCTGCTCGCAGTTTATGATGGTGTGTAGAGGGTGGCAGGTTGTTCTGGTTTAGTTTCCCAGAGTTGTAGCAGTTTTTACATTGCCAGTTATTGTGGGTAGATCACACTCAGACCAGCTGGTATCTCTCTTCCACGTTTCACCAGCCTTGACAAACCTCCAGATCTGCCCATCATCACGCAGACTAAAACTTTCATCTTGTGCTGAGTTCCGATTCAAGGAAGCTGCAGCACGTAGCTTTGGACGTACATGGGGTGGTAGGCCTGGGCGTGTTCGGAAGGTAATCCGATTTTCACGCCCAGCTTTAGCAGAGGCCAGATGATATGAGGTTGCCTCTGCGGGGTCCGAAAAAGACAGCCTGATGAGTCTGGGTTTTGGACCAGGTCGACCAAGGCGGAGAGCACCAACAACATCCTGATTTGCATTGACACACTGCCTTGCAATGTGGAACACCACACGCCTCTGATTTTCCCATCGCAGAACATTGGCAAACCTCCTACTCTCAGCCCCCCTGCGTGCTAAGTACACCTGATGTCTAGCTTCTCTCTTAGCGGCTGTATATCCTTATCTACTCCCACCCTTTTCCCAAGCCTTCCATGCTAGTCTTTTGTCTCTAATGGCCCTATCTACTGTGCTATTCCACCACCAGGTCACTCTCTGTCTGGTTGGAGCTCTGCTCCAGCCACAAGTTTCATCAGTAGCCTGCAGTAGGTGGTCATGTAAGAAATTCCAGTTATTATCTATGTCATACGACTCTAAATCGTCTTCTTTTTCGTCATACACATCTTGAAGGGCTTTGCTAAATTTGTATCTTAGTGAAAGGTCTTTTAGCTTCCAGACCTTTCTTCTCCACACCTTCCTGTATGTCTCATTCCATCTCTTGCTTACTGAGATATCACTAATGACTAACCTATGCTGTGGGGTACATTCTTCCCCAGGGTATGCCTTGGTTTTTGACACCATCTGCCTGTCCCACTGCCTAACTAGTAAGAAGTCAATCTGGCTTATATGCTCGCCTGATTTGTAGGTTATTAGGTGGTTGGCAGGTTTCTGGAACTAGTGTTGCAAATAGTCAGTGTACTTGCATCACAAAATTCAAGAAGTCTCACTCCTTCTTCATTTCTTGAGCTGTAACTGTGCCCACTATGTACCCCATTGTTACCATCCTGGAGCTATCCAACATGACCATTGAAGTCCCCTGCTAGCATAACGATGTTTCCGTCCTCTGTCATTGAGGTTGTTTGTAAAAGTTGCTCGTAAAAGCAGTCTTTCTCTTCTTTGCCTAGGCCTGCTTGGGGAGCATAGGCAGAGATGATTGTCAGTAGTCTCTTGCTTACAACTAATCTAAGCTTAATTATTCGATTACTAGCTCAAACTACCTCTATTGTCTTATTGATCCATCTCTCAGCCAGGAAAATGCCTACTCCCCCTAACCCATCATCCTTACCTACCCAGAAAAGCTTATAGCTAAGATGTTTGCCTGCGACTAGTCTAGCAGAGGCACCTCTCCATCTCACCTCTTGCACGCACCACACATCCACATGTCTTCTCTCCAGCATCTCCACTATTTCACCAGATCTACCTGTGAGAGTGCCAACATTAAGTGTTGCAACTCTGAGATGCGACATCTTCAAATTTTTGTTGTTCCTATATATTTGTTGCTGTGCACATAATTGTTTTGGCATTGATACACTGGTATATGTATATATATATATATATATATATATATATATATATATATATATATATATACACGTAAAAGGTAAACAGAAATAACAACACAATCGGTACAGTATATGGAAGGAATATATTAGGTTAACTCTTGAAATAGCAGGAAGAGGGTCTTAACGCTTTGGACACTAGTCCTTCATCAGAAAAAAGAATGAGAAATTAGATAGATTGAGGGGACAGGAGGGTTGGAATTGGAAAAAATGTTTTAAGATAAAAAAACAGATCCATTCATGTCGATATATATATATAATGAATGAAAACATATCAAATATGTTTAACATTTTGTGTTTCTCAATAAGCAAGCTCAATAGACTTTATCTAGAGCCATAATAACCAAAAAAGGATATATGTATATATATAGAGAGACATATATTGTAAAAGAAACACAGTATATTGTTTATAAACCAAATACATATTTTATAGAAGAATATATATACAGATGGAATCATATGTGAAACCTTATAGCACTATCTCATACCTGGGAAGTGTGGCTAAAAATCGATCTATGTCATCGATCATCAAAATAAAAAAAACAAAACAATTAGCCATAATCTACAGGTATGAATTAGTGCTATAAGGTTTGATTTCACCTTTGTAAGTATTCTTCTATAGAATATGTATTAGGTTTATATACAATATACCGTGTTTCTTGTGCGATATATAGTTCTTTCTCTATATATATACATGTATCTCTTTATTTAGTTATATATATATATATATATATCACTATCTGGTCCAAGGATAGAACCCATGGTTTTATGAATATAAAACGAAAGCCTAGCCTCTAGGTTGTGTACTTTCATGACTGTATTCCATAAACAGTTATAACTGGGAGAAAAGGGGGTACATTGTATGGCCAACCTAGATTACAGAATACCTTTAAGTTAGCATGACACAGTAAAAGATTGTTAAATACAGACTTTGTCTATGAGGGTAGTGTTTGGGTATAGCGTTAGCAACCCTGCTGAGTGTACTGGGTGTTAGAAGTAGGAAGAGACAGAGTAAATAATAAACATCCTACCATTTGAAGAATTCATTGACCGTCGATTGAAATGTGGGCTGTCTGCATTGGAAGTGGCTATCAAGTTTTCAAAGGCTAAATTGAGAGAATTGAGTAGTCCATGGCTTGTTGATTGACCACTACTTGAGGAAGATGTGCTACTTAGAGAGTTAATTGAGAGAGGTCGTTTAGCACCATCTCGGAAGTGGTCAACTGAGGAGACTGCAATAGAATTACGGGAACGTGCTAAAACAGAGAAATGGAGAAATGGAGGTAATGTTGACTGATTTATTTTACTCATTTACACATTTTTAAATGTTGAATAAATTTGTAAACAAGGATTATTAAAAATATATATACACTTGTTTATATACACTTGTGTATATTCACTGATACATGGGACATATAGAAATATATACACTTGTGTATATATACAGTTGTATACATGGGACATAGAAATATATATACTTGTATATATGGGACATATAGAAATATATACACTGATACATGGGACATATAGAAATATATACACTTGTATATATGGGACATATAGAAATATATACACTTGTATACATGGGACATATAGAAATATATACACTTGTATACATGGGACATATAGAAATATATACACTTGTATACATGGGACAGATAGAAATATATACACTTGTATACATGGGACAGATAGAAATATATATACTTGTATATATACACTGATACATGGGACATATAGAAATATATACACTGATACATGGGACATATAAAAATATATACACTTGTATATATGGGATATATAGAAATATATATACTTGTATATATACACTGATACATGGGACATATAGAAATATATACACTTGTATACATGGGACATATAGAAATATTTACACTTGTGTACTGGGACATATAGAAATATATACACTTGTTTATATACAGTTGTATATATGGGACATATAGAAATATTTACACTTGTATATATGGGACATATAGAAATATATACACTTGTTTATATACAGTTGTATATATGGGACATATAGAAATATTTACACTTGTATATATACAGTTGTATATATGGGACATATAGAAATATTTACACTTGTATATATGGGACATATAGAAATATATACACTTGTTTATATGGGACATACAGAAATATGTAATTTTGGTCTCCCCTAATTTTCTTTTCCGAAGATGATCTAGGGGTGGACAGTCCAAAGTGCCCTACAAACTGTCAACATCACCTGGCACCGATGTCAACGAGCTGCCACTGACCAACAGCATTGGAGACAATTGATTGACTTATGTTTCTGATGGAACAAGCCAGACTAAGAGCTAATGTATTAGGGTTAAGTCAACTATGTCTCTTTATCTTACTAATTTGTGATGTTTTCTACTAATTCATCACCTACATCATATGAAATAAGTTAAGACTTACCAGCAAATTGTCCATTAGAGACTAAGTGGTCATTTGAATTATAATCTCCTTTCAGGTCAAAACTTGGTTTACTTCCCATCCCCATTGAAGCCATCTCAGATTTTCGGCTTTCTGTTAGGAAAAATATATTGACACACATTATTAAATAGATTTCTTTTAAACACCTGACACATTATTAAATAGATTTCTTCTAAACACATGTAAACATACATTTTGTTTAACAACAACAATAGTAATAGTATTAATAACAAAGACCACTAATAGCTTCTAATATATGTTTCAATCCACAAAGATGACAAAATCAAGGAAATAGAGACATTATCCAAATACCCAGGAATATATGTGGCATATGTGAGGAATATATGTGGTATATGTGAGGAATATATGTGGTGAGTTGATGGGAAATATTAGCCATGGTTAATTTCAATAAAAAAAGGGAGGATGTGAAATCATTAAAAGACAGAATGACAGAGGGTAAGGTAAGGAAATATGATAATTGTGATAACAGTTGTGTGAATAGCCAGGTCTAATCCCAATTATGGGAGTAACCTGTCCAACCTACAGTTGGTCAGCATGGACATAGGCCTAAAATCAACATAGTTGTTGATCTTTCGATGGATGAATGGATTGAGACAATTACCATATTTCCCAGCACCAAAGATGCTTCTTCTCGAGGACGCACCCTAATTTTGACAACCAAAAATTTGTAAAAAAATAATAAACAACCTTCGGCCTCCAAGACGCATGGTAGATTTTTGAGACTTAATTTATGAAAAAAAATAGCATCTTCGACGCGAGGAAATATGGTAGAGTTGAACACTAAAGTTTCAGGTAAATTCAAAGGCAGGTAGTTTGCTTACCTCGATTTTTTATTGCTTGTCTCCATAATAATCTAGAAATATCTTGAACCCAGCTTTTTTTTATATCGTTATCTTGAGCATGTAAAATATAGTTTTCTCCAAGTGAGCGTCGGCGGAACCAAATTTCAAATTTGTTTGTGTGATCACGGAAATTTTCTGTTAATCCAATATCTGAAGTCTACAACAAACGTAAAGGAAAACATTTAATTTTCACATAAGATTATCATTTTTCACATGACATATTCCCCAATTTTCATGTGTTATATCAAGTATAATAGAGGTGAATATGTGATATACTTATAATAATTGTTTCTACTTTTGGCACAAGGCCAGCAATTACACAGATTACTGGTACTTTATTTTATCGACCCTGTAAGGATGAAAGGTAAAGTTAACCTCGGCGGGATTTGAACTCAGAATGGCAAAGGCCGTAACTCTATACGTCAAAGCATGGCATCCGACCCTCTACCGATACTGCCAATCCACCGTGATATACTTATAATAATACAGTCTCGTTATGGGTGTTTTAAGGTGGGATCATGTCACCACTATTTCAGTATCCATGTGAGAAACACTAGTGTTTCAGGATTTTTTATCCATCATCAGTAACATTTACTCTCTTGGTTTGAGACATGAATAAGCCATAGCTTACATATAGTTACAATTAATTCTTCCATATTTGCTAAGTCACTGGAATATTTTGGTCTTGTCCATTTTAGCTTCACTACAATATTTATAATTGTAACTTAGCAGATGTGATTTCAGTGAGAACAGAGAGTTAAAAATACTTACTCTTGGGTCCCAAATAGTGGGGGGTGGGGTGGAATAAGCAAAGCAGTAGGAAAATCCAAATGTGGGTATGGAAAATCGGTAATTTTTCTAGGTTGTCTCTTGATTTTTTTAAAAACCAGAATTAGTCGTTTAGTTTACATATTAAGACCTTCAACCGATCCTATTTATTTTATAACGTATGGGAGTTCTGTAATGTATTTTTTTTCACGTTTAATGTTTTTTATGTATAAATACAATTGTCGCAGGAATGCCACCACTTTAAATAATATTTCGCTGGAGATAGATTAGTAAAATTTAATAAACGGCGGCGGCGGTGATGGGATGGGATTATTTGAGACCTGAGAGTAATTTAATTAGTTAGCCAATACGATGTTATAAACAATACAAGAGTTATTTCCCTTGCACCTATATCTATAAATTTATGCATTGATAAAATCTAACTTTTAGACGTGGTCTTTCTGACCAGATGAATTTTGTGTGTGATTAGGTTGTTTTGGGAGTGATTTGGCCGATTGTTTTGCCTGGCCACCTCTTATTGACCAACCATCTTTTACCTTGGATTTTCAGCTGAATTTGTTTTACAAAATTATTCTATTCCAGTTTATTCAATATTCCCTTTCATCATCATCATCATCATCATTTTACGTCCGCTTTTCCCTGCTTGCAATCAGTATATTATTTACTTTCCGATCAAGTTACCTGCCTTACGTTCTCTGACACTTGATGGTGAAAGGTAGGTTTTACCATACATATTTTACAATGGCTAAATAGTTTTAGTAAAGCGTATCATAAGTGTTTTATAATGACTATAGTGTTTCACCATTACTGAAGCTAGAAAAGTATACAAATAAAAATCATTGCCAAAGTCAATGGATTCAACTTCAACTCCTTCAAGTGATGAAGAACATGGGGAAGAAAATATTGTGGGAGCAGCTGTGGACATAAAAGCTGGTCTATAGTGAAGGTGATGTCTATCATAATAGGTCTTCCCTTTCTCAGCAGGAATTCAGAATCATTGGATATTCTGGTTATCAACTGTTTTACATATTTACAAGATTGAGAGAGTTCCAGACTGGGGACAGGCGCGACTAAGACCACCAAAACTGAAATATGGTGAGAGGTTTATGTGGGTTAACAAGGGACACGTTCAGGCCTTAGGAAGAGGGGCCTGTTTGAAAAATATATTGCAGTCTCCATTTCATGGTGATGGGCCTGTAACCTGTACTGGGAGGTGTGGGTTGGATGCACAAAGATTGTGTATCCCAACACCCCAAAGAGAGTTTGGAAGAGAACAAACCTTGACAATTGGAACCTGAAACATCACAACCCTGACTGGTAAGGAGCAGAAACTAGTGGAGGATGCTAGATGTGTTATGGACTGGATCCCACTAGTGGGGAGGATTTACCTCTTGAAGCTTTTGCTGAAAGTTAGGTCCCTGTGGGTGGTGCAAGTTTATACACCAAACAAGGATCCGAATACAGGTCCTTCCTTGATGAAGTCACTGCAGCGTTAGATGTAGTTAAGACTGAGTCATATATCCTGATAGGAGACTTCGGAAAGGAGTGACTGGAAGGAATGGTGACCCCAATCTAAATATAAATGGAGAGGCCTTGCTAGACTTCTGTCCTAGCAATGGACTCTCTATTATGAACACCTTCTTCCAGCACAGAGACAGCCATAAATATACATGATATAAGGGGAATCAGGGACAAAGAGAGGGGCTGAGCTGTCAACTGATCACCATCTAGTTACCTGCAGCTTGAGACTAACAAAAGCCAAAGAAGCCCACAAAACCAGCAGGTCCAGGGTGACCTACAGGATAAAGTGGGAAGCATTGGTGGATAAGGAAGTCAGGACCAGGTATGAAGATTCTATTGCATCTAAATTCGGAGAACTCCCTGAGCAAACTGAGGAGGTTGAGACGGAGTGGAGATTGTTCAGCGCAGCAGTTTCTGCTTCAGCTGTTAAATGTTGCAGGCAAAAGAGGCTTGGTGTGGTGCTGAATGGTACGAGGACCCCTTAGTTCAAAGAAGAGGTCAAAGATGCCATCCAAGCAAAGAAGGAGGCCTACAAAGCTGGGCTTGGAAATAAGTCCTCCTTGTTGCACTTGTGGTACAAGCAGCCATGAAGAATCGCAGCAGAGACAGTAAAGGCATCCAAAGTTAAGACATGGGAGGACTTTGGGGTTAAGCTGGAATTCGACTTCACATTAGCAAATAAAGTGTTCTGGCAGACCATCCACTGACTTCATAAGAAGTCCCCCTCCAAACCTGCTATCAGGAACACATCTGGGGTTTTCCTCTCTTCAGAGATGTACATCCTTACGAGTGGCGAGAATACTTTGCTGATCTCTTAAGTCTGAACACAGCAGCATCTTCTGATGTACAAGAGGTGCATCTGGGAGTGGTGACTAATCTCTCAGAGGCTGGGGCCGCTAGAACAGTTAAAGAGCTCAAATGTGGTAAGCCACTGAGGAAGAAATTTGGCTTGAAATGTTAAAAGCCTTAAATATAGAAGGTATTCTCTGGCTGACTCATGTGTACTGGGTGGCCTGGATTTCTGGGAAGGCAATTGGGAGTGATAATCCCAATTTTTAAAAAGGCAGATTGTTCCGATTACAGAGGGATCTCTTTGTTAAGCCTCCCTGGTAAAATCTTGCTAAATGTCTGGCAAAGAGATGCAGGGAGATTGTTGAGTTCAAGCTAGCTAATGAACAGTGTGGTTTTCTCCCTGGATGCAGCACAGCCGGCTGGCCAAATATTCACACTGCGTCAGGTATTCAAGAAATTGTGGAAGTGTTGCCATAGGTATATTCTTGTTTTGGCGACCTTGAAAAGGTATATTACTGTGTTTCTTGAGACCTGTTGTGGAAGGTTCAGCAGGAGTAGGGGATCAATGGTCAGCTCCTTGCTGCTCTGATGTCACTGTACAAATGCCCAAGTATTTGTGTTTACAATTCAATGTGGGAGTTGGACTGCATACCGTCACCTCTCTAGTTCATTATTTGGGTAGGAAGTGGTATCACAACTGGCTGGTGTAAGTCAGCTGGTATTTGCAGACGACATAGTGTTACTTGACAGAGGGTGATCTCTGACTTGATAGGTTTGATGCATTGCTGGAATGAAAAACAGTGCTGCGAAAACTGTGACACTTGTCCTCTCAAGGAAGCTTGTGCAGTGCATTCTACATATGAATGGAGTTCCACTGAAGCAGGTAGAGAAGTTCAAGTATCTCAGGGCCATGTTCACTAGTGATGGAAGGCAGGAGGCTGAATTAAGTGCAAGAATTGCACGAGCTTCAGCATTCAGTAGTGAGACAAAGGGAGGTAGGCGTAAAAACCAAAGTCACTGTCTTCAGTTTTGGTATTTGTACCAACCTTTACCCAATCTTGGGTAATGAGTGAAAGAATATGATCGTGAATACAAGTGGCCAAAATGAGGTTCTTCTGAAGGGTCTTTTGAGTAAAGAAGGGAGGTAGTTGTAAAAGCCAAACTTGCTATCTCCAATTTGGTGTTGAAAGGAGGAGGAGGAGAAAGAGGAGGAAGGGAAGAAGTAGAAGAAAAAGAAGAAAACTGTTTCACATTTTACTGAATATATTTCCAAGAAAAAAAAAAATCTGTAAAATTAATGAAATTATCAAAATTATTTCTAATCAATTTTTTATATAAATATAAGAAATACCTACTTTAAAGCTATATTTATATATATATGATTCTGGCCCACCATGTCGGTCTTTTTTAGTCTTGCTGAAAAGAACCAATTCTTCAAAAAGAAATATATGCCGCATTGATTTCTTCCTTCCTTGAGTAACAAGGAATTCATTTTGACGGAGCAGGCGACCTTGTTCTTGTAAATTTACCTGGAAATTATTTTTAAAAATTGATAAGGGAAACAAAATTTAGTAAAATAAAAGCTTTATTACATATTAATGACTTACAGGCAATTATAATTAATGGAATTTAGTACATTATTGGTACTTATTTAATCAACTTTGAATAAAAGGCAATATTAATCTGGAACAATTTGACCTCTTAATATAGAGGGATATAATAATGAAATTATTGTGTACAGTGCTCAGGTGCACTACAACTCATCAAAGGTGCATGTATAGTACATAGAATAATGTACAAATGTCAGGAAAATAAACAGTGTATGAGTCATGATATAATAATAATAACAATAATGAAATATTGTGCACAGTGCCCAGGTGCACCACAACCCATCAAAAAAGTGCATGTACAGTACATAGGGCAATGCACAAACATCAGTAAAATGAACAGTGCACACATGTGTGCATGTGTATGGAAGGGGCACATCAGGTGTAGTTTTGGCGTATTTCGGGAAGCATGAGTGTCTTAAAGGATGCAGTGTCTCGGCAGCTAACAATTGACGCAGGCAGTTTGTTCCATGTTTCAGCAACTCTGAGCGTGAAAAAATGTCTGCGAAAGTCATGGGAGCTGTGCTGTTTTCTTATCTTGTAGGCATGTCCACGTGTGTTAGATACATGGAGATCAAAGAGGCGCTCAGGGTTGCAGTTGGCGAGATGGTTAAAAACTTTGTGGGTATTCACCAAGTCCACTGCCAGACGTCGGAGCTTCAATGAATCCATGCCCAGGGAAGCAAGGCGTTCAGAGTATGGTAGGTGTCTGATGGAGGGTATGCGCTTGGTTGCACGTCTCTGAACAGTTTCCAGGAGGTCAATGTTCCGAGCAAGATAGGGGTTCCAGACTGATGATGCGAATTCCAAGTGTGGTCGCACCATAGCTGTATACAGTTTTAAATAGATGGCTGGAGAGCGGCTAACAAAGGTCTTGCTGGAAAAAAAATAACACCCCTTATAAAAATAATGGTGCTCCCCATATAGAAAATAGTGTCCTCTCTTCCTTTGATGTCCTCATGTGTTTATTTTACATAATGGGTGCCTCTACTGTAAGAATTGAAAACAGGTCTCTGATCTGAGTAAAATTGGATATTATAATCCAGTATTTCCTGCTCTTTATCCCTCATTAGTTTGAAAGTCATGGCTGGTGCTCTTCTCCAGCAGACCATTAAAAAATGAACATTATTCTCTCAGCCACTAATAATTTGATATATCAACTGTGGAAGGATGAAAGACTAACCTTGATGGGATTCCAATAAAAAGAGACTTTATTAAATACTATTTCTTTCAATATTCTACAATTTTATATAAGAAGGGAATAAATGAACAAAGAAAAGTGAAAATACTTCCAGAAATTTCTAAAAGATTTCTAGGATAAAACTTTGGCAGAAAATCGATTATAATTGCCATGGGTGTCAGTTAAAAATAATTGTTTCTACTTTTGGCACAAGGCCAGCAATTATCCCAGTGTATTACTGGTACTTTATTTTATCGACCCCGTGAGGATGAATGGCAAAGTTAACCTCGGCGGGATTTGAACCCAGAATGGCAAGGGCCGTAACTCTATGCGTCAAAGCATGGCGTCCGACCCTCTACCGATACTGCCAATCCACTAAAAATAATAATAACCAATGCTAGCGTGGAAAATAGATGGTGGTGGTGATGATGGTGGTGGTGGTGGTGGTGGTGGTGGTTGTAGTGGTGATGGTGGTGGTTGTAGTGGTGATGGTGGTGGTGGTTGTAGTGGTGGTTGTAGTGGTGATGGTGGTGGTGGTTGTAGTAGTGGTTGTAGTGGTGATGGTGGTGGTGGTTGTAGTGGTGGTTGTAGTGGTGATGGTGGTGGTGGTTGTAGTGGTGATGGTGGTGGTGGTTGTAGTGGTGGTTGTAGTGGTGACAGTGGTGGTGGTTGTAGTGGTGGTGGTGGTGGTTGTAGTGGTGATGGTGGTGGTGGTGGATGTAGTGGTGATGGTGGTGGTGGTGATGATGGTGGTGGTGGTGATGGTGGTGGTGGCGATGGTGGTGGTGGTGGTGGCGGTGGTGATGATGGTGGTGGTGGTGGTGAGGGTGGTGGTGGTGATGGTAGTGTTGGTGGTGGTGGTGGTGGTGATGGTGATGGTGGTGGTGATGATGGTGATGGTGGTGATGATGGTGGTGGTGGTGGTGGTGGTGGTGATGGTGGTGTTGATGGTGGTTGTGGTGATGGTAGTGTTGGTGGTGGTGGTGGTGGTGATGGTGGTAGTGATGGTGGTGTTGATGGTGGTTGTGGTGATGGTAGTGTTGGTGGTGGTGGTGGTGGTGATGGTGGTAGTGATGGTGGTGGTGGTTGTAGTGGTGATGGTGGTGGTGGTGGTTGTAGTGGTGATGGTGGTGATGGTAGTGGTGGTGGTGATGGTGGTGGTGATGGTAGTGGTGGTGGTGATGGTGGTGGTGGTGATGGTGGTGGTAGTGGTGGTGATGATGGTAGTGGTGGTCGTGATGGTAGTGGTGGTGGTGGTTGTAGTGGTGATGGTGGTGGTGGTTGTAGTGGTGGTGGTGGTTGTAGTGGTGATGGTAGTGGTGGTGGTGATGGTGATGGTAGTTGTGGTGGTGATGGTGGTGGTAGTGGTGGTGATGATGGAAGTGGTGGTGGTGGTGGTAGTGGTGGTGGTGGTGGTGATTGTAGTGGTGATGGTGGTGGTGGTTGTAGTGGTGATGGTGGTGGTGGTTGTAGTGGTGATGGTGGTGGTGGTGATGGTAGTGGTGGTGGTGATGGTGATGGTGGTGGTGATGGTAGTGGTGGTGGTGATGGTGGTGGTGGTGATGGTGAGGGTGGTGGTAGTGGGTGTGATGATGGTGGTGATGGTAGTGGTGGTGGTGATGGTGGTGATGGTAGTGGTGGTGATGGTAGTGGTGGTAATGGTAGTGGTGGTGGTGATGGTGAGGGTGGTGGTGGTAATGGTAGTGGTGGTGGTGATGGTGAGGGTGGTGGTGATGGTAGTGATGATGGTGGTGGTGATGATGGTGGTGGTAGTGGTGGTGATGATGGTAGTGGTGGTGGTGATGGTGGTGATGGTAGTGGTGGTAATGGTAGTGGTGGTGGTGATGGTGAGGGTGGTGGTGATGGTAGTGATGATGGTGGTGGTGATGATGGTGGTGGTAGTGGTGGTGATGATGGTAGTGGTGGTGGTGATGGTTGTGGTGGTGGTGACAGGAATATTAAAATCATATACAGTTTCTAATTACAAAATGGAGAAATAGAAGTGGCATCACCTCAGACTCTGTGAAATCGAACAGAAGAATACTGAAGAAATACAAACTGCGGGAGGGGCATGTACTCTATTTTAGCAGAGGACATAAGGTTCCTAATCAATAAAGCCATAAAAAATAGCCTATCACGATGCCAACTAATATACAGTAGGGCCATAACCATCCTACCATAAGAGTAGCACCAGTCTGTGACAGGCTGTGAGGATGAACATATTGAAGAATTCTATAAAACAACTTCAAGATGTCATTGACAACAACCAGAAAGACATACTGACAATACATGGAATAGGAAACATAATGAGGGATCTCAGCCTTTCATACCACAACACTTTAAATGAAATAGTGAAATAAAATGAAAAGTATGTTTTAGAAAAGAAGTAAGCAGGCAGATAAAAAAAAGTAGTATTTTAAACTGTTTTGATAACTACCTGAAGCCAGCCTAGTTCTACAATAGTAACTTGTTTATTTCAATGTGTTTTTATTTAACTTGAAACTTTCCATCATAATTTTATGTAAGAACCTTTATTAACCCTTTAGCATTTATATTACTCTATATATACTATTATATTTTTGTGGTAAAGGTTTTACCTCACATAATATCAAATCTATGAGATTTTGATGTTATTTATTTTGAGAACAATACCTTAACATCAGTATGAGAGGCTGGTTTGAAAGAGGTGAGAGAATTCTGGCTGGATATGGCGGGTTTAAATGCTAAAGGGTTAAACTATATTTTAAGTACCAAATATATAATTGTTTCTACTTTAGGCACAAGGCCAGCAATTACCCAGTGCATTACTGGTACTTTATTTTATCGACCAAATATATAATGTAAGTTACTAAGTCCTTTGAAATTCTTTATAATTTACAGAATTATTTGAAAAACCTAAGCAATGTCTTCATTAGAACTATAATGGAAGGGTTAATGTATCGTTTAAGTAAACTGAACATTCACTTACATCACATTCTTTCAGAGAATCCATAGCCAGCAGGTCATTGCCATGACGTAAATGAAATTTCACCATTTCTTCAGCAGACTGAAAATAAAAGAGGTTATTTTGATAAGTTGATTATGAAGTGACAAATATTCTTGTAGTTATAGTTTAAAATATTCTTATAGTTATAGTTTTTAAAAATGTTCAAGAAGTAAAACTTGTACTTTGAATGAAATGACAGAAGCTATCAATTTAATAGAGTTTACAGTAATGACAATTTAATCAACATTAACCCTTTTGATAACAACCCTGGTTGTAGGCTATAAAACTGTTTTAAAATGTTCATATTAAGGTGTCTCATCATAGTTTCATTTAAGAGAGTTAAGTAGTGTTCCAAACAGTTTACTAATGAAATTGTTAGAGATTTTACTGAGTTCTACAAAACTTTTTCTTATGTTCAAAATTAATTGAAACACATAGGCAGCATAATTTATTATAAATACAGTAATGAAACGGTTAATCAAAAATTCTACTGTACCTTCAGATCATTATATTCTGTTTCTGTTTCTGGACAAGCTTTTATCATTTGTTTTAGCAACAGAGCATACTTTCCCATTCTTTGAACTGGTCGGAGAAGATAACTGGATAAGTTCATCTTGTCTTTCAGTTCCAGCTGTTTGGTCTTATAATAGAAAAAATAAAAGTAACAATTTACTATTAATCCTCTTCTTCCCATTTTGGAAATAAGCCTTTGATAATTTGATGTCATTCAGACAGGTCATTAGCAGCTATCTCTGTATTGCCCCAAATAACAGCTATTACTGTGTTCTGTACATATAACAGTTATTACTGTATTCTGTACATATAACAGTTATTACTCTGTTCCGTACATATAACAGTTATTACTGTGTTCTGTACATATAACAGTTATTACTCTGTTCTGTACATATAACAGTTATTACTGTGTTCTGTACATATAACAGTTATCACTCTCTGTTCTGTACATATAACAGTTATCACTCTCTGTTCTATACATATAACAGTTATCACTCTCTGTTCTGTACATATAACAGTTATTACTGTGTTCTGTACACATAATAGTTATTACTGTGTTCTGTACATATAACAGTTATTACTGTGTTCTGTACATATAACAGTTATTACTGTCTGTTCTGTACATATAACAGTTATTACTGTGTTCTGTACATATAACAGTTATTACTGTGTTCTGTACATATAACAGTTATTACTCTCTGTACATATAACAGTTATTACTCTCTGTTCTGTACATATAACAGTTATTACTGTGTTCTGTACATATAACAGTTATCACTCTCTGTTCTGTACATATAACAGTTATCACTCTCTGTTCTATACATATAACAGTTATCACTCTCTGTTCTGTACATATAACAGTTATTACTGTGTTCTGTACACATAATAGTTATTACTGTGTTCTGTACATATAACAGTTATTACTGTGCTCTGTACATATAACAGTTATTACTGTCTGTTCTGTACATATAACAGTTATTACTGTGTTCTGTACATATAACAGTTATTACTGTGTTCTGTACATATAACAGTTATTACTCTCTGTACATATAACAGTTATTACTCTCTGTTCTGTACATATAACAGTTATTACTGTGTTCTGTACATATATCAGTTATTACTCTCTGCTTATCTTCAATTGTGATATTTCTTTTGTTCAGTTGCTTTTAGAAGCCAACAGTCTTTTAATTTAATTTTCATCCTCAACCATTATAAGTTGTTTCCTTCCCTCCAGGTAATTTACCATATTACAGTGATTTATTTTTTACTAAAATAGAGTACTCTAGAAGAGGGGGATTAAATAGGGGGTTTGTCTGAGAGTGTAGTCAGGTAAAAGAAACAGTTAAATCCAAATGTTTTATATATTTCTCAAATAAGGAAGAAAATTATGAAAATAAATTCAATCTGTAATTATAAAATGTTTCAAATACAGAAAATATAATCAGAGAAAATATTAGACTTACTCGAAAAAATTCAGTGCCATGTTCTGCCAATAAATGGTCAGATTTGGGTTTGTTTTTATTGTAGAGAGCGTAGAGGTAAAAGTGTTCTTCCTAGAAATAACCAAATAAGAACAACAATGATATTAATAACAACTTAATAAATATACAGAGGTCTATGACTCATGTAGTTATATATAATAGTTTCTTATATAGGCACAAGGCCAGCAATTACCCCAGTGTATTACTGGTACTTTATTTTATCGACCCCGTAAGAATCAAAGGTAAAGTTAATCTTGGCGGGATTTGAACTCAGATCATAAAGGGCCGTAACACTATGCTGCAAAGCATGGTGTACGACCCTCTACCAATACTGTCAATCCATAAATAATGTAGTTTTGAACATATCACCACCGTTTAATGACTATTTTCCATGCTTGTATGGGTTAGAGACAAACTGTCATGTTATAAAGGTTAGATAGGTCAGGTGGCTACGTCTTATGATCCATTTTTAGTTTAATTTTCTATAGCTTGAGGCCTTTTCTAATGCCAATCACATTACAGTGTAGACTGGGTGCTTTTTGTCATGTCACCAGTATGACCACCTTACTGACCGGACTGGGTGCTTTTCTATCGTGGTACCAGCACGATATGCAGTCTAAAATTTAAATTAAAAAATGTTAAAAGCTCTTTAGCATGAAACCGCATTACCTAATGTAAGGGAGATAACTCTTTCACTTTCATACTTTTCCTGCATTTTCTCTTGTTACAGAGTTCCTAACTTGTTCCTAACATGTATTGTGTTTATTGCATTCATCGCGCTATGTTTTTGTGTCAGGTTACTATTGCATGTGAGAAAATGGCTAAAAAAATAATTAAAGTAGAAATAAAAAGACTAAAGAAATGTTTAGTCTCTCACAAAAGACTGGCTAAAGAAGTGTTTAGTCTCTCACAAAAGACTGGCTAAAGAAGTGCTTAGTCTCTCACAAAAGACTGGCTAAAGAAGTATTTAGTCTCTCACAAAAGACTGGCTAAAGAAGTGTTTAGTCTCTCACAAAAGACTGGCTAAAGAAGTGTTTAGTCTCTCACAAAAGACTGGCTAAAGAAGTGTTTAGTCTCTCACAAAAGACTGGCTAAAGAAGTGTTTAGTCTCTCACAAAAGACTGGCTAAAGAAGTGTTTAGTCTCTCACAAAAGACTGGCTAAAGAAGTGTTTAGTCTCTCACAAAAGACTGGCTAAATAAGTGTTTAGTCTCTCACAAAAGACTGGCTAAAGAAGTGTTTAGTCTCTCACAAAAGACTGGCTAAAGAAGTATTTAGTCTCTCACAAAAGACTGGCTAAAGAAGTGTTTAGTCTCTCACAAAAGACTGGCTAAAGAAGTGTTTAGTCTCTCACAAAAGACTGGCTAAAGAAGTGTTTAGTCTCTCACAAAAGACTGGCTAAAGAAGTGTTTAGTCTCTCACAAAAGACTGGCTAAAGAAGTGTTTAGTCTCTCACAAAAGACTGGCTAAAGAAGTGTTTAGTCTCTCACAAAAGACTGGCTAGAGAAGTGTTTAGTCTCTCACAAAAGACTGGCTAAAGAAGTGTTTAGTCTCTCACAAAAGACTAGCTAGAGACGTGTTTAGTCTCTCACAAAAGACTGGCTAAAGAAGTGTTTAGTCTCTCACAAAAGACTGGCTAGAGAAGTGTTTAGTCTCTCACAAAAGACTGGCTAAAGAAGTGTTTAGTCTCTCACAAAAGACTGGCTAGAGAAGTGTTTAGTCTCTCACAAAAGACTGGTTAAAGAAGTGTTTAGTCTCTCACAAAAGACTAGCTAGAGACGTGTTTAGTCTCTCACAAAAGACTAGCTAGAGACGTGTTTAGTCTCTCACAAAACAGCAAGGAAATGGAATAAAAACAAGTCTTGTACCATCATCATCATCATTTTTATTTGTTTTTCTATGCTTGGGTTGGACAGATACCCATCCAATAAAGAAGAAATGCATTTGTAGAAGCATTAGTGTTTTGCCAGCAACAGTGAAAAATGATGTCTCAGATTTGTGATAAAGTAGTTGTAAAAAATGATAAAGCATTAAATATTTGATAGATTCATGAAAACCTAATTAACTTGATAGAGTTAAAGGACCTAATTAGTTCAACAGACTAATTAATGCAAATGAAAACAGATAATAAATAAATTAATAAGCTAAATAAATAAAATTCTTACATGTGAAAGGAAAATTTGAGCAATCTGAAAAGGGTAATGTTTGCAAGTTTCCAATTCTTGCAAGAAATACTTGTCATGGAATTCATAGATCTTTTCAATATTACCAAAAATAATATTCCTTTTGCCTCGAAGGGCATGAGGGACTTCCTCGTTGGTTATTTCAGGCATGTAGTTGTCAACAATTAGTTTTAAAGCTTGTACATAATCTCGTTCAGTAGATATAAGTTCTTGCAGAATAAGAGCCACTGTCCTGAAGAAAGAGAAAACAAAGAATGGACCATATTAAATAATATTCCTTTTAAAATAAAATCCTGGAATTATTAAAGAAAATTGAAATATAGATATTAATACAGCATTCGTTTTACTGCAATATTTTAAAGACAAATTTGACAAAGATACACAAACGAGAAATCCATTTGAAACAGTTTAAGGATAGAGTTTGAGGGAATGATGGAAAAGAGACAGAATTGTTAGAATGTTGGATAAAGTGTGATATTTGTTCTGGTTCATTGTTCCAAGTTTAAACCTTGCTGAGATCAACTTTACCTTTCCTCCTTCTGGGGTTGATAAAATAAAGGACCAGTTCAGGGCATTGGAATGGTGGAATTGTTATTGATTCCAAACAAAATCTCTTGTAACCTTTGTTTTGACATTTTAAATTTTGATTTCACATCGCAGTGAGTTCAGCTTTGCTTCTAGTCCTTTGTGGGTTGATAACAAAGTAATAAATGTCAGCTATCATACCATTGAGAATATGAGTGAAGAGGGTGTCTTTATCTGCTTGCAACTATACGGTAAGACAGTAAGCCTGCACATACACGTACACCAGGTCCAAACACAGCGGAGCCAAACTCCCACTGTCATCATCTCTGATCATTTCAAAAAGGAGTGAAGGCATGGTACACAAAAAGAGTTGTTGAAGCTGCATCAGTTGTTAGCTGCTGAGACACTGCATCCTTTAAAACCTCCATGCTCCCTGAAATTCACCAACACTACACTTGATATCCCTTCTCCATACACATGCACACATGTATGACTCATACACTGTTCACTTTCCTGACATTTCTACATTATTCTATGTGGATTGGCAGTATTGGTAGAGGATCAGACACCATGCTTTCCAGCATAGAGTTACGACCCTTTACGGTATGAGTTCAAATCCCGCCAAGGTTAACTTTGCCTTTCATCCTTATGAGGCTCGATAAAATAAAGTACCAGTAATGCACTGGGCCTTGTGCCAATAGTAGAAACAATTATTCTATGTACTATGCATGCACCTTTGATGAGTTGTAGTGCACCTGAGCACTGTACACAATAATATCATTATTATTATTATTACAACTGTGACAGCTGTGCTAGAGACAACTGAACCTATTCCACCCCAAACCATTGATATTCATTAGAAGATACCCTGAGTGCAAAAAAAAAAAAAGAAATGTTCAAACAGAGAATGTGATGAAGAGGAAGTTTTATGAAAGTTTGTATCAACAAAGGTAGCTCTGTGCTCCAGCTGTGTGCTCCATCAGTTTATATAGGATAATAGCTGATGTGTAACACAAACATCCATTGATTTTAATAAATGGCAGAAAAAGTGCTTAAACCATGTAATAGTTTACTTAGGTTGATACAAACAAGCGACATGGTCAATTTAACTCTCTCTCTCTCTCTCTCTCTCTCTCTCTCTCTCTCTCTATCTCTCTCTGTCTCTCTCTCTCTATCTCTCTCTCTCTCTCTATATATATATATATATATATATATATATGGTGATGTGTTGTTTCCTTGAGCAAGACACTTTATTTCACATTGCTCCAGTTTACTCAGCTGTAGAAATGAGATGATAGGGACTGTGGTCAATATCATTCCACTGCAAAGTGGTCGTGGAGGTGCCACGGCCAAAAAGCACCCAGCACTCACTGTAAATGAGGTTGGTGTTAGGAAGGGCATCCAGCTGTAGAAATCGAGCCAGAATCAGTTCCCGTCCCACCCTTGCAAGCAGGGAAGCGGAAATGATGATGATATGTATATATGTATGTATATATATGTGTAGTGGAACTACTTCATACCTGGCAACAACAATGTTTCATATGTGATTTGGTTAAACAAACCAATCGTATTAGATCGCGTGGCTCCTCCTTATAAATCCTGGCTCACCAGAGAGATGACTCTCTGGACAGCAAGGGGAGAAGATGAACTATGGAGTAGCTCTTGCATATTCCTCGTATTATTTTCCCTTAAGGAGGAACTAAATATTTACCAATGAGACATATTCAATATCTCGGGAATTATCAATTTTTAATGAAAAGAGAGCCAAATGCTTATTAATACCTTTTACTTGCAGCGACAGGCTTCTGACATCCAGGTATAAATAATTATATTTTTAACACAATTCGATATAAACACATATTTATTGTTAGAAGGCCACATTTATATATACAAGAGGATATGAGAAATGAAAGCAATTACTGGCCATTAAGTTGGTATTGAAGAGACCAGGAAACATTGAATATCTCAACCGTAATAGAACAATTCGCAGAATGTTGAATACGTCTCGTTAAATATTTAGTTCCTTCTTACAGGGAAAATAAAACAAATATGCAGGAGCTACTCCCCTTTCTGTCCAGAGAGTCATCTCTCTGGTGAGCCAGGATTTATAGGGAGGAGCCAACAATGTATTCATACGCGATCTAATACGATTGGTTTGTTTAACCAAATCACATATCAAACATTGTTGTTGCCAGGTATGAAGTAGTTCCACTACATATGTATGTATGTATGTTGGGTCACTCTTGATTGCTACTGGAAACATGTAACCCAGTACAACCTGTCACATGGTCGGGTCGTTGGCGACTAAACCGGCAACCCCACCAAGTTTAGTTGGTGAGGAGGGTGATTTTAGACACCTGCAGGACAAAAAACAAAACCTGACAAAGGGCAGAAGAACTCATAAGAGTCAACGGCCATCCAAAAGTCTGTAAATTTGTATATACACATGTACATATGTATATGCGCGGGGACATAGAAATAGTCGGGCTGGAGACCCGATCACACGCTTAAACCACTGGGAGTGAAGGACCCCTAGCCTTTGTCAAGGCATTCTTCTAAGAGAAGGCAACTAAGGAAACAGGGATAACTCCAATATAAAACCTGCGACTCAGTAGTTACCGAGATGTTGATCTTTTGTTCTTTTCAGGTTGTAGCTATTATCACTCAGAGAGTGGGATTGGCTCAGTGCACAGTCTTTCGCCACTTTAAAAAATATCTTCACGCACAGGCATTGCATGATAGAATTAATTAATAATTATTAATAATGGTATATCGTGCAATGGCCATACTCGATAACGAGGGGGCAGCCATCATATGTATGTATATATATATATGTGAATGTATATGTATGTGTATATATATATATATCATCATCATCATCATCATCATCATCATCATCCTCATCAACGTTTAACGTCCGTGTTCCACGCTTGCATGGGTTTGGACGGGGGTTTTCCCATATATATATATATGCATGTATATATATACATATATGTATGTATATATATATATGCATGTATATATATATACATATATGTATGTATATATATATATGCATGTATATATATACATATATGTATGTATATATATACATACATATATGTATATATATATATATATATATACATACATATATGTATATATATATTTATATATATATATATATATGTAAAAGGTAAACAGAAATAGCAACACAACCAGTACAGTATATGGAAGGGATATATTAGGTTAACACTTGATATAGCAGGAAGAGGGTCTTAACGTTTCGGATGCTAGTCCTTCATCAGAAGAAAGAATGAGAAATAAGATAGATTGAGGGGACGGGCGGGTTGGAATTGGAAAAAATGTCTTTAGATAAAAATAACAGGTCCATTCATGTTGACATCTCTTATATATATGTATATATATATAAATGCAATCTGAGTTTTTCAAATATTAATAATAATAATATTCGATTCATTTGCAATTATGCAAACACCCTCTTTTTATTAAAGCCAGGTCAGTAGAATGAGCCCCTCATTCTTGCTCTTATGTTGGCATGTGAACAGAACTGCAGACACTAATGTTTCTGGGTATCACCCTTCATCAGTACAGTTTACTGTTCACCTGCCAAACTGTCAGAGCTAGTGAAAATATATGCTATTTTCAAAAATATACAGTGACTGATTTGCATATTAATAGACTGGCTGATCAGTCAGATCTTCATATTAGCAGATCCACTGATCAGCCAGATTTGCATATCAGCAGACTGGCTGATCAGTCAGATCTTCATATTAGCAGATCCACTGATCAGCCAGATTTGCATATCAGCAGACTGGCTGATCAGTCAGATCTTCATATTAGCAGATCCACTGATCAGCCAGATTTGCATATCAGCAGACTGGCTGATCAGTCAGATCTTCATATTAGCAGATCCACTGATCAGCCAGATTTGCATATCAGCAGACTGGCTGATCAGTCAGATCTTCATATTAGCAGATCCACTGATCAGCCAGATTTGTATATCAGCAGACTGGCTGATCAGTCAGATCTTCATATTAGCAGATCCACTGATCAGCCAGATTTGCATATCAGCAGACTGGCTGATCAGTCAGATCTTCATATTAGCAGATCCACTGATCAGCCAGATTTGCATATCAGCAGACTGGCTGATCAGTCAGATCTTCATATTAGCAGATCCACTGATCAGCCAGATTTGCATATCAGCAGACTGGCTGATCAGTCAGATCTTCATATTAGCAGATCCACTGATCAGCCAGATTTGCATATCAGCAGACTGGCTGATCAGTCAGATCTTCATATTAGCAGATCCACTGATCAGCCAGATTTGCATATCAGCAGACTGGCTGATCAGTCAGATCTTCATATTAGCAGATCCACTGATCAGCCAGATTTGCATATCAGCAGACT
This sequence comes from Eledone cirrhosa, assembly GCA_964016885.1. NCBI lineage: Eukaryota > Metazoa > Mollusca > Cephalopoda > Octopoda > Eledonidae > Eledone > Eledone cirrhosa. Next base: position 101,254,174 of record OZ024746.1, read on the forward strand.
GGCTGATCAGTCAGATCTTCATATTAGCAGATCCACTGATCAGCCAGATTTGTATATCAGCAGACTGGCTGATCAGTCAGATCTTCATATTAGCAGATCCACTGATCAGCCAGATTTGTATATCAGCAGACTGGCTGATCAGTCAGATCTTCATATTAGCAGATCCACTGATCAGCCAGATTTGCATATCAGCAGACTGGCTGATCAGTCAGATCTTCATATTAGCAGATCCACTGATCAGCCAGATTTGCATATCAGCAGACTGGCTGATCAGTCAGATCTTCATATTAGCAGATCCACTGATCAGCCAGATTTGCATATCAGCAGACTGGCTGATCAGTCAGATCTTCATATTAGCAGATCCACTGATCAGCCAGATTTGCATATCAGCAGACTGGCTGATCAGTCAGATCTTCATATTAGCAGATCCACTGATCAGCCAGATTTGCATATCAGCAGACTGGCTGATCAGTCAGATCTTCATATTAGCAGATCCACTGATCAGCCAGATTTGCATATCAGCAGACTGGCTGATCAGTCAGATCTTCATATTAGCAGATCCACTGATCAGCCAGATTTGCATATCAGCAGACTGGCTGATCAGTCAGATCTTCATATTAGCAGATCCACTGATCAGCCAGATTTGCATATCAGCAGACTGGCTGATCAGTCAGATCTTCATATTAGCAGATCCACTGATCAGCCAGATTTGCATATCAGCAGACTGGCTGATCAGTCAGATCTTCATATTAGCAGATCCACTGATCAGCCAGATTTGTATATCAGCAGACTGGCTGATCAGTCAGATCTTCATATTAGCAGATCCACTGATCAGCCAGATTTGCATATCAGCAGACTGGCTGATCAGTCAGATCTTCATATTAGCAGATCCACTGATCAGCCAGATTTGCATATCAGCAGACTGGCTGATCAGTCAGATCTTCATATTAGCAGATCCACTGATCAGCCAGATTTGTATATCAGCAGACTGGCTGATCAGTCAGATCTTCATATTAGCAGATCCACTGATCAGCCAGATTTGCATATCAGCAGACTGGCTGATCAGTCAGATCTTCATATTAGCAGATCCACTGATCAGCCAGATTTGCATATCAGCAGACTGGCTGATCAGTCAGATCTTCATATTAGCAGATCCACTGATCAGCCAGATTTGCATATCAGCAGACTGGCTAGTCAGTTTCCTGTATACAAGCGATAAATGGCCGACTTGGCTCATTCTACTGACATGGCTTTAAAAAAAAAAGAAGCTGTTTGCATAATTGCAAACGAATCAAATATTATTATTAATATTTGAAAAACTCAGTATGATTGGATAATATCAGGTAAGAAAGATAATAATTAGAGCAGCTATGATTGGATAATATCAGGTAAGAAAGGAGGTGGGTGTGCAGAAAGTACAATAACTAGGGTAAGAATGGGATGAAAGAAGTTTAGGGAACTACTACCACTGATAGCTGCAAAAGGCTGCTCCCTCAAAATGAAAGGCAGACTGTATCATGGGTGTATCCGAACAGCAATGTTGCATGGTAGTGAGACCTGGGCGCTGAAGGTGGAAGACTTACGTAGATTAGAGAGAAACGAAGCCTGCATGCTCCGGTGGATGTGTAACAGTAATATACACGAACGACAAAGCATAAATGAATTGAGAGAGAGACTGAGCATAAGAGGAATCAAATGCTGTGTGCAGGAGAGGCGGTTGCGTTGGTATGGACATGTGATGCGTATGAAGGATGACAGCTGCATAAAAAGGTGCAGAGCACTAGAAGTCGATGGAAACCGCGGAGTGGGGAGACCCAAGATGACCTGGGATGAGGTGATAAAAGCCGACCTTACCCAATTACACCTCTCAAAGGCAATGACACACGACTGTGACCTCACGCAGTAATACAGAGTACCCGACCTCCCATGGGTACAAGCTGAAGCATATAGACAATATGCCCCCACACACCCCACTGCAAGGTGGTCGTGGAGGTGCCACGGCAAAAAAGCACCCAGCCCACACTGTAAAGTGGACGTGGAGGCGCCACGAAAAAGCACCCAGCACTCACTGTAAATGAGGTTGGTGTTAGGAAGGGCATCCAGCTGTAGAAATCAAGCCAAATCAGTTCCTGTATGAGCAAGGCATGGTCAGTCGACCAGACACTGCCCACAACAGGACAACCCGTCTAACCCATGCTAGCGTGGAAGAACGGACGTAAAACGGTGATGATGATGATGATGAAAGATAATCATTAGAGCAGCTATGATTGGATAATATCAGGTAAGAAAGATAATAATTAGAGCAGCTATGATTGGATGATATCAGGTAAAGAAGAGCTTTTTTGTTGTCTATATAACAGGTGTATATATAACAGGTAAGAAAGATAATAATTGTATATATATAACAGGTGTCTATATAACAGGTGTATATATATAACAGGTGTATATATATATAACAGGTGTATATATAACAGGTGTATATATATACCAGGTGTATATATATAACAGGTGTATATATAACAGGTGTATATATATAACAGGTGTCTATATAACAGGTGTATATATATAACAGGTGTATATATAACAGGTGTATATATAATAGGTGTCTATATAACAGGTGTATATATATAACATGTGTCAATATAACAGATGTATATATATAACAGGTGCATATATAACAGGTGTATATATATAACAGGTGTATATAAAACAGGTGTATATATATAACAGGTGTATATATATAACAGGTGTATATATATAACAGGTGTATATATAACAGGTGTATATATAACAGGTGTATATATAACAGGTGTATATATAACATGTGTCAATATAACAGATGTATATATATAACAGGTGCATATATAACAGGTGTCTATATAACAAGTGTATATATATAACAGGTGTATATATAACAGGTGTCTATATAACAGGTGTATATATATAACAGGTGTATATATAACAGGTGTATATATAATAGGTGTCTATATAACAGGTGTATATATATAACAGGTGTCTATATAACAGGTGTATATATATAACAGGTGTCTATATAACAGGTGTATATATATAACAGGTGTATATATATAACAGGTGTATATATAACAGGTGTATATATAACAGGTGTATATATAACAGGTGTCTATATAACAGGTGTATATATAACAGGTGTATATATATAACAGGTGCCTATATAACAGGTGTATATATATAACAGGTGTATATATATAACAGGTGTATATATAACAGGTGTCTATATAACAGGTGTATATATATAACAGGTGTATATATAACAGGTGTATATATATAACAGGTGTATATATAACAGGTGTATATATATAACAGGTGTATATATAACAGGTGTATATATATAACAGGTGTATATATATAACAGGTGTCTATATAACAGGTGTATATATATAACAGGTGTATATATATAACAGGTGTATATATAACAGGTGTATATATATAACAGGTGTATATATAACAGGTGTATATATATAACAAGTGTATATATAACAGGTGTATATATATAACAGGTGTCTATATAACAGGTGTATATATATAACAGGTGTCTATATAACAGGTGTATATATATAACAGGTGTATATATATAACAGGTGTATATATATAACAGGTGTATATATATAACAGGTGTATATATAACAGGTGTATATATATAATAGGTGTCTATATAACAGGTGTATATATATAACAGGTGTCTATATAACAGGTGTATATATATAACAGGTGTATATATATAACAGGTGTATATATATAACAGGTGTATATATAACAGGTGTATATATATAACAGGTGTATATATAACAGGTGTATATATATAACAAGTGTATATATAACAGGTGTATATATATAACAGGTGTCTATATAACAGGTGTATATATAACAGGTGTATATATATAACAGGTGTATATATAACAGGTGTATATATATATAACAGGTGTATATATATAACAGGTGTATACAAACTAGAAATAAAATGAAGGGAATAGAAGGAGAGGGGGAGGAGGAGGAGGAGATTATGTGAAGGGGAGGAGGAGACTATGTGAATGGGAGGAGGAGACTGTGTGAAGGGGAGGAGGAGACTGTGTGAAGGGGAGGAGGAGTGTTTATCCTGATAGTAAAATAAGTTGGATTACTTTGAATAAATAATTGTTTCTACTTTTGGCACAAGGCCAGCAATTACCCCAGTACATTACTGGTACTTTATTTTATTGACCGCGTAAGGATGAAAGGCAAAGTTAACCTCGGTGGGATTTGAACTCAGACTATTACTAAATTTTGTAGCTTTTGATTAAACATAAATATTCTTATATATAAAATATTGTTTATTTTAAGATTCACTTCTTTAAAAGTTTCAAATGTCAACACTTCTGGTTAGCATCCATTATCTCAGGACTGCCACTCTAATGTTGCCACCCTGAAAGGTAAATCAGGTGAAATTGTGGTGCAGTTAGGGAGAGAGGATTAGATGTATGCTGTGTACAAGAAGTGGTACCTAAGTGAGACTAATCACAGGCAAACAACTTAGATATAAACTCTACTGGATAGGAAATGACAATGGGCTAGGAGGTATAGGCATCCTATTAGCTGAGAAAAGGGTAGATAAGGTGATAGAGGTAGTTAGAGTAAGTGACAGAATAATCAAGCTTAGATTAACTGTAGGAAATAGGATGGTGACAATTACATCTACCTATACTCTACAGGTAGGACTGGGTAAGGAACAAAAGGACAGGTTCTATGAGGAACTTTTACTGACAACTTCAGGTATTGATGAGACTTCATCATCTTGGCAGGCGACTTCAATGGACATGAGGGGCAGAACCAGGATGAATTCAGTAGAGTTCATGGCGGATATGGTTATGGCTCAAGGAATGAAGAAGGATTGAGACTCCTGGAGTTCTGTGATGCAAATGAATTAACTATTTGCAATACAAATTTCAGGAAACCAGCCAACCATCTGATTTCATATCAATCAGGTGAACACACAAGCCAAATTGATTACTTACTTGTTAGACAACAAGACAAGTGGACTGTAATAAATACTAAGGCCTTCCCTGGGGAAGAATACACCGCTCAGCACAAATTAGTTATTAGTACTGTAATAAATACTAAGGCCTTCCCTGGGGAAGAATACACTGATCAGCACAAATTAGTTATTAGTACTGTAATAAATACTAAGGCCTTCCCTGGGGAAGAATACACTGACCAGCACAAGTTAGTTATTAGTACTGTAATAAATACTAAGGCCTTCCCTGGGGAAGAATACACTGACCAGCACAAGTTAGTTATTAGTACTGTAATAAATACTAAGGCCTTCCCTGGGGAAGAATACACTGACCAGCACAAGTTAGTTATTAGTACTGTAATAAATACTAAGGCCTTCCCTAGGGAAGAATACACTGACCAGCACAAATTAGTTATTAGTACTGTAATAAATACTAAGGCCTTCCCTGGGGAAGAATACACCGCTCAGCACAAGTTAGTTATTAGTACTGTAATAAATACTAAGGCCTTCCCTGGGGAAGAATACACTGACCAGCACAAGTTAGTTATTAGTACTGTAATAAATACTAAGGCCTTCCCTGGGGAAGAATACACTGACCAGCACAAGTTAGTTATTAGTACTGTAATAAATACTAAGGCCTTCCCTGGGGAAGAATACACTGACCAGCACAAGTTAGTTATTAGTACTGTAATAAATACTAAGGCCTTCCCTGGGGAAGAATACACTGACCAGTACAAGTTAGTTATTAGTACTGTAATAAATACTAAGGCCTTCCCTGGGGAAGAATACACTGACCAGCACAAGTTAGTTATTAGTACTGTAATAAATACTAAGGCCTTCCCTGGGGAAGAATACACTGACCAGCACAAGTTAGTTATTAGTACTGTAATAAATACTAAGGCCTTCCCTGGGGAAGAATACACTGACCAGTACAAGTTAGTTATTAGTACTGTAATAAATACTAAGGCCTTCCCTGGGGAAGAATACACTGACCAGTACAAGTTAGTTATTAGTACTGTAATAAATACTAAGGCCTTCCCTGGGGAAGAATACACTGACCAGCACAAGTTAGTTATTAGTACTGTAATAAATACTAAGGCCTTCCCTGGGGAAGAATACACCGCTCAGCACAAGTTAGTTATTAGTACTGTAATAAATACTAAGGCCTTCCCTGGGGAAGAATACACTGACCAGCACAAGTTAGTTATTAGTACTGTAATAAATACTAAGGCCTTCCCTGGGGAAGAATACACTGACCAGCACAAGTTAGTTATTAGTACTGTAATAAATACTAAGGCCTTCCCTGGGGAAGAATACACCGCTCAGCACAAGTTAGTTATTAGTACTGTAATAAATACTAAGGCCTTCCCTGGGGAAGAATACACTGACCAGCACAAGTTAGTTATTAGTACTGTAATAAATACTAAGGCCTTCCCTGGGGAAGAATACACTGACCAGCACAAGTTAGTTATTAGTACTGTAATAAATACTAAGGCCTTCCCTGGGGAAGAATACACCGCTCAGCACAAGTTAGTTATTAGTACTGTAATAAATACTAAGGCCTTCCCTGGGGAAGAATACACCGCTCAGCACAAGTTAGTTATTTATGACATCAAAATAAACAAAAGACAGAACAAGATGCAGGAAAATATGGAGATGGGGGGTGTGGAAGTTAACCTTTCAGTTAAATATAGGTTTAGAAAGGTCCTACGGGATGCAGTGGATGAGAGAGGTGATGAGCTAGATACATATAACATAGAGGACAACTAGACATTCCTACATGACAACCTTTTGCGAACTACTGACAAGACTTGCGGCTGGAGTAAAGCACCAGCCAGACAGAGGGTGACCTGGTGGTGGAACAGCACAGAGGATAGAGCCATTAATCTCAAGAGACAGGCTTGGAAAGACTGGAAAAATGGGGGTAGCAGAGTGATGCTCAAAAGAAAGAGGCCTGGAAATGTTACTATGAAAGACTGATGAATGTAGAGAATGAATGGTAAGAAGAAAAACTACCCACAACCCACCCAATAGAAGGGCCAGCTACTGAAGTTGATAGTTAAAAGTTTTAAAGAGATGAAAAATGGTAAAGCTGCAAGACCATCAGAGAGAGTGGTTGAGATGCTAAAAGCATCAGAAATAGGAGTTGAACTAGTGACCCACATAGTAAATCAAATAAAACATGACAGTCACACCCAATAACTGGCACAGCAGTACAAACTAGTAACCCTACATAGTCAGTCAGGTAATACAGGACTATGTTATACCCAATAACTGGTACAGCAGTACAATCATAAATTGCAACAAGGGCAAAGGTGATGCCCTTGAAATGAGCAACTATAGAGGAATAAAACTAATGGACTAAGTTATGAAAGTGACAAAAAGAGTTATAGAGCTGCTAATTAAGGAAAGAGTCAAAACAGATGAGATGTAGTTTGGTTTCATGATTGGGAAAAGTTATACAGATGCCCTCTTCTTAGTGAGGCAACTACAGGAGAAGTTCCTAGCCAAAAATAAACCACTATATTTAGCTTTTGTTGATCTAGAGAAGGCCTTTGACAAAGTACTCTGATCTATTATCTGGTGGTCCTTAAGGAGATTAGGTGTAAAAGAATGGTTGGTGAGAGCAGTGCAAGCTATGTACAGAGGAGCTGTCAGCAAAGTGAGAGTATGAAATGAGTTTAGTCAGGTTCAAGGTACAAGCAGGCGTTCATCAACGTTCAATTCTTAGCCCACTACTATTCATTATAGTCCTCTAACAGAGGAGTTGCAGTCAGGCTGCCCATGGGAACTTCTCTATGAAGATGATCTGGTGCTTATAGCTTAATCCATTAAAGATCTAGAAAATAAGTTCTGACTATAGAAACAAAAGGCCAAAGAGTAAACTTAGCCAAAATTAAAGTGCTAGTGAGTAGGAGAGAAGATAGGACCCTGATTCCTTCAGGGAAGTGGCCCTGCTCAATATGTAGAAAGGGAGTTGTACACAATGTAAATCTTGGATACACAAGAGATGTAGTGGGATAACTAGTAGACTAACAGGAATGGAAGACTGTTTATAGAGGATGCACAGGGGTAACTAAGAGTAAGTTAAACAGTGATACAGAAGTGGTTGATAGCTTCTGCTATATGGGTAATTCAACCAGTCTTACTATATAGAAGTGAAACATGGACACTTTCATCCAAACAACAAAAGCACCTTGATGGCCCCCTACACTCGCCTGCTTCAACGTATTCAGAACGTAAGCTGGTGACATCTGACTTTGAGAGAAATATATGTCGGCCTCCCACACATATCTGTCGTTGTACGTAAAAGGAGAGTAAGATTTGCTGGTCACTGCCATCGTGCCACCTATGAGGCTGTGTCCCCATTAGTGCTTTGGAAACCACAAGCAGTCACTAATAACAGGGGACACAAGCTCTCCTACGTCATCTCCAGAGATTCTGGTATTGAAATCCAGGACTTGGCAACGGCAATGAACGACAGAACTACGTGGGGATCAATTGTTGAGTGAATTTCGGCTGAGGCCGCCGGATGATGATCTGGGCAATGTAATGAGCAATGGAGGGGTGGGAGAGCATAGTTGCTAGAATAAGGATAGGATGGAAAAAGTTTATAAAGCTACTCCCACTGTTGATCTGTTGACCACAAAAGAACAACTGTTTGATGCTTGTGTACGATGCTGCATGGTTATGAAACATGGGCTGTGACTGCTGAGGACGTGCGTAGACTGGAAAGAAATGAAGCGACTATGCTTCATTGGATGTGCAATGTAAATGTGAGAAGAAGGCAGAGCTTGGATGAGTTAAGGGAGAAGCTGGGTTTAAGGAGAATCTGAGGTGGTGTGTAGGAGAGAAAACTGTGTTGGTTTGGACATGTGATGTACATGAATGATGACTGTTGGGTGAAGAAATGCCAGGAAATCCCAGTGGAAGGAAGCCATATTAGAGGATGACCAAGACCTAGGCGAGAGCTGACTTCAAATCACTGAAACTTACAGAGATGATAAAGGAACATGGTAAGTGGAGATATGCTCTGTTGAGAAGGACCCATCCAGCCATTGCAAGCATGAACATTGTACAAAGACTGAACAGAACTCATTGGATATTTTCATTAAAAAATATCTCCATTCCATAGCCAAAATCATGGCTATGTGGTTTAGAAGTTTGCTTTGTAACTACATGGTTTGAGGTACAGACCTACTATAGCCTTGGATTGATCAATGCCATGTTGGCATGGTTTGAGGTACAGACCTACTATAGCCTTGGATTGATCAATGCCATGTTGGTATGGTTTGAGGTACAGACCTACTATAGCCTTGGATTGATCAATGCCATGTTGGTATGGTTTGAGGTACAGACCTACTATAGCCTTGGATTGATCAATGCCATGTTGGCATGGTTTGAGGTACAGACCTACTATAGCCTTGGATTGATCAATGCCATGTTGGTATGGTTTGAGGTACAGACCTACTATAGCCTTGGATTGATCAATGCCATGTTGGTATGGTTTGAGGTACAGACCTACTATAGCCTTGGATTGATCAATGCCATGTTGGCATGGTTTGAGGTACAGACCTACTATAGCCTTGGATTGATCAATGCCATGTTGGCATGGTTTGAGGTACAGACCTACTATAGCCTTGGATTGATCAATGCCATGTTGGTGAAATTTGGGAGATGGAAACTGTGCAGAAACCCATCATGTATATATATGTGTGTAAGTCTGTCTGCTTGTAAATTTACTGTTTGTTTATGTCCTCTAACTTAGCAGTTCAACAAATAGAGATTGATAAAATAAGTACTAGGATTAATATGAGCAAGTAAATCCCTTTACTGAAGCCTGTAAAAGATTTCCACCTAAAATATATTAAAATGTTTAATCAGGAAAACAAAACTTTATAAAAAGAATGAGATTGCATGTTTATATTTTGTACAAAGGTATACATTGGAAGACAAACAATGGATTTTAATAAAGAAGTGAAAAAACAAAACAAAAAAAACAACAACCCCTCCTGCAAACAAAAATCTGGAGTCATTTGAAATAGTTTTCTTCAACTTGAGATTCATAAAAGTCTACAACAGCTTTCAAAGTGTTTTGATAATGAATTTAACAGCTTTATATAATGCTAAACACATTTTAATTAATTGGATAAGACTAAAAAGCAAATACTACAGTATCATCAATATTTACAAAAGATTTGGCAATAACAACTCAAGCTAAAAACATAGTTTTAATGATAGGGCAATATATTTAGGTTCTCACTAACATTTTATAACTCTTAAAGATCACAAATCTAATTTTCCTGTTAGCTCTAACTATAATTTAATCAATGCACAAAAGCCAAATTAGAAATTGTTAGCAAGCATATCCTAGATGCAATTTAGACTAGAAATGTCTTTATGAAACAAAAGTATCCGAATAATAGAATAGTTTAATAGAATTAGCACAAAGAACACTGTAAATTGACCTAGTTTGATATTATTGATTTCCCCACTCACTAAACCTCTTCTTCTCAAAGGTTTACTTTCTGCCAACAACAATGTGCTTGTCAATGAATTTGATATCAAAATAATTATGAATGCACGAAATCCCTTTTCATTGTTTGACAGTTCAATTTGGGTAATGATGAGAAAATGAACACAAATTGATGACAGGGGCAATAAATAGTGCTCCATAATTATCAGAATTTACATTTTAAACTATTTTCATAAAAAAAATCCTATCATGAAAGGCAGCCTTTACAGAGATGGTGGGCTTTTAATCACACAATATGAATAGTTAAAATTTACTAAAAAAAGGCCCCCACAAAACATTTTTGTGATGTGGGTTTAACAATTACAGTTGATATCATTCTCAGTGTAGCTATATTTTTGTTGTTATTTCTTCAAACTTAGACAATAATAAACATTTGTAACTGGGTTAAGCAATAAATCTCATATGTAACACCTCTACTTTGTTCTTATTATATATACTCTGCCGAGGTTGACTTTGCCTTTCATCCTTACGGGGTCGATAAAATAAAGTACCAGTAATGCACTGGGTAATTGCTGGCCTTGTGCCTAAAGTAGAAACAATTATATATACTCTGCTGTGTATCGAGAGTTGACATTGGTACACTCACTGGTTTTCTTTGGACTTACTCAACCTTTTGCACACACACACACATATATAAAGATTTAATTTGTGTTTTTTTTTCCTTAGTGTGAACATGTTTTCACAATGATCAAAAGAAAGTAAAGATTAAATTATTAAAACATACAAAATTTAGGAAAAGTCTAAATGTAATACCATATAGAAAACATCTGAAATGGAAATATAATCTAAAACAAAAGCTGGATAGACATTTAAGATATATATGAGTACTATAGTATATGAAAGGAATACATCTTGCTGAATTTCTTAAAATGATGTACCTTATTTTTTCTTTTGTTACAAAAAACAACTAATAATAATGGCTTGATGAGAAGAAGAAAGGCAGTGCCTAGGACTTTTTTCTATGGATTCCAAGATATATGTGGGGAAAAAAGTGAGAAAGTTTCTTTAAATTGGAGGCCTGGTTAAATACTTGTAACAGTGGGAACTCTGCTACACTGAAGGACCAGTGCAAATTGTTGAAGTCCATTGTAGTGCTGAGTGTGGAAATGATGATGATGATGGTGATGATGTTGATGTTGATGATGATGATGTTAAGTACAAAGAATTGGGATGACAAATATGCAGCATATTAGTTGTGCACTAATAAACAATGGATGTGTAGATGTTGGTATAAACACATGCACATATATTTATACATGTGATTAAACTTATCTACTCACATGTGTGTATGTATGCATCCATGAGTGTGTGTGTATATATATACACCTACAGTTGTGGACACACACACACACATAGGGAGATACATATATATATGTTCAAGTACATATAGTAAAAAGTGATAAAAAAGGTCTGGTGTCATAGGGGCTGTAAACATTGCCTCAAAAAGTCCCATCCAACCCATGCCATCATGGCAAAGAGGTCATATAAATGATGATGATAATGATGTCCCCACTCTCTCCTTCACACACATAGAATGAGAAAAATCGAATCATGCATTATAAGACCAGAAGCAAATAAAAAAAATATACAAACAAATGACAGAATCATGCAATTTGCTTCTTATGTTGGGATAAAGCAGAAAGTAAGAGACAGAGTTAACAGTTCAACATGCATCTACCTTTTGGGTCCAGCAAGACCAACTTGTGAGCCATTAGAAGAGAGTGACCAGCCATCTTGGTCAGCAGTATTTAGGCTTAACAGGTGGGAATTGACAGAAACAGGAGTGTTCCACATGGTTGAGTGCAGGTGAGGTGTGAGTGGATCGGTCAAGCAGGAATCGTTGGAATGTATTGGAGAGGTTAGATCTTCGGACATGCTTTGTTTTCTGCCAACCAGACTGCTACCTTCACTGCAAGTACTCTCACTGTAAGGTTGACATGTACACGACAACATCAGTAGAACATGCAAAATATTACAAACAATATCAAAGGACACGTTTAGTAACAATACTAATAATAATAATAATACAAACCTTTTTGTTTATTATTTTTAAGGAGGTAAGAGTTATACTGGAATTTTAAGAAGGTTCCAGAATAATTATAGAATTCCTTATAGCAGACCTCTCCCCCACATGACCAAAAGAAAACAACAACTAACAAATAAAAATAATACTATACTTGAACAATATCTGAATGTTAAATTAAGGTTGCATGTAAGTTTTTTGATAATTTATTTAACATTCAATAAATGTGCAGCTTAACTAAGAAACAGAGATGTTTTACTGACATTTACATAACATTAAACAAGTAAAATGAATTCTCTGTTGGTTTCACTAAAGTGTACAGCTATTGTTCACTGGAATATAGTGTCAGTGATGGACTCAAACACTTCCATGTAATAATCCTCAGATTTAGTTTTCAAATCTTTAAGAAGTTAGCTTAGCTTTTTATTTACAATAGCACCTGTTTCCTTTTGGGTTTAAAATTTATATTCTTCTTATGGTTTTAAGAACGAATCTAGGCTTCAAAACTGTCAGAAATTAATCATTATTTAGTTAGGGTTAGGGGCACCCATAGAGTTCTCAGGGTTTGGAATATTATACTTATTTTGCTTTGGAGGAGAAATTTATGTTTTTCCTATTATTTTTTTTATGTGTTTTTAATGAATATGGTGTTCAAAAACTAGTCAATTGGGGGATGTCACATCAGCTGATGGTTGGATCTTCAACTGTCAAAGATGGTTATATTCAGAGAATTGCAGGAATGAACATATCCAAAGCACTGATAGAATGATTAACTAAATTGAACATTCAAAACTTGTCATACTGATATCTCTTTGGGGATATTGAATACAATCTCATCATCTGCTTGGAAAATAATCATGGATTTGGAAGGATTTAGCAATATAACATTGTCATTGGATTGGCAGAATTGTTAGAGCACTGAACAAAATGCTTTGCAGTATTTGTTTCTGTTCTTTATGTTCTGATTTCAAATCCCACTGAGGTCAATTTTACCTTTGATCCTTCCGAGGTTGATAAAATGAAGTACCAGTCAAATACTGGGGAGCAATATCATTGACTTTCCCTTTTCCCAAATTGATGTTAGAAACAAATATTAAGCTGGTGTTTGGAACATAGCTTAAACAAGGGTCTTACATGCAATTATGATGGTAGGATTTTAGATAAACATAACCACCTGGAAACAGTTTTGTAACATAAAAGTAGGAGCAGTTTCATGCAGTTTCTTATTTCCAAGTTTTAAAGCTAAGCTAACTTCTTAAACATTTGTCCAAATCACCATTTTGAGAATGCTGGCTAAGGCCATGCTGGACCCCAACCAGGTAAACAAGCTGCACAAGTATTTATATGTGTATGTGAATCATTGTTTATATCCAGGTTAACCCTCATTCACTAAATCAAGCCATCATAATTGTGTATTTTTGTAATATATATATGTATACTATATTTTATGTATGTGTGTATGTATATATATATATGTGTGTATGTATATATATATATGTGTGTATGTATATATATATATATATATATATATATATATATATATATATACATATATATGTGTGTATGTATATATATAAGATGTGCCTTGATCATAATTACTAAGGTGGCCTCGGTAGATATCCTAAGACGCTATAACGAAGTGGGCTGTCTTGTATGTCTACCTTGGGATTTTAAGTGTTTCTCTTTTAGAAGTCAATCCTACCTAAATTGTGATATGAAATTATACCAGCCTTGTAACATGTTCTGGTCAAATATGCATGATATAGGAGGCACATGGCTTAGTGGTTAGAGCATTGGCCTTGCAATCGAAAGGTTGTGAGTTCAATTCTCAGACCGGGTGATGTGTTGTTTCCTTGAGCAAGACACTTTATTTCACATTGCTCCAGTTTACTCAGCTGTAGAGATAAGATGATAGGGACTGGGGTCCATATCATTCCACTGCAAAGTGGTCGTGGAGGTGCCACGGCAAAAAAGTACCCAGCACTCACTGTAAATGAGGTTGGTGTTAGGAAGGGCATCCAGCTGTAGAAATCAAGCCAGAATCAGTTCCCGTCCCACCCTTGCAAGCAGGGAAAAGCGGACGTAAAATGAAATGATGATGATGATGATGATACATCTGGTGATTCCATACCACATTGAGCAGTGGACATCTAATCCTCCCATGACTAGTAGAGGCATAATCTGCTGATTCCCCATAATCTGCTGATTGGCCTGGCAAATAGGAAACCAGACATTTGAAAGTCGTAGAGACAGCTGGGCACAAGAATGGTGTTTTTGGCTGCCTCTGGCCACTTGTCCTATATCGATCTTTTGGTTGTTATATTTTTTATTGTAGATGTGCATTGAAATCCCATCCTGGATTTGTTTAATCCTCACAGAGGCTATATCATGTGCTTAACACAGAGCTGTGGTAATATAGAGCTTACTAAGTTGATATAGCAGTAGTAATAATGTGAGCTGTCTGATGTGACTTGCACAGATGGGTTTTGTTAAATGAAACTGCGCACCATCCAACAGGCCTTAAAATACCGTAGGAAGCATACGTAGTTGCTTCAAACTTGTATAACACTGCTTGATATGCCGGTGATATTCATTTTATTTTGATGGCAGAGACATGTGCGTCACTATAGTTTGTTGCTGGATTTTTAAAATATGTTAGAAGAAAACTATAATAGTAAATATGAAGCCACTTTCTATTTAGATCCAGGGTTAGTTTGTAGTTTAATTATCTATAATAACTACCTTCAGTTCTAGTAGTTTAAATAGTTTATTGTTATACACACTTTCGCTGAACATTCTAATATATATTTTGCTGAACATTTCTAAGACAACAAAAAACAATTGTTTAATTATCTATATTTTTATATTGATTTATTCATTGATATGTCAATATATTCTATTATAATATAAGATCAATACCAGTGTTTTACGGTTAGAGGGTTTTGTGTACCGTTGGAAATCTTATAAAGAAGAATTAATTTTAAACTTAAATTCTTACAAAGTTATTAATCCTCTTTTCCATTTTTTACTTTTTGTATATTTTTATATGCCTATCATTGACGAACTACTGTCCTTTTTTTCATCAATATGCCTATCATTGACCAATTACTGTCCTTTTTCTCATCAATAACAGGTAGGGAGAAATATGTGTGCAGTAGATGTACAGGGAAATTAGACAGTAGAAGTCGCATTGATCGATACATTTTTCAAATGCAGGCGGGTGCTATAGAAGTGGTGGATAGCTTCCGGTACCTAGGAGATCAGATTAGCATGGGAGGGGGGTGTGTGTGTGTTCCGAGGCCATAGTATCTAGAATAAGGACGGGTTGGAAGAAGTTTAGGGAGCTGCTTCCTCTGCTGACGAAGAAGGGTTTCTCCCTGCGTACGAAAGGCCGGTTATATGATGCCTGTATGAGGAGCGCGATGTTGCATGGTAGTGAGACATGGGCAGCAACTGCAGAGGATATGCAACGGCTGGAGAGAAATGAGGCAAGCATGCTCCATTGGATGTGCGTGAACGACCCAGCATGAATGTGTTGTGAGAGAAACTGTGTCTGAGAGGGATAGAATGTAGTGTCGGGAGAGGAGACTGAGGTGGTATGGACATGTGATGCGCATGGAGGATGACCGATGGGGGAAGAAGTGCCAGGAAATGCCAGTTGAAGGAAGACGTGGTAGAGGTAGACCACGAAAAACATGGGCGGAGGTGGTGAGAACAGACCTCAGATCGCTGAAGGTCATGGTGGAGATGATGAAGGACCGTGACAAGTGGAGAGATGCTGTGCTGAATAAGACCCGTCCCACCCTTGCAAGCAGGGAAGAGCGGACGTAAAATGATGATGATGTTGATATGTGTGTGTGTCTGTATATATATATATATATGAGTGTGTGTGTACATGTTTATATATATGTGTGTGTGTGTACATGTTTATATATATATATGGAGACACATGGCTTAGTGGTTAGAGCATTGGCCTTGCAATCGAAAGGTTGTGAGTTCAACTCTCAGACCGGGTGATATGTTGTTTCCTTGAGCAAGACACTTTATTTCACATTGCTCCAGTTTACTCAGCTGTAGAAAGTAGTTGTGGAGGTGCCACGGCAAAAAAGCACCCAGCACTCACTGTAAATGAGGTTGGTGTTAGGAAGGGCATCCAGCTGTAGAAATCAAGCCAGAATCAGTTCCCGTCCCACCCTTGCAAGCAGGGAAAAAGCAGACGTAAAATGAAATGATGAAATGAAATGATATATATATATATATATATATATATGTAAGTATGTTTTGAAACAGTGAGCGAGTTTGAAATTAGAAATATAAGCTTTCACCGTATTTTTGACTAAATAAATTTTTTTTTAGCCTGATAGTGGGGTTTAGAACCCTCAGGGAAATGGAAAAAGATGAGTATTGACGTACATGAGAGTAGAGGGTTCTAAACCCCACTATCAGGCTAAAAAAAATTATATATATATATTAGAAATATAAGCTTTCACCGTATTTTTGACTAAAGACATTTTTTTTAGCCTGATAGTGGGGTTTAGAACCCTCTACTCTCATGTACTTCAATACTCATCTTTTTCCATTTCCCTGAGGGTTCTAAACTCCACTATCAGGCTAAAAAAAAATTTCTTTAGTCAAAAATACGGTGAAAGCTTATATATATATATATATATATATATATATATATATATATATATATATATATATATATATATATACGTATGTATGTATGTATGTATGTATGTATGTATGTATGTATGTATGTATGTGTGTGTGTGTGTGTGTGTGTGTGTGTGTGTGTGTGTGTGTATGTTCGTGTTAGTGTCTGTATATATATATATATATATATATGTGTGTATATTAGGTGAAGGCATGTGGCTGAGTGGTTAGAGAATTGGATTCACAATCTTGAGGTTGTGAGTTCGATTCCTGTACTGGGCGATGCGTTATGTCCTTGAGCAAGACACTTTAAATCACCTTGCTCCTTGTACCTGGAGTTGTGACCAATAGATAGTACTAGCAACTGGAAAGACCAACAGAAACATTGTTTCCTCGGTCCGATTTGATGAAATTCGATCGATCCTTTATATATATGTGTCTGTATACAGATGTGTACAATTGTATTATTCAATATATGTGTGTGTATACAGATGTGTACAATTGTATTATTCAATATATGTGTGTGTATACAGATGTGTACAATTGTATTATTCAATATATGTGTGTGTATACAGATGTGTACAATTGTATTATTCAATATATGTGTGTGTATACAGATGTGTACAATTGTATTATTCAAAATGTAATTATTACTGACTGTTGGACAAAATACTGGTTAGTTGACATCATAGTGGTTGTTGTAGTAGTGGTAGAGGTAGTAGTAGTAGTGGTGGTAATGGTGGTGGTAGTGGTAGTAGTAGTGGTGGTGGTGGTAGTAGTGGTGGCAGTAGTAGTAGTGCTGGTAGTAGTGTTAGTGGTGGTAGTAGTGGTAGTAGTAGTAGTAGTAGTAGTATTAGTTGTAACAATTCATAGAAAATCAAGAAATTATTTCAATATAAAATAATTTGTACTTATAGTCAACACTATACATTAATATACACATATACATACATTAATATATACACACCTAAATATACATACCTGAATATATATACACACACACATACATATATAATAATATATTAAAGAAGAAATTAAAAGATGGTTAATATATTTTATTATGCGCATTTCGAAAACAACATAACCCTGGGACAAAAATTGCGTTCTCATCAGATAAAATAAGGTAACATGATATGAGGCCTAAAAACACTTGTCAACAGGAAAATGTCAAGTCTACATATGACAGAAATATAAGAGTAAGAAAAAGATAGGAAAATAGAAGAAAAGGAAAGAAGAAGGAGAAAAAGGAAAAAGAAAGTGAAAAGAGGAAAAAAGAAAAAAAGGAAGAAGGAAGACGGAAGAGAGAGAGCGAGAAAGACTTTTGATCAGGAACGCTGTCAAAATGAAACAAGCTGTAAATAACGGTTAAAAAGTAAATTGATGAGGTGTATGTGCGAATATTATAAATGGTATT
This sequence comes from Eledone cirrhosa, assembly GCA_964016885.1. Classification (NCBI taxonomy): domain Eukaryota; kingdom Metazoa; phylum Mollusca; class Cephalopoda; order Octopoda; family Eledonidae; genus Eledone; species Eledone cirrhosa. Next base: position 101,272,832 of record OZ024746.1, read on the forward strand.
CAAATATTAGAGGTCTAAGTATAGAAACTGGGTATATTATTTTATATTGGGCGGTGGATTGGCAGTATCGGTAGAGGGTCGGTCGCCATGCTTTGCAGCAAAGAGTTACGGCCCTTTATGGTCTGAGTTCAAATCTCGCCGACTTTTGCCTTTCATCTCGCAAATCTATGCCTTTCATCCTTACGGGGTCGATGAAATAAAGTACCAGTAATGCACTGGGATAATTGCTGGCCTTGTGTCAAAAGTAGAAATAATTATTTTATATTGGGTTTAAATACTAAAAATTGGATTAAGAAGTGTAAAAATGTATTAATAAAATAAGATAAAATAAAATTAAAATAAGTATAAAAAGGTTTAAAAAAAAAAATAGTCTATCTATGTCAAAATTAAAAATTTCTATTAAAAATCTATATATGTGGGGTATACTATTTAATTATTATTTTATGTCAACAAGTAAATAAAGGAAATTGCTAGAATGATTTATAAACGTAGAAAAACATATGACGTCATAATTTGTTTACAAAATCTACGAAGGTTTGAACGAAAATTTAAGGCTATAGAAAAAAGGTCAAAGGCTTAAAATATGATGAGAAAACTAAATTAATACATTGTAGAATATAATGAAATACGTGTAAAAAAAATATGTGTAAAAAATATTTGTAAAAAATATGTGTAAAAAATTAACCGTTATTCGTGGAATATGTTATAGGACATTAGCTATATACTTTGTGAAAGGTCTTGAAGGATTTATGATTACAAAGACCAAATAAATCTGTTCTGTTTATTATAGAGTTGAAATTCGAGATAATGGTAAATTTTTCAACTAGACATAAATTACAAACACTAGATATGGAAGCATTGGACTATGGAGATGCGTTGTAGATTTTACGCCAAGAAATTTCGTAATTAATGTTTTTGTCTTTTAAGGACCAAATAAGTTCTGAGAGTGCGGTGTTGGTCCTTTTAAGTGGATATTTAAATGTAGAAGAATGGTTATAGAGTCTTCCTTTAAAAGAGGTAGAAGTAGAGCCAATGTAGGTATAGGTATTGGTACTAGTTACCACTTTACATTCATTAACTAGGTTTTTATCGAGACAGAAATTACTAAGAGGACAATTAGTTCTAATAGGGCAGTTGCATTTACGATTAAGATTATTTACAGTGTTATTGGCAAGTGGCCCAGGATTAATTATATTAGGAACTGGAGAGGTGGAATTAACTAAAGGAGGTGCTAAAGTTTCTAGATTTACATTACTATTTGATGTATTCCTCAAAGTTATGTTTGACGTCGTATTTATATTTGTGTTATTTTGCCTAGAGTTTACATTGACGTCGGGCTTTATAGTGTTATTATTATGACTCTCATGGTTGGATGCATATGAGTTATTATTTAATATTTTAGAATTATGTCTTGAGATAATTTTAGAACTGTTGGAAGTAGTGGAATATGAGAATTTAATAGTATGCCTATTAAAAATCTTGCTATATATATGTGAAGTTGGGAAGCTGTTATACAAAGCCCTAAAAAATAATTTAGAGATATTATTAATAACGGAAAGAGAGAAGGGAGCGTTGTACCAGAGGATATTTTTATATCTAGGTCTCCTCCTTTTGTTAGTGGTATGATTATTACTAGCTACATTACTATAGTTACTATAAGCTCTGCCAAGATTAGTTTCCTTAGTATACCTAATTTTGTCTGGATATCCAGCCCTAGATAGCGCATTATTATAATAGTTGGCATTAGCTTCGAAGATATCTTTATTAGAGGATAAACTAGATTCTTTTTTCTACACTTCTGACTATAGCAGTTTTAACATTATTTAAAGTTAACGTAATTTATGTTTTCATTATCCTTATGATATGGGTAATATAGGCCGGTATCTAGATTAAGGGATATATCAAGGAAATTTGATAATTTATCATTATCTCGAATTCAATTAAGTTAAGATGCTTAAATAGATCAAGTATATTTTTCTTAATAATATTAAAGTTTACTTTGTTACAATTAGAGACAGTAAAAAGAGCATCATCACGATAAATTCCACCGCGAAGTTGAGGAATTTTCCGGTTTAAAGAGTTCAAGATGAAAATTCTAACCAAGTCGGTCTGTTGAGCTGAATCCGACGAACCCATGGTGATGTCGAAATTGTTGGAAATATCCGCTCTTGTCCAATATTCATTGTTAAATTCCAAGATGGTTTTCCTTACGGTGAGAATGATGTTTATTTCTTCACAAGTAATGTCCGAGTACTTTAATGCATATAAGAGAGCCTTGTTTAGGAGTGAAGGAGAAATAGAAGAGTAATAGCTAGCAATGTCTAACTGAATAAATTTCAGTTTGTTTTTATTATTTAGGTCAAGGGTGATGGATTAGCAGTATCGGTAGAGAGTCGGACGCCATGCTTTGACGCGTAGAGTTACGGCCCTTGCCATTCTGAGTTCAAATCCCGCCGAGGTTAACTTTGCCTTTCTTCTTTACGGGGTCGATAAAATAAAGTACCAGTAATACATTGGATAATTGCTGGCCTTGTGCCAAAAGTAGAAACAATTATTTAGGTCATTGAACCAGTCTATTACATCAGATGAACCCAACCATAAATTTAGTTGGGATTTAAACCTAACCTGTTGGATAATTCTATCCAAGATGGATTTACTAACAACCCCTAGATAATAATTATCTCATATGCTTCACTATTGATAATAACCAAACTCAGTATTGAGAAAAAAACAGAACCCTTCTTCCCAAGAATTCCGAGGATTAGTCTGAAGGAGCATAAAAGAAATTTTCGAATGGACTTGCATGTAAGACTAATTTCCCCTTCTAAATCTGACCTAGGGGTTGTTATTAAATCGATCTGACCTAGCGGTTGTTAGTAAATCCATATTTTTTTACACATATTTCATTATATTCTACAATGTATTAATTTAGTTTTCTCATCATATTTTAAGCCTTTGACCTTTTTTCTATAGCCTTAAATTTTCGTTCAAACCTTCGTAGATTTTGTAAACAAATTATGACGCCATATGTTTTTCTACGTTTATAAATCATTCTAGCAATTTCCTTTATTTACTTGTTGATATAAAATAATAATTAAATAGTATACCCCACATATATAGATTTTTAATAGAAATTTTTAATTTTGACATAGATAGACTATTTTTTTATTTTTATTTTAAAAACCTTTTTTATACTTATTTTAATTTAATTTAATTTTATTTTATTAATACATTTTTACACTTCTTAATCCAATTTTTAGTATTTAAACCCAATATAAAATAATATACCCAGTTTCTATACTTAGACCTCTAATATTTGAATACCATCTATAATATTCGCACATACACCTCATCAATTTACTTTTTAACCGTTATTTACAGCTAGCTTCATTTTGACAGCGTTCCTCATCAAAAGTCTCTCTCTCTCTTCCTTCTTTCTTTTTTCCTCTCTTCACTTTCTTTTTCCTTTTTCTCCTTCTTTCCTTTTCTTCTATTTTCCTATTTTTTTCTTACTCTTATATTTCTGTCATATGTAGACTTGACATTTTCCTGTTGACAAGTGTTTTTAGGCCTCATATCATGTTACCTTATTTTATCTGATGAGAACGCAATTTTTGTCCCAGGATTATGTTGTTTTCGAAATGTGCATAATAAAATATATGGAACTCTTTTAACCATCTTTTAATTTCTTCTTTATTAAGTTTTCCTCAAAATATTTCATAGCAGACTTTGTAAGTTGTTAGACTTCAAAATATTCCACTGAGATGTAGCCATGGTTTCTGCTGAACTCTTCAACAATATCCAACAAATCTTTCCATACTCTTTCATAGAAGCATCTTTATTAGTGTTGTTTACTATTTTTTTCATACATCTGTATTATCATCATCATCATCATCATCATCATCATAAAACTTATCATTACAAAATGCACACACTCTCTCTCTCTCTCTCTCTCTCTCTCTCTCTCTCTCTCTCTCTCTCTCTCTCTCTCTCTCTCTCTAAGGAGGTTGAACAATGAAAACAAAAATGATGAGGTTTAATTAATCTATTATTTTACAACGGAAGGACAAACTGAACATTGATACGGAAACATTGACCAATCAATGAGCATTGATACGGAAACATTGACCAATCAATAGCAGTTGTAATTTATTAGAATTAGCCTAGATAAAATGTATTGATTTTCTCATTGATCCTGAGAAACAATGGTCCTGAAAACTTTATTGAAAAGTTACAAATATATAAGGTTGACATTATGGAGATAATTAGGGAGGAGGGCAGTTAAATAGAGGAGATATATAAAAGAAAGGGTTGCGAGGACCTTTCAGTTGTGTCACGGACATGACAACCTCTCTACTGTTGGTGATCATCATCATCATTGTTTAACATCTATCATCCACTCTATCATGGGTTAGACGGGAATTGTCCCACCTGAGGCAAGATTGATCAGGTGACCATGTTTCGCTCGTATAGGATTATCTGGCAGGTTTTCTACGGCTGGATGCCCTTCTTAACACCAACCACATTTACAGTGTGGACTGGGAGCCTTTTTACTGTGTCTCCTACACAACCACTTTACAGCGTGGACTGGATGCTTTTACACACTGTAAAGTGGTTGGTGATAGGAAGGTCATCCAGCCTTAGAAAGCTTGTTAAAGAAAGGGTTGAGAGGACCCTCTCATTGTGTCAAAGACATAACAACCTTTCAGGCCCTGCTGCAACAATAAAATGTACTTTGTAGAATGTAGAAGTACATGTAAGCAAGAGGTGAACCCCCAGTCTGTCTGGGAAGACACTAGCTTCACTTCAGTGATGACAAGGTCTGTGAAAACCCCTCCAACCTTCGCTAGCAGAGGATAGGAGAAGTAAAAAAAGAAGTGAGACAAGTAAAAGAACACAATGATATAATAATAGCTGTGGATCTTATTGTAAAACTGTAATGAGATCCAGAATGATTATTATATCAACCTGCAAACTCAATAGCACGAAGTGAAGAACAGTACCCATTGATCAGACATAACACAGGAATAATGGACAGAGGAAGAAGTTGGAAAGTTAGATAAAAGAACAAGGAAGGTGATGGAAGATGTTAGCAGGCTATAAATGGAAGATGTTGAGAGGCTATCTTTCAGCAGAGAGTGAGAGAGAGGGAAATTGATAAAGAGAAATGAAAAGAGAGGGGGAGGAGAAAGAGATATAGATAAATGAAAAGAGAGGGTGAGAGGGGGGGGGGGGGAAGAGATATAACACCTACATATGATAACATACACAGCTACAGGTGTGTTTGTGAGTAGTTGAGCAGGAGTTTTCATAGAGAGGTTAAGGTAGACTGGTCAGAGGTCTTTAGCAACAAAAATATGAAGATTTTGCATATGATGGCTGCCCCCTTGTTATCGAGTATGACCATTGCACAATAAAATAAGAAAATACACACACACATTAATAATTAATGGTGCTGCAATCAAATGTGTCTTTTTAGATCTAAAATGTCTTGCACAGAGTTGTCAACCATGATAAAAACATTCACTGGCAATAGCCAATGTAGTTTAGCATGTCGTTTGAGCCCTCCTGCTGATCTACACTCTCTTCCACATGCTTGACAGGTCTCGAAGGGTGTGGGTGTTAGAACATAGGTGGGATGCTTGGATGTGGGAGGTGTATGGAAAGAGGGAGGGGAAAGTAGTACATACAAACCGTATGCTTCAACTTGTGCTCATGGTAAGGTGGGTCTTCTGCATTTATTTATATATATTTATATATTGTTATACTTTGGGAGGGTCATGCTACCAATAGAAACACATGCACCTGTTGGTTTTCACTTCAATTTCTGTCCTACACCATCTTGTTTGGTGTAGGACAGAACAAAGAAGGGACACAAAATATAAACTTAGTCACTGAGGAGGTCACAGAATGTGTGACAAAAGAGCTTTGACAATATATAAACAAGCATCCGGTTATCGAACCAACCAACTGGAAATTTATAATAAATTGAAGTGAAACCCAACAGGTGTGTGTGTGTTTTTATTGGCAACATGACCTTCCCAAAGTATAACAATATCTGTTTCAACACACATTTTCAGATAAGAAACAAATTCAAAAACGAAGTAAAGAGAGAAAGAGAGGATGCGAGAGAGCGAGTGAGAGAGAAGCACACCAGGCGCTTGGGTCGATCAGCCTTCTAGAGTGCTTGGAAAAATAAATTTCCCCTTCTTTCGGTAAACGAAAATACTCGGAACGGCTGTTACGCCCTTGGGCCCTGGGCGGGCTTGGAATCCGCCGTGCCACCGGTTATTGACCGCCAAACAGTATTTTTAAATTCTAAGCTTAATCATATCTTTACAATTTATCATGCCTCCTTCTACTAGCCCTTTAACTAAATCCCCCATCAGTGTGAATAACTAATAATCGTTTGGTATACACGATGGTCAGCCGACAGTGGCGGGCTTCCCGCTAGCACACTCGGCGCTTGAGACAGTTAACATTCCTGGAGTGTTCGGAAAAATAAATTTCCCTTTCTTTCGGTAGACGAAAATACTTGGAACGGTTGACACGCCATTGGGCCCCGGGTGGGCTGGGAGTCTGCAACGTCACTGGTTACTGACCGCCAAACATGGGCTTAGTCCTGACTTTATATTCTACCCTGAAACTGTATCGTGACTATCAATAATACAATTAACCTTTTCATAAATGCCCCCTTCTGTAAATTCTTTAACTAAATCTCCCAAATTTAAACCTAAATCTTACTTTTCTAATCTCATCTTAAATTCTAATCATAAATTTTACATTTCTAATCTTTAATCGTAATTTCTGACCCTATAATGAAAAATATACTGTACAGTCGCCCACTTTATATAGCTTTGTTAAAGATATATGTTTTTTGAAAAAATATATTTCTTAGCAATTTTTAGCACTCCTGACCAACTTCTATGTAACCTGATCCCACCGCTAGCCTCTGTCCATAACGAGGTGGTAGTAGTACACTATAAGCTTGCGCCCCTTCACCAGAAAGACACTGAACCTGGTCATTGAAATGTTCATAGTATAATAAACTTTTAAGGAATTACACCAGTCCAGCCTCCTGTTATTTTATAATAGTTAACAGCGTACTCGCACCACCAACTACACAAACGAAGACAGGTGAGTTGCATTACGTTGAGTGCTCTCCCTAATATTACATCAAGGTTGACTATACGGAATGACCAGTTCTATCCAGTGGTGAACCAACAAACCTAAATGAATATATATATATATATATATATATATATATATATATATATATATTCATTTAGGTTTGTTGGTTCACCACTGGATAGAACTGGTCCTTCCTGTTCCTATAGCCATACACATCCTGAGCTGAAGATCCGCGAAGGTGAAACAATTGCTGTTGGTATGGTGAACTAACTGTTGTGTAACCACTTCTATATATATATATATATATATATGAAAATGTTTGACCCCGACGGCAGAGCTCAAGCCGTTTCGACGGCTATTTCTGGACTCATGAGTCCAAAAATAGCCGTCGAAATGGCTTGAGCTCTGCCGTCAGGATCAAACATTTTCCTATTACCCACTCTACTACCCTAAGTATTAAGTACTGTGGTGTGTTATGGTCCATCTGGTTCCTTACCACACCTCCTTCGTTATATATATATATATATAGGTCAAGGTAATGTGGAGAAAGTATATTTATTAGTATTATTCATTTTCTTTTTTTTCTGTACTAAGAGAAAACAAGCAAAATAGTTTTCTGACTCTCGGTGAACTAGAAAGGTAGGAGAAAGTGTCAAAACCTGTTTATTATTTGCTAGACTATCTCACATGTCAATAGTAAACCATTTCAAATTGTAATTGGGCTGTGAATATTTATAATAAAAATATTTAACATATTCCAGGTTAAAAACTCTAGTATATTAACTAAAACCAAATTAAATGTTTAGGATTGAGAAATTAAGTATTGTTTAGTTGTGACATCTCAACGGATGTTGACAATAAGAGAGATCATTTATGATGAGTCATTATTGAGATGAGAAAGTTAATTCATAGGACAAAGTATTGTGATATTTAGAGAAATTGTTATATTATTTAATTAGTTTTCATATTTAGAAAGAGAGAGTCTAGCACAGATCCAACGGAGGGAGCTGCCAGTCAACAGCAGTCTGTCAAACAATAAAGAGCATAAAAATAGGGAAAGCAGCTGGTTGATCAGGAATAGTCACTGAGATGCTTAAACCATCTGGTTTAGTAGGGTATGGTTTAGTCACACACCAGCCAAACTACAAAGATACTATACACAATGATTTTTCGACATCACATGTGTATGCTATTGGATGAAATAGAATATATGTTTTTGCAAACACAACCACAAGGATATGGTCTGAACGTGGAAGAGCCGAACTCCCACTGTCATTGCCTCCATCTCTCTCTCCCTCCCCATCTCTCTGTATGGTGAGCAAATGGGGTCCCATGTGCTGGCCTCCCCACAGCCCCGGCAGACAGAATGGAGAAGGTGTTTCCCCGGAGGATGGTGAGGGAGATGCGCTGGAAGAGCCATTCCATCTCGCGAGGCTCACACCTGCGGCTGGCCAGCTCAGCACCTATGGTGGTGAGTAGGGAGGTAGACGTAGAGCCAAGGACACCAGAAGTCTCCACTGCCAAGGGCATGACTGCAAACCTGTCGGAGAGCGACTGGTACTTGGAGAGTTTACCCTCCTCAGCCCGACAATGATTGATGTAGCAGCATTATTGTCAACTGCCATTAAGGAAAAGTTGATGCATTAGAGCGAAGCAATTACAGAGGCATACACTAATGGAGCAGGTTATGAGAGGTACAGAAAGGGTTATTGCGAAATTGATCTGAATTACAATTAAATTAGATGAGATGCAGTTTGGATTTTTGCCAGGAAAAGATACTACTAATGCCATCTTTTTAGTGAGACAACTGCAAGAGAAGTATCTAGCAAGGAATAAGCCACTATACTTAGAATTTGTCGATCTGGAGAAAGCCTTTAACAAAGTCTTATCTATAATGCCCCTTTCTCTTTATTGTCATTATTTAATTATTTCTTTTTTGCTACATACTATAACTAAATAATTTTGATTCTAGATTTTGTTTCCACTCCTGAAATGTTTTTCTCAAGATCTTACTTAAATTCTGTTATAAGAATCAAGCTATATAGATATATATATATCTTTCTGGTTACCCCCACCCCGCCAGAATTCGTGAATATTACATTTCTCTTTCCCTGTCTACCTAAAACAACGCCAATAAAACTGTATCTACCTTCTCTTAAATACACTTAATGTCCCATACAGCATTTCCAAGGTCTAGCTAAATCTGAAATACAATATATATGTGGATGAAACAATTAAAATTTTATGAGTTTCCTTTTATTAACGTCTTTACCACAATATAAATAGATTAAAATCCTATTGTGTTGTTGCATTTTGTAATAATTTACTTGTAAAAAAGAAATTTTCCCCACAAAGAAGAAAAAAGATGGAGCAATTAATTTATGCTTCCATACTTTAATTTTCTTCTTGTTTCATTTTCACTTATCACTAATAAAAATATTTTCCAAACAATTTAAGAGAGAATGGTGGAGAAAGGTTAGAAATGTTGTCTATCTTGAAATAAGGGATGAAATTATAATTAAAAAATGTACAAAAAATTACTAAAACCATTAGATTCCATAGAATACAACACCATACTCATTTTCCTTATTCTAAATATCTTTAAGATCTATCCAATAAAAGAACTTTCAATCAGAGAATTGTTTGCTAAATCTTTCACAATTTAAAAGTTTTAATATTTTCCTGAAAATAAGACAAATTCTAAAATATTGAGCTGAAAAATTGTAAAAAATAACATTTTGCCCTTCCCAAACTTGAAATTATAATGAACGGCATTTGCATTGGTGTAAGTGGAAAGAAATGATTAACAATCTTACCTTGGCACACTATCCAATGTGCTTGGAGTGTCGACTTGAGGGAGCGTTTGAGAGGAGGTTAACTTGTAACTTTGCACTGAATGGGATAATGTTACAGGAACGGTAACTGTTCGGGTCATAGATTTTTTGGAAGAGTACAAGCGAGAAAACAATTTGTCTTTGTTGCCAGATGTATCACAGTCATTTGTGTCTGTTGGACGAAGTGTTAAACTTTTTGGTAAAGAAGTCACAACATGATGAGATAAATCCTCTGTAATATAACCATCATTAAATAATTGTTCCTGGTATTCTTCCATATCCTGTGATGACATGTTACTAATTGGAGTAACAATTTCACCTTTTGTAGGCAGTGAAGCACGACGAGGCTGGACTTTGGGACTTGTTGGTAGACTGGTACATATGGCATGCCAAGAAGCAGTTTTCTTGTCTGATTGAGTTGGAGGCAGTAATAAATAATTTTCATCCAGATCTGGCACTGAAGATTTCACTATGCAGTTGCAAGGACTATCAGAATTAGCTAAAGATTTTGTTTGACGTTGAGATTTTGCTCTTTTCAGAGCCAACTTCCGGGACTTTAATTTACACTGGGCTTCTTCACAGCGGGCTATTGTCTTCTCACACTGACTGAGGAGTTTTTCATTTTCTAACTCCTTTGCCTGCTGCAAAATCTCTTTGAACAACTCATCACTGATTGGAGGATGGTCCTGCATAAACAGTTCCATGCTTCTAATCATGTTGTCTAACTTTTCCACACTTGAGCAATTTTCTGTCTTCATATTTACAATAAACTTCATGGATTCCAAAGCCCAAATGTAGGCCTGAAAGAAAATAGAAACATACTGTAAAGAAATGACCAACGTTTGGTGAGAGAGAGAGAGAGAGAAGACGATATGTACAAAAAAACTTGACCCCTGCACTGGATTGTTACTTTTTTAATTAACTTCAAAAGGACAAAAGACAATTTAAAGCCAGAACATTCTATCTGACATTCACATTGTTTTACTGATTTAATTTCAGTTATTGGACAGTGGCCAAGCTGGAGCATTACCTTCAAAGTTCCATTGACTCTAGTCGTTATGGTCTGCTATATATTTTATTATTCTTGGAAAGACAAAATCAAATACTAGCAATAACAAAGAAATATGGTTGTGGAAGTATTTTTAGAATATGTACACTGTATCTGTGAGAAAAGGTGACCAAACGAGAAAAAGGAGATCTGGCTGTAAAACATTGTCTCAAATCATTCCATTCAACCCACATCAAAATGTTGGTGTAAAAATAATGATGTTGATGACCTGCGTGTGCGTGCGAATTTTGTATATCTAATGATATATGGTATGTTTATGAAAAAAACATTTGGAAAGCCCTCTAGCTATAAATATTGAAAGGCTGATAGCTAGCGCCATCTAACAGATTCCAGTAGAAGCAGTGGGGGACAACTGTCAATGGACATTTCAGGCTCTGGCCATCATCAGGACAGTGCCTTCCCTGGAATTTGAAACAGGCAAAAAATATAGTTTTTAAAATATAGCTTATAAGCTGGCTCAGATTAAAAGTAGAATTCAAAGTTTAGCTCCATCATAGCTGTATACATATAAGTATGTGAATTTTGTATATCTAATGATATATGGTATGTTTATATTCCAACATCTCAGCGGCCAGTTTCATTCTTTCTTTCAAATTAAATCTATATCCTCACTAGATAAACACACTTAGACACACACACACACATATTTTTCCCGTTTTATTATTATATATATCATCATCATCATCATCATCATCATCATTTTACGTCCGCTTTTCCCTGCTTGCAAGGGTGGGATATATATATACACATATTCACACACACCTTTCACTACATAAACTTATATCATACACACACATACAAACATCCCACTAAGCACACTTACATTCACATACACACATCCATATATCATACATTTCACAATGCGCACATTCAAAATTTTAACGTCTTTTCATTTCATTTAACTTAAATCTGCTCCAAACAAACAAGTCAACCCCGATCAATCTTTTAAGTCTCTCAGCGATACTCCCTTGATAATGGATTTTTAAACCCGAAAATATTTGGGATTGTTAAATTTGCTAAGGTAAGATTCTTTTGTTATCTTAGCAATCTTGATTTTCTTTCTAATGCATTGTATGGTTTTCAAAATTCAAATTTGTGTTTCCTATTTAACAATGCTTCAAGCAAGCTACACGATTCTGTTATATATATATTCTAGGGCGGGTAAAATTCCTGAGATCCATGGACGAGTTCTCTCCAGCGGTCTCTGTCCCTCATTATCGCTGCCATGTCCTGGGTATGACATTAAACTACATCCAGTAGCAAGGGTCCAGTTCGGGAGTTCAGGAGCTGTGGGGAATGTGGAGTTACCCCTTAGTTGTCATAACTCCCAGGTCTGCTCTGGCCCGGAGTAGTAGTACCTGTTCGGGCCCCATTTATGGGTTAAATAACTACCTTATTCGAGTGGCGCTGGTAAGGTATTGTCAGCCATTGAAAAGAAATATGCAGAGTCGATCTAACAGCACTATATATATATATATATATATATATATATATATATGCGAAATAAGATTTCACTTCAAGCATAGCTTTATACAAATATGTATAGAAATTTTGTATTTCTAAAGAAACACGGTTTTAGGAAGCCGTAGCTATGCAACCACCGGGGCTAACGCCCTCTGGTGGTGTCCAGCAGAAGCAAGGGGGACAACCGTCTATGCATTTCAGGCTTAACTGGCCATCTTCAGGACGGTCCCTCTGGAGTAACAATTTCAATGGGAAGTAACTCTAGCTACTTCCCTTGTCTACTGCTGGACTTGAAAACAGTCGAGAATATATAGTTTTCTCGTCTGTGTAAATGAGGTGATTAATCTCATTTGCATATGAAGCTGCATAAGTTGGCTCAACTTATAATAGAAAAGAAATAAGATTTCGCTTCAAGCATAGCTTTATACAATATGTACAGAAATAGAAAAAAAATATATATATCTGTATTTTGTGTTCATAATTTGGCATTAATAATATACTGGTTGGAAGCCCTTCCTATCACCAGCACCACTTTACAGCATGGACTGGGTGCTTTTATTCGTGCCACCAGCACTGGACTCAGAAGCCCTCTCCTCCATCTCATAACTTTGGCATGGTTTTAATGGCTGAACAACACTTCCATCACCTCCATTTTACTATATGATGTCTCTCATTATCTCCCCCCTCCTCCTCCCTAACCTTATCTTCTCACAACGTTCACAAAAAGCAAAGATCTGTATTGTTGTTGTTGCTGTTGTTATTGTTATGGCATTTGTTAGTAAGATGAGGCTAAGTTGGTTTATTTTTGCTATTGACAGAATCAAACACCTTCATATAAAATGCTAAAACAACTATTGTTTCCAATAATTCCACAAACTTCACTAAATTGTACAATATATTTTTAGTGAGCTGGTCCCAGGGTTACTTACTCCAGTAGGTACCACCGGATCCCAACTACTAAATTTAATAGAAATATGAGATAGGAGAATTTTTATACAATATCATGCCGTGTGAGAATTATCTCTCACTACAAAAAGTAATGACTAAAACGTAACAAGTTTCTCAAAACGAATATCAAAATTAACTTGCATTTAATGTAGTCCATGTTACAAATATGGTAAACAAATATCCTCGTGTCATAACGAGGTAAAATCCTGAACCATGAGATGTGATTGGATAAAGGTTAGCATGCTTGCGCTCGATGTGATCAGTTTGAGAAAAAGCTGCCAGAAAGAGAAAGATGGATTTTAGTTTCCTTTTTTATAATCCCTTGGACGGAAGTTTCTAGGGAAGTTTCTAGAATTTCAATGGGAAGTAACTCTAGCTACTTCCCTTGTCTAGAGAGAGCTACATATTTCTTACTGATTTCTTCTGTGTTTTGTTTCTACATTTCTTCATTGGTTTGACAGATTTATAATTATGAAGAAAGAAACATTTCCTGACAAATAGGAATGGATTAACTTTAAACATCCTATAATGATTTAGCAGAATATATCTAAATTCATGTTTGTTAATTCAAATGTTTATAGTATCTTCACTACTGGACAGATCATTGTGAAAATTTGCAGTAAATTAAAGATTTTAATTTCTAATGTGGTATTTTCTACTTAATGTGTTGCTAATGTGATTTTATGTGGTAGAAGATGTTAAGAGTTAATCTACACTGGACAGAGAACATAAATATAATTTTCAGTTGTTGGTGGTATTTAGACCCAAGATCATTCCTTCAGGCATTCTTGCCATGATCATTCCATCTTTTTCAATAGGATTACATTATCTAATGTAAGATTTAACTGCTATTTCTAACAGACTGCACAGAGGCTTCTGGGGTTGATAAAATACCAGCCAAGTACTAACACTGATTTTTCTTCAACTTTCTGTGTTGCACTCTCTTTGGATTGGTTACATTGCATTGTGGAAAAGGTCACAAGAAACCATCCACAGTGTCTCTGTCTCTAGAAATGAAGAAGGGTTGAACAAGGGCAAGCAACCTCATATGATAGAAAGACTATTATGCTATTAGAATCATAAAAGGAAATAAAAAAGTATCTAGGATTATATTAATTAATATGGCTTTACTTTTCTGAAGATGATTGTGTGTGATCTGAGGGAGATTTCCTTGCTATTTCTGGATGGCTCAGCAACAATCAACATGTTTTATATGAAAGTGTTGGTCTTTTTCACCTCCTCTGCAGACCGTGTTTTCCTCATACAATCTGTTTGGGGCTTGGTTCTCTGTTTGGCTGTCCTTTCTAATGCCAACCATATTACAGTGTTTAGTAGGAACTTTTTATATGACATCACCCCTACCATTTTACAGGGTTGGATGGATGCTTTTGTCATATATATATGTATATATATATATATATATATGGAAGATCAGTAAAATCGAAGTTATGGCAGTTGGCCAACATCCGCGAAGTAACAATTTGGATTTGCATGAAGCACTCAATAACAATTGTTTCTATTTTTGGCACAAGGCCAGCAATTATCCCAGTGCATTACTGGTACTTTATTCTATCGACCCAGTAAGGATGAAAGGCAAAGTCAACCTCAGCGGGATTTGAACTCAGATCGTAAAGGGACGTATCTACCGATACTGCCAATTCACCAATAATAATGAATCTATAAATCGATAGGTTACACCTTAGAGTAAGAAACATATGTTAAAAAGTGTGACAAATTGAAAACTGTAGTTAAGGAGACATAGTCCGTGGAAGTTAGACATTAAATGATGATATATATATATATATATATATATATATATATATATATTAAGTGTTTCCATAGGAAAGGTAAAGGAAAGGAGAGTGCTCTATGTAGGCTACAGAGCTATTTAGTTATGTAATAAACAACCTTTGGTAAATGGAATAATTGTCTTATGTTGTTTATTACATAACTAAATCATCATCATCATCATCATCATCATCATTTTACGTCCGCTTTTCCCTGCTTGCAAGGGAATATATATATATTAAATAAGAGAGATGGTATATATATATATATATATATATATACCATATTATTATATATTATTCAAAATATTAATAAATGAAAAATATTCTCATAATCAAAATATATATTTTATTATACATATTTCAAAGGTACAATGGTGTTTAAGTACGTATTTTGTCTGATGAAAACGTACTTAAACACCATTGTACCTTTGAAATATGTATAATAAAATATATATTTTGATTATGAGAATATTTTTCATTTATTAATATTTTGAATAATATATATATATATATATATATATATATATATATATATACTAATATACGTTTGATATGTTTGTGAGATATTTTAAGAGATATGCTGTTTGAAAGTGTCAAAATGAGTTTGAAACAAAGTAATGTTGATTTTAAACTTTATCTTCCTGGGATCAATGTATAGTTGATACTATAAATAGTAAAATAGCTCATGGGACAGGAATACAGCCCCCCCCCCCCCGGACTACTTCCTTATATTAGATGAAGTAGCTATAGCCAAAAGATGTTTCCATCTGAGAAGAGAGAGAGAGAGAGAAAGATATTTACTTTGAGATTTATCAGAGATGTCCCTACCATTATCACCATTAAGTTTATGTTTATTTTCCATGCCTTTATGAGCTGAGTAAGCAAACATGTCCACAGAGTGTTATCAGTAGGGGAGAGGTGCCTGTATAGAGAAGGGTTTACTTCCAGTAATATAAATACTGACATCTCAAAGTAGTCCCTATCTATAAGGTGGGCAAGGGAGGGCATTAACCACACACAACTTGTCATGCAGTAAATTTACTAAGGGTACATGTACTGATGACGACAATATTTCAAGTTTTCAGCAACGATGACTTGACTAAAATTATGAACTAAACTAGCAATAATATTTATCCATGGCTTCAAATTTTAAAAGTTCTGAATATAAAAGAACAAAAGGCCAACCAACAAGCTGTCTCCTTTGAAATATTTACTAGAGAAACATTTTTCTAAGATATTTTCTTCCCTGTTTAGTATAGAACTATTTTTCAATGTACACTCAATATGGCTGAATGCTTCAGACATTCACTTTACAATCTAAGTTCTGAGTTTAATTCTATGTTAGGCTAATGTCATCTACCATGACGTTATGTTAACTGATGTCTTGTGAACGAAACTAGGTGGATGCAAACTGTTTGGGTCATCAGATGGTCTGTAATTCAAAGAACCAGTCATACACTATGCCATGCGGAATTGCCCTGAAAATTATGTCTGTGGAATGTTCAGCATGAGCAGGCTGTTCTATTGAACATCTGGAATACTCCTCATCAAAACTGTCAGAGGTCCATTCCATTTTGGATGAGGAAAGTCTATAAATATGTTTGACAGATGATCCTCTATCTATAAACCCTGCAGTGAATTACTGCCAACTTTCCAACACAAACTGTCAGTATGATCTCAAATAGTAAAAAGAATTTGAACATGTGACCAGTGGACTATTTCCTTAATATAACAGTTGATATAACATGCCAAAATTTAATTACAGCAATTAACTCATAATACCTCGTTATAGTTTAAAAAGAAATATTGAAAAATTGGTTTGTTAATTCAAATGGTTATAGCATCATTACTAATGTACAGATGGGTTGAGAAAATTTGTAGTATTAGAGAGAAGGCTTTAATGTTTAATGTAATATAGCCATAGTACAGTTTTAGTAGTATATAGATAGTCATAGTACAGTTTTAGTAGTATATGGATAGTCATAGTACAGTTTTATATTTTTCAAGATTGTATTGCTCAATGTGGTTTCATGTGGTACAGGATGTTGAGAGTTGATGACTTCTTTTAATGAGAAATAAGAACAAATATAAAAGTTTGGTATATAGTGCAATTGTATTTGAAAATGTTAGTGGGAAGCCAGATGCTAGAGAAGATTGAATTCTAGTCTGAGAAGAGAACTTTTCAATGACTGCTGCAGCCCACTTTAGGGACAAGTCAGAAATTCCAAGATATTTAGAAAACTTGAGTATTTTAAATTCACCACTCTTAGACATAGAACAGTGAAGTTGTAAGTAAATCAAGTTTATTTCTATTTAAAAAGAGTTCAATAGAAACTACTTCCAATGCTCTGAAGAAGGTATCGACACAACATAATCTCATTATGAAGCCTTTAAGTCATCAATTAATATCAAGCTACAGATGAAGGGATCTACTGCAGGTGTTATATCAGATATATACATGATGTAATAATATACTGCAGCATACTTGTAACACTGTTGTGTAGTTGATTTGTGTAAGCAAAGTATTAAGAGGAGATATTAAATAAATATGAAACTATTTTGCACTTTAAAGCTATAAGATGTTCTATGCTACATTAGGGAGTCCAGAAAAGAACCAGTTTTAGAATTCATATTAACATATTAACTGTACTTCAGGATTTTCATATAAAAAATAATATCTTGATTTGAACTAAGGTTATTACAATCTCACATCCCCAGGGCTCATGCCTCACACCCCAGGGGCTCATGCTGATAATATTCCCTTAGATAAGAACTAAATTCAGCATCTGGTTTTTTCTGTTTTACTTACATTTTTGTTTGTAATAATTATTTTCCAACGAGAAATAATATAGAAACATTGAATTATTTCTGCTTGAGAAAGATAATATGAATGAAGGGCTCAAACATAGGATTTAGGTAATATATAAAAAAAGGAAATCTGATCTGTTATTAGAGAGTTGTTGTTTAACCCCAGGTCAGCCCCGATTAAGCAGACCTACGATAAAAAACTTTCCAGTTACGATCAACCAATATATTGTCAAGTATCATACATTTAATACTATAGGGTGGCCCAAAAGTCGAGGTTGCAACTGTTTATAATTTTTTTAATTTATATTTTATAATATAGAGGTGTCACAAGGATTGACAAGTGCAAAATAATTTCCATTATGTCCTCTAAGTTGTATCAAAATTTCATACATCAATCTGTACAATTCAGGAAGTTAATAAAAACTAAAACTTTTCGGCCACTCTGTACATTATGCAATGTAATCTTATGTATCATCTTAAAGGTGGTAGGGTATTTCTAGCATCTTAAGCAGCCATGTAAAGAATCCCTCATTGAGATGAATTGGTGAATGATAGGACAAGAGGTGCTGTTTAAATTTACAGTGAAATATTATGATTGTCTACAAGATTTCTTTTGAAGTTTAAGTGTAGAATGGTGAGAGGAAAGAAAAGTGTGTTTTTACATCATTAGTAACTTTAGAATTCTTCCCTAGGGTTAGGCTACTTCTATCAGCCAAATTTCCCCTGTCCGTAAAATATCCCACTACCGATCTTAAGGAGACACTGGATAATGTAGTCTAATAAGACAGGGGGTGGAATAACATCACAGCTTCTATGAAGGCTGTACAAGCCGAACAATAACAAAATCTCTTTAAAATGATCATTAGATATTTTACACTTAAATCTTATAAATAAATCAATATATATTGTAAATACAGTTGTACATAAATTAAGATTTAATCAAACTACGTATTATTACATAGGGAGCTCTGTATAGAAGTAGCACCTTTGTTGTCTGGTGGAATTAACAGTCAAAGTAGGATCTCATCCACCTCCTAAATATCTGGTACACCAGCTGGCTCTTAGTACCTCACACTGGTACACCACACCAGCTGGTGAGGGGTGGTGTTGACACTGGGTGGAGGAGTTGCACCTAACAGCCAAATGCCAGGGTGGCAGAAGTCCATGTTTGACTCAACAGCCACATGTAAAGGAGTAAACCTTACAAATCAGGAGTGGAGCTACAAAGGTGGACCAGTGTCTTGCAAACACTGTTTTGGCAGCTCCTGCTGGTGCCAAATGTGATACTTCACATTCCTTTGGACCCCACCAGTAAGGCAGAGATGGGGATCCTGACAACTGGGCCCCATACTTTATGCCCAGGCTTGTACCCTGGAAATGCCACCCCAGCCACGCTCTCATGTGAGGAAACAACAGGGAAACTGGCAGTTTACGAGTTATAAGTTCCAATCCCAATTGGCATAGAGAATGGGGCACCAAGGGTCAGCTTCAATGGTAGGAGGGATCATTGTATCCCAATGGAACACTATTTCCTGCCTAAAGCCAGCTGTCCCCAGTCTATATGGTGTTGTCCCACCAACGTCTGCCTGCTTCAGTGGGTACCTGAAGCTCAGTGTATTGACATGCACAACAGACAGGAACCTTGTACTAGACAAAAATAAACTTAAACAAATCAAAGAAGACCCCAGCTCTTTGACTTACAAGTTGGAACATACACAGCATGTGCAGAAGCACCTCTGAAGACCTTAGAGATGTGGACAACACAAAGAAGACAGCCATCATTGACAGAGAGTTCTCCAGACTCAGCATAACTGCCCTTCAGGAAACTAAGCTGGTCTCCAGTGGCTTTCTCAGAGAAGAACTACATCTTCTTCTGGAAGGGTAAAGAACCTGAAGAGTCCCTCCATCAACCCCCCCCCCCCCCCTGGCTGCTGTACAGCCTCCCTCACAGAACATATACGTTCCATCCGACTTAGTACTGCTTCAGGCCCCTGTCAATGTCATTAGTGTCTATGCTTCCACCCTCACCTCATCAGAAGACACAAAGGACCAGTTCTACGGGAAACTTGAACTTGTTCAGGGATGCCCAGGATGGCCAGATGCCCAGGATGGCCAGATGCCCAGGATGGCCAGATGCCCAGGATGGCCAGATGCCCAGGATGGCCAGATGCCCAGGATGGCCAGATGCCCAGGATGACCAGATGCCCAGGATGGCCAGATGCCCAGGATGGCCAGATGCCTACGAGACCATAGCACTGGAAAAATCAATGAGGATGGTCAGAGACTACTGGAAATGTGCACATACCATAACCTCTGTGTCACAAACACCTTCTTTGAGAGCAACTCACAAAAACAAAGTGTAAAGGAGGCTCCCCATATCTCATCACTGGCACCAACTTGACCAGATCATCAGCAGACACCCAGCTCTTAACAGTGTCCTTGTCACCTGAAGTTACCACAGAGCCAACTGTGACACCGACCACGCCCTTGTCAGCTGCAATGTGCACCTCCAACCTCACACACTACACTACACCAAGCAAAAGGGTCGTCCTCATATCAACACTGCACAGATGTCTGTTTCCCTCAAGGTGGAAGAATATATATCTACCCTAAACTAAGCTCTCCAGGACCTGCCAGAAAATGATGCCTCAACAAAATGGGATGCCATGAAGGATGCCATTTACAGTTCAGCCATGGCCACATTTGACAAGAAAGAATAACCCAATGAGGATTGGTTCAGTGCACACCTACCAAAAATGGAACCAACAGAGAAGGCCTATTTGAACTTCTCCACAGCCCCGTGATCTCCTTCCATACTGACATGAAGGGAACAGTCCTCTATGATGGATCCTCCTTGCATCCCTTCCCCATCAACAGTGGTGTTAAGCAGGGCTGCATGCTGGTACTGACCCTCATTGAGATATTCTACTCCCTGGTCAAACACCATCATGGTTGACAAAGAGAAGTGAAAGAACACAACAAGATTCAAGTGGACTAGGTCTATGTAGCACTTTTGCTAAGAATGGAAGTGAAACCTGGAAGACCAGCACGAGACAAGTCAATGTCTTCCACATGCGCTATCTCAAACACATCCTTGAAGCCAGCTGGCAGGACCATATCGCACACAATGATATCCTACAACATGCCAGGATTGCCAGCATGTATTCCCCGCTGAGCGAGCGCTGTCTTCATTGTCTAGGACTTATTTGGAGTATAGAGGATTGGAGGTTGACCATCTCTCCATTTCAGGGAAACATGGAAAAGAGATATGAAAGCCAGCAATATCCCTGCTTCCAGATGTAGATGCAAAAAGAGGTCAATTACTACTACTACTACTACTACCACCACTGCTACTACTACCACCACCACTACTGCTACTACTGCTGCTACTACTACTACCACTACTGCTACTACTACTACTACCACCACCACTACTGCTACTACTACTACTACTACTACTACTATTACTACTACCACCACTACTGCTACTACTACCACCACCACTACTGCTACTACTACCACCACCACCACTACTACTACTACTACCACCACTACGGCTACTACTACTACTACCACCACCACTACTGCTACTACTACTGCTTCTACTACTACCACCACTACTGCTACTACCACCACCACCACCGCCGCCGCTACTACTACTACTACTACTACTACTACTACTACTACTACCACCACCACTACTGCTACTACTACTACTACCACCACCACTACTGCTACTACTACTGCTACTACTACTACTACTACTACTACTACCACCACTACTGCTACTACTACCACCACCACTACTGCTACTACTACTACTACTACCACCACTGCTACTACTACCACCACCACTACTGCTACTACTACTACCACTACTGCTACTACTACTACTACCACCACCACTACTGCTACTACTACTACTACTACTACTACTACTACTACTACTACCACCACTACTGCTACTACTACCACCACCACTACTGCTACTACTACTACTACTACCACCACCACTACTACTACTACCACCACTACTACTACCACCACCACTACTGCTACTACTACTGCTACTACTACTACTTCTACTACTACCACCACTACTGCTACTACTACCACCACCACCACTGCTACTACTACCACCACCACCACTACTGCTACTACTACTACTACTACTACTACTACTACCACCACCACTACTGCTACTACTACTACTACCACCACCACTACTGCTACTACTACTACTACTACTACTACTACTACCACCACTACTGCTACTACTACCACCACCACTACTGCTACTACTACTACTACTACTACCACCACCACCACCACTGCTGCTACTACCACCACCACGACCACTACTACTACTACTACTACTACTACTACTACTACTACTACTACTACTACTACTACTACTTCCACTATTACTGCTATAGCCTGGAGGATGATAACAGAAGGCTGTGAGAGAGCCTGATGGATGCCAACTTACTAAACTTCTCACTATAGTCATTATTGGCAGTATCAGTAGAGGGTCGGACGTCATGCTTTCCAGCATAGTTATGTCCCTTTACGATCTGAGTTCAAATCCCGCCGAGGTTGACTTTGCCTTTCATCCTTACGGGGTCGATAAAATAAAGTACCAGTAATGTACTGGGTAATTGCTGGCCTTGTGCCTAAAGTAGAAACAATTATTAATTTAAACCTTGTTGACTGCACCTCTGTACTTGGCTTATACAGCCCTAATGTCTTTGTCCCCCGCATTCTATAACATGCATTAACTTTCTACTTCCCTCCTTGCGAACTATACTTGTCTTCTAGCCTCTCTCCTAGCATTCTGGTAGACTTCTCTACTACCCCCATCTTCTTATTCCTTCCTGTCTCTTGGCCTTATCTGCACTACTATTCCACCACCAAGTCATTCTCCTACTTGCTGGACCCCTGCTCCGGCCACATACCTCATTTGTGGCCTTCAGTAGATTATCTCTCAGGAACTCCCACTTCTCCTCAATGTTGTATGTCTCTATCTCTTCTTCCTTATATTCAAAAGCATTAAGATATTCCTAAATTTGTTACTGGCTGTGGGCTCCTTCCATATCATCCTCCTCCAGGTTTCTCTGTTTCAAAGTTCATCGTGCTGTAATTAACAAATCACTGACTACCAGATTATGTTGGGAGGTGCGTACGTCACTAGGGAGGGATTTTCTGTTTACAACCATTGCTCTATCTCGCCATCTGATGAGGAGGAAACCTATTTGGTTGGTGTGTTCACCTGATCTATAGGTGATCATCATCCTTGATTAATATCTATTTTCCATGCTAGTATGGGTTTTATATATATATATATATATCATCATCGTTTAACGTCCATCTTCCACGTTAGCAATATTCTGTCATTACAACAACAGAGGTCCGATGATCTTTTGATTCCAGAGTCAGGCTAAATTGATACAGATCGAACCTTGAGCTGATCAATAGCGAAACACACATCACCAATCAATAAACATAATGAAGGCTCAACAAATTGTCTTCAGGATAAACTCTACAGGCATGGAGGTGCCGTCAGCCGGGCATGTCCGAGATGCGCGCAGGGCGACGAAACCGTCCTGCACGCACTCGTCCAGTGTCCGAGCATTGCTGACTTGTGGGTTTATTTCGAACACCTGCTGTCGCGTGTAGGACGAATCCGGCTATCAGCTGAGTCCATCGTGAGGATTGCCCCGCCCTCTTCCTTTAGCCGGGAAGGGCAGGTAGTTTTTATCTGTCTGGTGGCCTTGGCGAAAGAGATAGTATGGTGGACACGTTTGAAAGGGCTGAAGATGAGCACTTACCTCTTCGGTGATGCCCTGATTGACTTTTTCAAATTTCATTTGAAAAGGAAAATCAGGGTAGAGAGGGAGGTGCTCTCTTTCCAGCATTTTGTTGAAAGATGGGTGAGAGAAGCAAGAATGGCCCGAGTGAATGGGCCTACTCTGAGTATCATTTCATTTCATTTTACGTCCGCTTTTTCCCTGCTTGCAAGGGTGGGACGGGAACTGATTCTGGCTTGATTTCTACAGCTGGATGCCCTTCCTAACACCAATCTCATTTACAGTGAGTGCTGGGTGCTTTTTTGCCGTGGCACCTACACGTCCACTTTACAGTGGAATAATAGAGACCCCAGTCACTATCATCTCAGTAAACTGGAGCAATGTGAAATAAAGTGTCTTGCTCAAGGAAACAACACATCGCCCGGTCTGAGAATTGAACTCACAACCTTTCGATTGCAAGGCCAATGCTCTAACCACTAAGCCATGTGCCTCCAAGTATTTGTCTGTAAATTAAAGGTGGAAAACTGGGAGAGGGTACTTGCCCTGGTCGTCAGGGTCACTGTGGCCTTTTAATGGGCTTTCTCCACAAATGTCCCTCCGAAGTCTCCCCCCTTATTGGGGAATTTTTCATTGTTATTTTTTTGTTACATCCTCTATTTTTGCTTTTTTACACGCAGAAATGCCCATTTGTACTGTCCTGTATTGTCCTGCACTGTTCTTAATGTCTACTTTATGTAAACCCTTGTGGTTAATAAAGAAAACATTATTATTATTATTATTATTATTATAATATATATATATATAGGTATGTGTGTGTGTATGTATATAACATATATATATCAAATTTATTTATACAAATATACATACATACATGTGTTTGTGTAACTCTAAATGCTACCATGTTTTACACCATGATGAGAGCAGTTAACTGTGGAAAAATAATTAAACAATTCAACTTTTAGAAATGATTTAAAATTGAATGAGGCTTCCATTGAATATGGGAACTGCTTCAATTTTCTTGTTTTTCCTCATTGCCATCAATATGCTAGAATTCAATAGAAAGTAGTATTTAGTTTAGACTGGTAGCCAGTGAGTAATAGAGGAAATTCAGATGTGTTATTAATATTATTACCACACCCTTATATTACTTGCATGATTCTTGCAACATATTGCTTAGTCTGCTAATGAAATTAAATTTGAATCATGCTAAATATATGTGTGCATGGTTGCCTGTATATATGTACATATGTATACAAGGTGGCACAGGGTAAAATAGTTCAGCAGTTTGTTTTATATACAAGAGAAGTTGGGTTTTACATACAAGAGAATTTGGGTTTCCTATACAAGAGATGTTGGGTTTTATATAAGAGATGTCGGGTTTCCTATACAAGAGATTTTGGTTTTTATATATAAGAGAGTTAGGTTTCTTATACAAGAGATATTGGGTTTTATATACAAGAGATGTC
Organism: Eledone cirrhosa; assembly: GCA_964016885.1. Taxonomy (NCBI): domain Eukaryota; kingdom Metazoa; phylum Mollusca; class Cephalopoda; order Octopoda; family Eledonidae; genus Eledone; species Eledone cirrhosa. The sequence goes on from OZ024746.1 coordinate 101,298,149, forward strand.
GGGTTTCCTATGCAAGAGATGTTGGGTTTCCTATACAAGAGGTTTTGGGTTTTATATATAAGAGAAGTTAGGTTTCCTATACAAGAGATGTTGGGTTTCCTATACAAGAGACTTTTTGTTTTATATACAAAAGATGTTGGGTTTTCTATACTAGCTTTGTGGCAGCCAAAGTTTGTGAGAAAAATTGCTGAGACATAAACTGTATGGAAGCAATCGAAATGTTCTAAGACTTCAAAGAACCAGTCTTGTCACATCCTGATGGCCCCAGCTTGAGGATTATATTAACAATTATTGCCAAAACTGACAGAGAATCTATTAGAATAAGAAATATATAACAGAATATAGACTTAAGGTGGCAGAGTTGTTAGAGTGTTACATAGAATGTTCCAGCTCTCTGAGCTCCTTTCATCTGTTCTGAGTCAATAGGGAAAGTAGCAGTCCAGTGCTGGTGCAATCCCCTCACCTTTTTGTGGTAATGTCCCAGATATGCTGCTGGATTAAGTGTAAGAGAGTGTCCATGTTTGCTGGTGGCACATGGCACTTAAAACCTTTAGAAAAAATACTAATCCAGTACTGGTGTAGCTCTCCTTTCAGCAGTTACGTTTTGAATGTTCTGCTGAATGGAGGGTGAAGAGGGTGTGTTTGTGGGTACAGGGACATCTAAAACAAAAGCATGGTACATACTACTATTATCTTTGATTACAAATGATGGAGGTTTCTTATATATAATCTAATATATGGTAAAAGCCATCAAATTTGAAGTAAACTCTCAACAAACTTACGACTCAATCTCAATTGTAACCACTTAATTTATGTCACTTATGTTCTTAGGTGACCATTAGTCCCTCACATCTTCCTTCTCTCTAAGTTGGAGCCACTCACTATGTAAACAATATTTATACAATTACATTTAAAACATACAATACACACATTTACATACACACACACATATACATACACACATACACATATACATATTTACATACACACATTTACACATATTTATACATATTCACATATATGTACACACATTCACATATACATATACATTCACATACACATTCACACATACATACACACATACATACACACATTCACATATACACACACTCATTCACACATACAATACACATAACACATACATTCACACAAACACACATTCACACATACACACATTCACACACACACACACATCACACATACATACACATACACCACATGCCAACAATGTTATTTTAATGTGAAATCCCGCTAAACTGGGTCAGAAACGCCCATCCAACAATGTCTGCTCCACATTTTAAAGATCAAATAATGCCAGAGACATCCTATTTCTCCTTTAAATTCAAATAATTCTTTAGTTTAAATTGTAGAAACTGAAATTAATATCTTTGCTTAAATAAAAGAAACATTTGCTTAACAAACAATGAGATGATCCAATGAAGGAACCTCAAATTTGGTAGAAATAGCAGCTAAATCTCCTTCAAATAACACTATTGCTTTAGCAAGGGTGTAAAAAGAAGGGATGATCACAGATGTAATACAGACACACACACTAACCAAGGAAGAATCACACACACACACTAACATCCATTTGTTATATTACTCTCAGCTGATGTGTCTTGTCATAGAATATCACAAGAAACTCTTGACAAATTCTAGTGAGATCATTTTTCCTTTGTCATTCCTTCTTTCATAAATCATGTACTTCTCACCTGCATTTGTCAAAATATCCATAGTAAAGCTTTCTCCACATTTACACTTATCAAATGTCACTTCTATTTTTAGTTGTAACTTATACACTAGATATTATCAAGATCCTTTTAAATTATTTTCACAAAGTCATTATTCCTTGTTAGATGAGGATCAATAATAATGTTGGCTTTAGGACTACCTGTCCTAGCTAACCAAGTGTGAGGAATACCTGTCCTAGCTAACCAAGTGTGAGGACTACCTGTCCTAGCTAACCAAGTGTGAGGAATACCTGTCCTAGCTAACCAAGTGTGAGGACTACCTGTCCTAGCTAACCAAGTGTGAGGACTACCTGTCCTAGCTAACCAAGTGTGGGGCTTACCTGTCCTAGCTAACCAAGTGTGAGGACTACCTGCCCTAGCTAACCAAGTGTGGGGCTTACCTGTCCTAGCTAACCAAGTGTGAGGACTACCTGTCCTAGCTAACCAAGTGTGAGGACTACCTGTCCTAGCTAACCAAGTGTGAGGACTACCTGTCCTAGCTAACCAAGTGTGGGGCTTACCTGTCCTAGCCAGCCAAGTGTGAGGACTACCTGTCCTAGCTAACCAAGTGTGAGGACTACCTGTCCTAGCTAACCAAGTGTGAGGACTACCTGTCCTAGCTAACCAAGTGTGAGGACTACCTGTCCTAGCTAACCAAGTGTGAGGACTACCTGTTCTAGCTAACCAAGTGTGAGGACTACCTGCCCTAGCTAACCAAGCGTGAGGACTACCTGTCCTAGCTAACCAAGTGTGAGGACTACCTGTCCTAGCCAGCCAAGTGTGAGGACTACCTGTCCTAGCTAACCAAGTGTGGGGCCTACCTGTCCTAGCTAACCAAGTGTGAGGACTACCTGCCCTAGCTAACCAAGTGTGAGGACTACCTGTCCTAGCCAGCCAAGTGTGAGGACTACCTGTACTAGCTAACCAAGTGTGGGGCCTACCTGTCCTAGCTAACCAAGTGTGAGGACTACCTGCCCTAGCTAACCAAATGTGAGGACTACCTGTTCTAGCTAACCAAGTGTGAGGACTACCTGTCCTAGCTAACCAAGCGTGAGGACTACCTGTCCTAGCTAACCAAGTGTGAGGACTACCTGTCCTAGCTAACCAAGTGTGAGGACTACCTGTCCTAGCCAGCCAAGTGTGAGGGCTACCTGTCCTAGCTAACCAAGTGTGAGGACTACCTGTCCTAGCTAACCAAGTGTGAGGACTACCTGTCCTAGCTAACCAAGTGTGAGGACTACCTGTCCTAGCTAACCAAGCGTGAGGACTACCTGTCCTAGCTAACCAAGTGTGAGGACTACCTGTCCTAGCTAACCAAGTGTGAGGACTACCTGTCCTAGCCAGCCAAGTGTGAGGGCTACCTGTCCTAGCTAACCAAGTGTGAGGACTACCTGTCCTAGCTAACCAAGTGTGAGGACTACCTGTCCTAGCTAACCAAGTGTGAGGACTACCTGTCCTAGCTAACCAAGCGTGAGGGCTACCTGTCCTAGCTAACCAAGCGTGAGGACTACCTGTCCTAGCTAACCAAGTGTGAGGACTACCTGTCCTAGCCAGCCAAGTGTGAGGACTACCTGTCCTAGCTAACCAAGTGTGGGGCCTACCTGTCCTAGCTAACCAAGTGTGAGGACTACCTGCCCTAGCTAACCAAGTGTGAGGACTACCTATCCTAGCTAACCAAGTGTGAGGACTACCTGTTCTAGCTAACCAAGTGTGAGGACTACCTGTCCTAGCTAACCAAGCGTGAGGACTACCTGTCCTAGCTAACCAAGTGTGAGGACTACCTGCCCTAGCTAACCAAGTGTGAGGACTACCTGTCCTAGCTAACCAAGTGTGAGGACTACCTGTCCTACTCAGCCAAGTGTGAGGGCTACCTGTCCTAGCTAACCAAGTGTGAGGACTACCTGTCCTAGCTAACCAAGTGTGAGGACTACCTGTCCTAGCTAACCAAGTGTGAGGACTACCTGTCCTAGCTAACCAAGTGTGAGGACTACCTGTCCTAGCTAACCAAGTGTGAGGACTACCTGTCCTAGCTAACCAAGTGTGAGGACTACCTGTCCTAGCTAACCAAGTGTGGGGACTACCTGTCCTAGCTAACCAAGTGTGAGGACTACCTGTTCTAGCCAGCCAAGCGTGAGAACTACCTGTCCTAGCTAACCAAGTGTGAGGACTACCTGTCCTAGCCAGCCAAGTGTGAGGACTACCTGTCCTAGCTAACCAAGTGTGAGGACTACCTGTCCTAGCTAACCAAGTGTGAGGGCTACCTGTCCTAGCTAACCAAATGTGAGGACTACCTGCCCTAGCTAACCAAGTGTGAGGGCTACCTGTCCTAGCTAACCAAGTGTGAGGACTACCTGTCCTAGCCAGCCAAGTGTGAGGACTACCTGTTCTAGCTAACCAAGTGTGAGGGCTACCTGTCCTAGCTAACCAACTGTGAGGACTACCTGTTCCAGCTAACCAAGCGTGGGGGGTACCTGCCCTAGCTAACCAACTGTGAGGACTACCTGTTCTAGCTAACCAAGCATGGGGCCTACCTGTCCTAGCTAACCAAGTGTGAGGACTACCTGTCCTAGCTAACCAAGTGTGAGGACTACCTGCCCTAGCTAACCAAATGTGAGGACTACCTGTCCTAGCTAACCAAGTGTGAGGACTACCTGTTCTAGCTAACCAAGTGTGAGGACTACCTGTCCTAGCTAACCAAGCGTGAGGACTACCTGTCCTAGCTAACCAAGTGTGAGGACTACCTGTCCTAGCTAACCAAGTGTGAGGACTACCTGTCCTAGCCAGCCAAGCGTGAGGGCTACCTGTCCTAGCTAACCAAGTGTGAGGACTACCTGTCCTAGCTAACCAAGTGTGAGGACTACCTGTCCTAGCTAACCAAGCGTGAGGGCTACCTGTCCTAGCTAACCAAGCGTGAGGACTACCTGTCCTAGCTAACCAAGTGTGAGGACTACCTGTCCTAGCTAACCAAGTGTGAGGACTACCTGTCCTAGCCAGCCAAGTGTGAGGACTACCTGTCCTAGCTAACCAAGTGTGGGGCCTACCTGTCCTAGCAAACCAAGTGTGAGGACTACCTGCCCTAGCTAACCAAGTGTGAGGGCTACCTGTCCTAGCTAACCAAGTGTGAGGACTACCTGTCTTCGCTAACCAAGTGTGAGGACTACCTGTTCTAGCTAACCAAGTGTGAGGACTACCTGTCCTAGCTAACCAAGTGTGAGGGCTACCTGTCCTAGCCAGCCAAGTGTGAGGGCTACCTGTCCTAGCTAACCAAGTGTAAGGACTACCTGTCTTAGCTAACCAAGTGTGAGGACTACCTGTCCTAGCTAACCAACTGTGGGGCCTACCTGTCCTAGCCAGCCAAGTGTGAGGACTACCTGTTCTTGCTAACCAAGCGTGAGGGCTACCTGTCCTAGCCAGCCAAGTGTGAGGACTACCTGTCCTAGCTAACCAAGTGTGAGGACTACCTGTCCTAGCTAACCAAGTGTGAGGACTACCTGTCCTAGCTAACCAAGTGTGGGGCCTACCTGTCCTAGCCAGCCAAGTGTGAGGACTACCTGTCCTAGCTAACCAAGTGTGAGGACTACCTGTCCTAGCTAACCAAGTGTGAGGACTACCTGTCCTAGCTAACCAAGTGTGGGGCCTACCTGTCCTAGCCAGCCAAGTGTGAGGACTACCTGTCCTAGCTAACCAAGCGTGAGGGCTACCTGTCCTAGCCAGCCAAGTGTGAGGACTACCTGTCCTAGCTAACCAAGTGTGAGGACTACCTGTCCTAGCTAACCAAGTGTGGGGCCTACCTGTCCTAGCCAGCCAAGTGTGAGGACTACCTGTCCTAGCTAACCAAGTGTGAGGACTACCTGTCCTAGCTAACCAAGTGTGGGGCCTACCTGTCCTAGCCAGCCAAGTGTGAGGACTACCTGTCCTAGCTAACCAAGCGTGAGGGCTACCTGTTCTAGCCAGCCAAGCGTGAGAACTACCTGTCCTTGCTAACCAAGCGTGAGGGCTACCTGTCCTAGCCAGCCAAGTGTGAGGACTACCTGTCCTAGCTAACCAAGTGTGAGGACTACCTGTCCTAGCTAACCAAGTGTGAGGACTACCTGTCCTAGCTAACCAAGTGTGGGGCCTACCTGTCCTAGCCAGCCAAGCGTGAGGACTACCTGTCCTAGCTAACCAAGCGTGAGGGCTACCTGTCCTAGCCAGCCAAGTGTGAGGACTACCTGTCCTAGCTAACCAAGTGTGAGGACTACCTGTCCTAGCTAACCAAGTGTGGGGCCTACCTGTCCTAGCCAGCCAAGTGTGAGGACTACCTGTCCTAGCTAACCAAGTGTGAGGACTACCTGTCCTAGCTAACCAAGTGTGGGGCCTACCTGTCCTAGCCAGCCAAGTGTGAGGACTACCTGTCCTAGCTAACCAAGCGTGAGAACTACCTGTCCTTGCTAACCAAGCGTGAGGGCTACCTGTCCTAGCCAGCCAAGTGTGAGGACTACCTGTCCTAGCTAACCAAGTGTGAGGACTACCTGTCCTAGCTAACCAAGTGTGAGGACTACCTGTCCTAGCTAACCAAGTGTGGGGCCTACCTGTCCTAGCCAGCCAAGTGTGAGGGCTACCTGTCCTAGCTAACCAAGTGTGAGGACTACCTGTCCTATCTAACCAAGTGTGAGGACTACCTGTCCTAGCTAACCAAGTGTGGGGCCTACCTGTCCTAGCTAACCAAGTGTGAGGACTACCTGTCCTAGCTAACCAAGTGTGAGGACTACCTGTCCTAGCTAACCAAGTGTGAGGACTACCTGTCCTAGCTAACCAAGTGTGAGGACTACCTGTCCTATCTAACCAAGTGTGAGGACTACCTGTCCTAGCTAACCAAGTGTGGGGCCTACCTGTCCTAGCTAACCAAGTGTGAGGACTACCTGTCCTAGCTAACCAAGTGTGGGGCCTACCTGTCCTAGCTAAGCAAGTGTGAGGACTACCTGTCCTAGCTAACCAAGTGTGAGGACTACCTGTCCTAGCTAACCAAGTGTGAGGACTACCTGTGCTAGCTAACCAAGTGTGAGGACTACCTGTCCTAGCTAACCAAGTGAGGGGCTTATCTGTCCTAGCCAGCCAAGTGTGAGGGCTACCTGTCCTAGCCAGCCAAGTGTGAGGACTACCTGTCCTAGCTAACCAAGTGTGAGGACTACCTGTCCTAGCCAGCCAAGCGTGAGGACTACCTGTCCTAGCTAACCAAGTGTGGGGTCTACCTGCCCTAGCTAACCAAGTGTGAGGACTACCTGCCCTAGCTAACCAAGTGTGATGGCTACCTGTTCTAGCTAACCAAGCGTGAGGGCTACCTGTCCTAGCTAACCAAGTGTGGGGCCTACCTGTCCTAGCTAACCAAGCGTGAGGGCTACCTGTCCTAGCTAACCAAGCGTGAGGACTACCTGTCCTAGCTAACCAAGTGTGAGGACTACCTGTCCTAGCTAACCAAGTGTGAGGACTACCTGTCCTAGCCAGCCAAGTGTGAGGACTACCTGTCCTAGCTAACCAAGTGTGGGGCCTACCTGTCCTAGCAAACCAAGTGTGAGGACTACCTGCCCTAGCTAACCAAGTGTGAGGGCTACCTGTCCTAGCTAACCAAGTGTGAGGACTACCTGTCTTCGCTAACCAAGTGTGAGGACTACCTGTTCTAGCTAACCAAGTGTGAGGACTACCTGTCCTAGCTAACCAAGTGTGAGGGCTACCTGTCCTAGCCAGCCAAGTGTGAGGGCTACCTGTCCTAGCTAACCAAGTGTAAGGACTACCTGTCTTAGCTAACCAAGTGTGAGGACTACCTGTCCTAGCTAACCAACTGTGGGGCCTACCTGTCCTAGCCAGCCAAGTGTGAGGACTACCTGTTCTTGCTAACCAAGCGTGAGGGCTACCTGTCCTAGCCAGCCAAGTGTGAGGACTACCTGTCCTAGCTAACCAAGTGTGAGGACTACCTGTCCTAGCTAACCAAGTGTGAGGACTACCTGTCCTAGCTAACCAAGTGTGGGGCCTACCTGTCCTAGCCAGCCAAGTGTGAGGACTACCTGTCCTAGCTAACCAAGTGTGAGGACTACCTGTCCTAGCTAACCAAGTGTGAGGACTACCTGTCCTAGCTAACCAAGTGTGGGGCCTACCTGTCCTAGCCAGCCAAGTGTGAGGACTACCTGTCCTAGCTAACCAAGCGTGAGGGCTACCTGTCCTAGCCAGCCAAGTGTGAGGACTACCTGTCCTAGCTAACCAAGTGTGAGGACTACCTGTCCTAGCTAACCAAGTGTGGGGCCTACCTGTCCTAGCCAGCCAAGTGTGAGGACTACCTGTCCTAGCTAACCAAGTGTGAGGACTACCTGTCCTAGCTAACCAAGTGTGGGGCCTACCTGTCCTAGCCAGCCAAGTGTGAGGACTACCTGTCCTAGCTAACCAAGCGTGAGGGCTACCTGTTCTAGCCAGCCAAGCGTGAGAACTACCTGTCCTTGCTAACCAAGCGTGAGGGCTACCTGTCCTAGCCAGCCAAGTGTGAGGACTACCTGTCCTAGCTAACCAAGTGTGAGGACTACCTGTCCTAGCTAACCAAGTGTGAGGACTACCTGTCCTAGCTAACCAAGTGTGGGGCCTACCTGTCCTAGCCAGCCAAGCGTGAGGACTACCTGTCCTAGCTAACCAAGCGTGAGGGCTACCTGTCCTAGCCAGCCAAGTGTGAGGACTACCTGTCCTAGCTAACCAAGTGTGAGGACTACCTGTCCTAGCTAACCAAGTGTGAGGACTACCTGTCCTAGCTAACCAAGTGTGGGGCCTACCTGTCCTAGCCAGCCAAGTGTGAGGGCTACCTGTCCTAGCTAACCAAGTGTGAGGACTACCTGTCCTATCTAACCAAGTGTGAGGACTACCTGTCCTAGCTAACCAAGTGTGGGGCCTACCTGTCCTAGCTAACCAAGTGTGAGGACTACCTGTCCTAGCTAACCAAGTGTGAGGACTACCTGTCCTAGCTAACCAAGTGTGAGGACTACCTGTCCTAGCTAACCAAGTGTGAGGACTACCTGTCCTATCTAACCAAGTGTGAGGACTACCTGTCCTAGCTAACCAAGTGTGGGGCCTACCTGTCCTAGCTAACCAAGTGTGAGGACTACCTGTCCTAGCTAACCAAGTGTGGGGCCTACCTGTCCTAGCTAAGCAAGTGTGAGGACTACCTGTCCTAGCTAACCAAGTGTGAGGACTACCTGTCCTAGCTAACCAAGTGTGAGGACTACCTGTGCTAGCTAACCAAGTGTGAGGACTACCTGTCCTAGCTAACCAAGTGAGGGGCTTATCTGTCCTAGCCAGCCAAGTGTGAGGGCTACCTGTCCTAGCCAGCCAAGTGTGAGGACTACCTGTCCTAGCTAACCAAGTGTGAGGACTACCTGTCCTAGCCAGCCAAGCGTGAGGACTACCTGTCCTAGCTAACCAAGTGTGGGGTCTACCTGCCCTAGCTAACCAAGTGTGAGGACTACCTGCCCTAGCTAACCAAGTGTGATGGCTACCTGTTCTAGCTAACCAAGCGTGAGGGCTACCTGTCCTAGCTAACCAAGTGTGGGGCCTACCTGTCCTAGCTAACCAAGTGTGAGGGCTACCTGTCCTAGCTAACCAAGTGTGTGACCTACCTGTCCTAGCTAACCAAGTGTGAGGGCTACCTGTCCTAACCAGCCAAGTGTGAGGACTACCTGCCCTAGCTAACCAAGTGTGAGGACTACCTGTCCTAGCTAACCAAGTGTGAGGACTACCTGTCCTAGCTAACCAAGTGTGAGGACTACCTGTCCTAGCCAGCCAAGTGTGAGGACTACCTGTCCTAGGTAACCAATTGTGAGGGCTACCTGTCCTAGCTAACCAAGTGTGAGGACTACCTGCCCTAGCTAACCAAGTGTGAGGACTACCTGCCCTAACTAACCAAGTGTGAGGACTACCTGCCCTAGCTAACCAAGTGTGAGGACTACCTGTCCTAGCTAACCAAGTGTGAGGAGTACCTGTCCTAGCCAGCCAAGTGTGAGGACTACCTGTCCTAGCCAGCCATGTGTGAGGGCTACCTGTCCTAGCCAGCCATGTGTGAGGGCTACCTGTCCTAGGGAGTCAGGTGATGGGTTTGATCATACTGTGTGGAATCTTGGGAAAGTTTCTTTAATATAACTTCAGTTGTGAAATTAGGTAGACTGAAACTGGAAACTCATTAGATGGACTGCACCTGTAATTCATACCCATATCACATATTGTGTCAAACTTATTCAGCTTGGTCATTACATTCAGGGTAGTCAAGGAGTTACATGTGTGAGCGAGTAAGTTGAGCAAACAACCAAACAATAGAATACTTATCAAAACTAACATTAGAGAGAGAGAGAGACAGAGAGCTAATCATGGTCAAAACATTCTTGCTAGTTCAATCAATCTAGTAGTAACTATATATCAAAGATGGCTGCTGCTGCAAGGTACTTGGCAGAACTAATAAAAATATATTTTTTCAATTGCTCCTATAAAGGCCAATAAGATGTGAAATCAGAAATCAGTTTCAAATCAGACCACCCAATCATCAATGTCAGAACCAATGAGTGTGTATATTGGGGGCTGAGAGAGACTTGTAGCACCAATGGCAAATTGTAAGTGCATAAGAACCTTTGGGGCGGATAGAACTAGTTTAAAAGATGAGTATTGACCATGTACGTCAATACTCATCTTTTTCCATTTCTCCGAGGGTTCTTAACCCCACTATCAGGCTAAATAATTTCTTTAATTTCTTTAGTCAAAATACGGCGATAGCTTACATTTCTAATAATATATATATATATGAAACAGTTCTAGTCCTGTAGAAGCTCTTCTATATTCTATATTAAAATATATATATATATATTTTAATATAGAAGAGCTTCTACAGGACTAGAACTGTTTCATTCTTGAGAAATCATCAGGAAGCTGGCTGTCCAAGTAAATGGTAGTATTTATGTCTTTCCTTATCTGGTGGTAGGAGAGGGTGGGGATTAGGATGGGTGGAGGTCATTGGTTGAAGGATTTAAAGGAAGGGGATTCATTAAAAGCTAATTCTTTAAAGCTAATTCTTTAAGGCTAAAATGAGGGTGACAAAGGCAGAAAAGGTTCCATCAACAGATTCAAGTGTTGGGGTGAACCCCCTATTGTGAAGTTTCTCTTAATATATATTCCAGGTGTCGACAAACACATTGACACATGCGCCCACTTACACACGTACACACACTTACACGCACGTACAGGCACACACACAACAAACATACATAATGGTACATACACACATACATACATACAAATACATACATACACATATACATATATATGTGTACATACATACGCACACATATACATATATATATATATATATATTTATTAAAATAACAGATTAAAGTTTAAGCAAAGAATCGCTGCTTTCAGCCAGAGAACGTCTCTATGAACCACCTAAGAGAACATTAGTCTACGACCTCTTTTATACCATAAACGTGGTTCTGTCTTTGCGCGTAATTGTTTTTCACCGCTCCTATTAATGACGTATTATATTCGTTTTTTCCCGTTCTTTGTCAGGGAACGTTTCCACGAACCAAAGTATCGTCTTCCTGTCTTCCTCCGGTTGCAACGTTTTTTGAAATATCCACTTCTGCGTTTACAGATTGACTTTGTTAGTTTCAGAAGATCCCGTTAAGGGTGAAAGCAGCGATTCTTTGCTTAAACTTTAATCTGTTATTTTAATAAATATTTGCTCTACAGTTCTTATATATTTGATATATATTTATCCTTATCGAGCCCTCTTTGGATTTTAGTCTTCAAATTTATTATTATTACTATATATATATATATATATATATATATATATGAAATATAAGAATCAAAGAACTGTTCAAAACATTATTGTGCTTACAGCTGTTTCCTCCAAACCGAGGTTTGGATTCTTCGGAGCAATTTATTAATGCATGGACAGTTATATGACCTCCTTTTCAGCCGAGAGACATACCAAATACATATTCAAACATTGATACATATTCAAACATTGTGGGTCAACATTCATTACAGAATTTAGAGTGGCAGTACACACTTCGAGATTACATTTATATTAATAGGTACAATCAAAAATCAAAGATATAGGTTAAAGTACAACATGAAGATAAGTGGTTATATAGTGCAAATGTTATATGTGTGGCACGCATGTGCGTCTTGTTTATATAGTGTGGCAGAGAGATATGTGTGGTAGAGGCACTTAGGTAGGTAAATAAGAGTGTTAGGTTGGTAGGTCTGGTGGCAAAGTCTTTATATGATTGATATAGTCTGTGTGTGGAGAAATATTATAAGCATTACCAGACCTACCAACCTAACACTCTTATTTACCTACCTAAGTGCCTCTACCACACATATCTCTCTGCCACACTATATAAACAAGACGCACATGCGTGCCACACATATAACATTTGCACTATATAACCACTTATCTTCATGTTGTACTTTAACCTATATCTTTGATTTTTGATTGTACCTATTAATATAAATGTAATCTCGAAGTGTGTACTGCCACTCTAAATTCTGTAATGAATGTTGACCCACAATGTTTGAATATGTATCAATGTTTGAATATGTATTTGGTATGTCTCTCGGCTGAAAAGGAGGTCATATAACTGTCCATGCATTAATAAATTGCTCCGAAGAATCCAAACCTCGGTTTGGAGGAAACAGCTGTAAGCACAATAATGTTTTGAACAGTTCTTTGATTCTTATATTTCATATAACTGCTCTGTAAATCATCTGATGTTTTTACATTGAGCTACTTAACTTACTGGTAATAAGGTAGTAATACATTACTGCCTACCACTATTTAGGGTGTGTGTAAAATACTTACAACTGCTTAAGGTTTTGTGTTTACATAACCATAAATAGTATAACTAATACTATATATATATATATATATATATATATATATATATATATATATATATATATATATATTCTTTTCCTGGGTCCTGTATTTTCGTTGCTCTGGTAATGCGGTCGGACTGCCGACTGCTATATCTAATTTGCTAAGCTGTCTGAACATAATGTTATACTCTGGGGTCTTACCTCATCTGAGTGCTAAAGCTACAAACCGAATAAGCATACACGCTAGCTTGGCCGTATACTAGAGCTTCGTCTATGCTGTACTAAAATTTATATATATATATATATATATATATATATATATATATATATATATATATATATATATATATATATAGATATATATATATATTGTTATACTTGGGAGGGGGGGGGGGTTATATTGTGGTAATAATATTGCCAGAATTAATGACAGAACACACTCATTATTTGGTTGGTTTTCGCTTCTGTATCTTTTATTCGGTCCTCAATGTTTACTATTGACTGACCAACGGTCAAAAATACAGATGTAATATAGACACAAACACATATATATAGTCTAACAAAGTTCTTTCGTTGCACATCTGCAACATCGTCAGTGGTGCTATTATGTTTCCTCTTGTTGTATTGTATGTCTACGTATCTTTATTTAATCTGTTTATTTATTTATTTATTTATTTATTTTTGTCTTCTTCGCTGCGCATGCGTTTGCGTGTGTGTATAGTGTTTGGTGTGTGTTCGTGTTTGGGTGACTGTGTTTTGGTTATTGTATTCTATCTTAGTTTACTAGTGTGTGTTTATATGTGTTTGTTGTGCTTGTGTATTTATTTATTTATTTATTTATTTATTTATATTTCTCTTAAGTCAGTATTGTTTGTTTGGGTGTTGTTGTTATTCCATTCATTTTTTCTGTTTAATTTTGACCTTCTAAGTTATATTTCACTGACCGCTCTGATTTGCCTATTTGCTGGGTCATTTCTATGTTTAGATATTATTTTAATTTCTATGCTGTCTATGTTACCGTCGTGTTGTTGTCTGGCATGTTTGTATAGTACTGAACTGTTTTTTCGTCCTATATATATATATTGTTATACTTTGGTTCTCTGGAAGGGTCAGACTGCTAATAACAAAATCGAAGTCTAGATACATGCACTCTTGTTAGCAGGCAAAGTAAATGTTAAATGAAGATGATGATGATATATAAGAAGACATGGGATGTAACACTAAAGGTTGACCTGGCACAGCTGAACCTCTTGACGGAGATAACACAGGACCAAGACTTCTGGCGCTATGGCATATGACAGAAGACCCGAGTCGACTACCCAGTCAAGCCCACACTGTAAACATGGCTTGTGCTTAAGAAGGGCATCTGGCAGTCATGAAATCCCATCCAAAACATGATCCCGCTATATGCAAGGTTTAGTGTAGTAAATTGGCCAGACCTTCCTCATAACATACCCACCCAGCTCCCATAATATAGTTAGGAGCAGGGTACAGCGTGAACAGCTGGCCAGACCCTCCTCATAGTGAGACCACCCACTTCCATACTGTGAACATGGTTGCTGTTAAGAAGGACATCTAACAGCTGTAAAAGCTTAGCCAAGGTCCCACATGAGCAAGGTATGGCCAACTGACGAGACTTGCTTCACAAGTGTGACCACTCAGTCCCACACTGTAAATGTGGTTAGAGTTGGGAAAGGCATCCAGCTGTAAAAAGATGGTTAAAATATAGTTCTGTTTGAGCAAGGGATGGTGCAGCCAAAGGGCCAGACCCATAGCATGAACAACCCATCTGACCTATGGAAAATAAGATGTTAAACGGTGATGATGATATCAAATTCTAATACTGATGTTTGTAGTACTTCTATGATATTGGCCATGTGATGCTGAAATGAAGTTTCAGAAGAAAACCATTGGCCTATATTGCTGTCACATGAGATAGTTGAATTGCATTGCTTAAAGATATTTTTAAAAATTACAACAAAAATATAGGAGGAATAAATTATTTTTTTAATGAGTAATAGATATATCCTAACTTTCAAAAACAAACAAAATATTGCAAGAGATCAGCTTTCAGTAAAAAAAAAAAAAAAAAAAAATTAATCACATCTTTCTTTTTATCTATTTATATTTAAAATAAACAACAAATTTTGATAAAATATCAAACATGAAGTTAAGGAGGAGAAAAGGGTGTGTCGGACTGAAAAGAAGGAAAATTTAGCTGATGAAGAAAAATTAGAGTCTACTTAAATTTCAATAAGTGCTGTGAGATTGAGTGTAATTTTATTCTTGGAAGGTTTATAATATTGATATATTGATATAGCATTAATGGTGACTTGTAGACACTGAGTTTCAAATAAGTATTTCAGTTTCACCTAAAGCATGTATATAGAATATGTTGTAGTGGTATATATAGTATATATTGTAGTGATGTATATAGAATATGTTGTAGTTGTAGCGACCCCTTAGGGCTGGAACTCAGAACTTATAAGAGTTGCGTCCCTTTGTGACGGTCCCTTTGTTACTTCTATGAAGTAAAACTTTGTATAAACACACACCAGCCATTGTTATTCTTTCTAATATTATTACAAGTAATATGTTTACTAATACCAACCTTCTAAAGTGGTGGTGTATATAGAACATGTTGTAGTGGTGTATATAGTATATATTGTAGTGATGTATATAGAACATGTTGTAGTGGTGTATATATTGTAGTGGTGTATATAGAACATGTTGTAGTGGTGTATATAGTATACATTGTAGTGGTTTATATAGAACATGTTGTAGTGGTGTATATAGTATATATTGTAGTGGTGTATATAGAACATGTTGTAGTGGTGTATATAGTATATGTTGTAGTGGTGTATATAGTATATGTTGTAGTGGTGTATATAGTATATATTGTAGTGGTGTATATAGTATATATTGTAGTGGTGTATATAGTATATATTGTAGTGGTGTATATAGTATATGTAGTGGTGTATATAGTATATGTTGTAGTGGTGTATATAGTATATATTGTAGTGGTGTATATAGTATATATTGTAGTGGTGTATATAGTATAAGTTGTAGTGGTGTATATATTGTAGTGGTGTATATAGTATATGTTGTAGTGGTGTATATAGTATATATTGTAGTGGTGTATATAGTATAAGTTGTAGTGGTGTATAAGTTGTAGTGGTGTATATATTGTAGTGGTGTATATAGTATATGTTGTAGTGGTGTATATAGTATATATTGTAGTGGTGTATATAGTATATGTTGTAGTGGTGTATATATTGTAGTGGTGTATATAGTATATGTTGTAGTGGTGCATATACTTTATGTTGTAGTGGTGTATATATTGTAGTGGTGTATATAGTATATGTTGTAGTGGTGTATATAGTATATATTGTAGTGGTGTATATAGTATAAGTTGTAGTGGTGTATATATTGTAGTGGTGTATATAGTATATGTTTGAGTGGTGTATATAGTATATATTGTAGTGGTGTATATATTATATGTTGTAGTGGTGTATATAGTATATGTTGTAGTGGTGTATATAGTATATATTGTAGTGGTGTATATAGTATATGTTGTAGTGGTGTATATAGTATATGTTGTAGTGGTGTATATAGTATATATTGTAGTGGTGTATATATTGTAGTGGTGTATATAGTATATATTGTAGTGGTGTAATAGTATATATTGTAGTGGTGTATATAGTATATATTGTAGGGGTGTATATATTATATGTTGTAGTGGTGTATATAGTATATATTGTAGTGGTGTATATATTATATGTTGTAGTGGTGTATATAGTATATATTGTAGTGGTGTATATAGTATATATTGTAGTGGTGTATATAGTATATGTTGTAGTGGTGTATATAGTATATGTTGTAGTGGTGTATATAGTATATGTTGTAGTGGTGTATATAGTATATATTGTAGTGGTGTATATAGTATATATTGTAGTGGTGTATATAGTATTTGTTGTAGTGGTGTATATAGTATACGTTGTAGTGGTGTATATAGTATATGTTGTAGTGGTGGTGTATATAGTATATGTTGTAGTGGTGTATATAGTATATGTTGTAGTGGTGTATCATCATCATCGTTTAACGTCCATCTGCTACGCTAGCATGGGTTAGACGGGAGTTGTGCCACTTGAGGCAAGGTGGGTCGGGTGACCGTGTCTTGCTCGTATGGGACTATCTGGTAGGTTTTCTATGGCTGGATGCCCTTCCTACCACCAACTACATTTACAGTGTGGACTGGGAACTTTTTACCGTGTTACACGGCCACATTACAGCGTGCACTGTGTATTTTTTTCTTTCCTTTTTTCCCCTTTTATAATTATAGTATATGTTGTGTAAAGGGGTGATGTGTTGTTGGGGAGAGTCTGCTCTAAACAACAGCAGTTTAAAAAAAATTAAATCATAAGTGAATATATTAACAAGTGTTTAACCCTTTTAATATAAATGTCTTAATATACGTAATGGTTAGCTGGTTGCTTCTATTATGGTTTAATAAGTGTTGGTGTCACAATACACCCAGTACACTCTGTAAAGTGGTAGTGTTGGTGGCATGATAAAATACACCCAGAGTTCTCTAACACAGCTCCAGTATAAACAATAGGAGATGTGAGAGTTCTCTAACACAGCTCCAATATAAACAATAGATGTGAGAGTTCTCTAACACAGCTCCAATATAAACAATAGGAGATGTGAGAGTTCTTTAACACAGCTCCAGTATAAACAATAGGTGATGTGAGTGTTCTCTAACACCGCTCCAGTATAAACAATAGGAGATGTGAGAGTTCTCTAACACAGCTCCAATATAAATAATAGGAGATGTGAGAGTTCTCTAACACAGCTCCAGTATAAACAATAGGAGATGTGAGAGTTCTCTAACATAGCTCCAGTATAAACAATAGGTGATGTGAGCGTTCTCTAACACAGCTCCAGTATAGACAATAGGAGATGTGAGAGTTCTCTAACACAGCTCCAGTATAAACAATAGATGTGAGAGTTCTCTAACACAGCTCCAGTATAAACAATAGATGTGAGAGTTCTCTAACACAGCTCCAGTATAAACAATAAGTGATGTGAGCATTCTCTAACACAGCTTCAGTATAAACAATAGGAGATGTGAGAGTTCTCTAACCTGATCTAAGTATTGAGTTCTCGTGTTACTGGAAACCCTACATGTTTTAGTATGCAACTTGCTTAAATAATTTTAATATTTCTGTTTTCTTCATAGTTATCTATTTATTATCTATTATATGTTCTTATTTTTATAGACATTGAGGGTGGTGGGTTGGCAGTATTGGTAGAGAGTCGGATGCCATGCTTTGCAGCACAGAGTTACGGCCCTTTATGATCTGAGTTCAAATCTCGCCAAGGTTAACTTTGCCTTTCATCCTTACGGGGTTGATAAAATAAAGTACCAGTCACACAACTTTCCCCTCCCCCAAAATTGCTGGCCTTGTGCCTATATAAGAAACCCTATATTTATAGACATTTCTAAATGTTTTCTTTATATTCCTCTTCATATAACTTTGTCTTATTTATTCACACACATCATCAACTTCTTCAAATTTCACCTGGAAAGGAAGGTGAGGTGAAGAAAGAAGTGCTGCCTCCCAGTACATTTGCTGAAAGGTGGGTGAATGTGGCGAGAATGGCCTGTGTGAGTGGGCCTACTCTGACCATGCACCTACAGGCTGGCTAACCCGGGTGCCTTAGAAGAGCTGGGTGGTTCAGGATTGGTGGGGTACCTGAGTCACCCCTGGCCCCCCCCCCCCCTATTGGGGAATTTATTTTGTTCTGTTTATACATAGTTTATTTTATATTTTCATTGTTAAATTAGTCTTGCCATTGTGCACTTTTACTCAACCTTATTGTAAACTCCCACTGTCTGTGTCTTTGTATTGTTGGCCCTTGTGCCTAATAAATGAAATCATTTATTCACACACATTTTCTTTGCTGCATAGAGTTAATAGAGTTACGGCCATTTACGTTCTGAGTTCAAATCCCGCTGAGGTTAACTTTGCCTTTCATCCTTACAGGGTTGATAAAATAAAGTACCAGTAATACACTGGGGTAATTGTGGCCTTGTGCCTATACTAGAAATCATTATTACAAGGGTTACCAGTAATACACTAGGGTAATTGCTGGCTTTATGCCAAAAGTAGAAAGAATTATTTCAAGGGTTACAGAGATTTCAAAATAAAGAAATAGAAGAGATTTTCTACTCACTTTGTCCAGAGTGAGGTAAATTTTCCTTGTGCCCTCCACCTTTTCTCTTGTTACTTCTAAATCTTTAACGAATTGTTTCAAGTGAACCTTTAGACCTTTTACAAGGTCCCTATAGCCGGTTGCAGAGTCAGTGGAAATCCCAGACTGTGCGAGCATACACGCCTCTTCCACCAAGTCATTCCCTTTGTCGATGTATGTCTAAAATTAGAAACAGAGAAAAATATTTAAAACATTACAACAGTAATAATAATAATAATAATAGATGGAGAACAGTCAGGTGAAGGTGCTGTGGGATTTTAGGATACAGACGGACAAAAAACTGGAACACAATAGACCTGACCTGGTGGTTGTGGATAAAGAAAAAAGATCGTGCCTGATTGTGGATGTGGCCTGCCCGTTCGACACGAGAGTGCAAGAGAAGGAGAGGGAGAAAATTAACCGATACCAGGACCTAAAGTGGGAGGTGAAAAGGATTTGGAACTGCCATGAAGTCAAAGTGATCCCGATTGTCATAGGCGCACTGGGGACTATCTCCAAAGGTTTCCAGGGATGGTTAAAGAAAATCGGCCCCTTCACGCTTTTTGGAACGCTTCAAAAGGCATGGTTGCTGGGAACAGCAAGAACCCTCTGATACGTCCTGAATATCTGAGGCTGCAGGTAGTGGCTTGATATTCAATCCAACGGACTTTCCAGTTAACCAACATCAATGACTGAGATTCAAGGAATAACAATAACAATAATAATAATAATGATTCAAAATAAATCACATTTCTCAGGTTTCTCTCTGAGCCCCCCTCCCCCACACTCCCATGACATTTCTCAGCCAGAGAAAGGAAAGCCAGATTTAAAGTGAAACCATTACACTCAGCCTATGAAGTAAACACAAGGGCTGTCAGAAATGATAATGATGCACATGGATACAAAGAGGTCCCTTGAAAGGGGAGACAGAGGGTTTGGTTATGGCAGCCCAGGACCAGGAAATAAGAACTAATTGGATCAAAGTTAATGTGGACAAGGTGATCACATCACCACTGTGTAGGATGTGTGGGAAGGTAAATGAGACACAGCCATATTGTCTCAGAATGAATACAAAACTTGGAGACATGATAACATGGCAACAGTAATACATTGGGGATTATGTAAAAAGTTTGGGTTCAACTGTAATGGAAAATGGTACGACCACTTGAAATAACAGCCAAATCTCTCTCAACTTAAAAAGGAAAAGACTATTTTGCATAATGCAGCCCTAGATACACTATATCTGAATAACAGATGTAACGGTTATGGTAGAAATTAAGGACATTGGTATACTAATAATCAGTTGACAGATGTAGTCAGTCATAGACCATTTGACAGATGTCATCAGCCATGGACCAGTTAACAGATCTTTCCTACACCTCCCATGTCTAAAATACTCCCCCCTACCTACACCTCCCATGTCTAAACTGTCCTGCATTAAATTATCTTAGTTAACAATTGTCCTAAATGACTTTTCAAAACAAAATGTGGCTTCATTTCTTCTCTCTTTTTTAATTTCTTAAGTCTAGAGGTATGTTGTGTGTGTGTGTGTGTGTGTGTGTGTGTGTGTGTGTGTGTGTGTGTGTGTGTGTGTGTGTGTTAGTGAGTGCTGTAAGTTTCAAGCCCCAAGCAGTGTAAGTTATTTTTAGTAAAAATCTGTATCCCGTGTACAAGTATATAGAGTAGATTCTACTCCAACCAGAATCTTATAGAAAGAAGGAATCCCAATCTTTGTTCAACATAATTAGTAGAGTCTCTACTAATGTACAACAGTTGCCATGAAGTCAATAGCCAAAAATATAGACATGAGCACACAGAATATTGGCGGAAAGTGAAAAAAGGTGGGAGGAAAAACAAAAGCAAATTCCATAAACCTTTGAATAAATATGTGAGAAAAGTTATTGAATTTCTGTAAGGAGAAGAATCTATGTCAACCATGGGCAAACTGCGACCCGCGAAGCTTTCTGAAAGGCTCGCTTTCTGATTTTTTTACCCCAACTTTTCAGTTGTAATTTATCTTTCTATCATTTTTACGATCGAGGAAAACAACGTGTACGAATTCTGAAGAAACAAATCAAAACAACCTGAGTTACCTACCGCCTTTCTTTAATGTGGGCACGATGTAAATTAGTGCTTGTGGCCCGCCTGATGAGCCATATCTCATGCGGCCTGCTTCTCGACAAAGGTTGCCCATGGCTGATCTATGTCATAGCAATAGTAAAATAGATTTTCTCCTTCGCAAAAATAAATGGCTGAACGAGTGACATAACCTCAGATATATATTTAATAGGAAGCTCAAAGAAATAAAAGTTGTGAATTAAGTAATACATATAATTTTATTGTATTTAATTATCATTAGATGATAGTGTGGCATGTAATGGATAATAATGTGTGTTATCATTACATGTGGAGTGGCAGTATCAGTAGAGGGTTGGATGCCATGCTTTGAAGCATAGAGTTACGGCTTTTACAGTCTGAATTCAAATCCCGCTGAGGTTAGCTTTGCCTTTCATCCTTACGGGGTCGATAAAATAAAGTACCAGTAATGCACTGGGATAATTGCTGGCCTTGTGCCAAAAGTAGAAACAATTATATATGTCTTGCAAATTTATACATAAAATTAAGGTGAAGATAGACCAACATATAAGAAGGAATTAACATAAATTGCAATACTTATTTTTATAAGCACTTAAAACTATATTTACATACTTGACGTGTTTTAAAATTGTATACAATGTCTATAATTAAGTTAATATACGTATGTAAAAACAGATAAGCAGTGGAGCTGATTTAATCCAACTTTTCCTTCCCCCTAAATTTGCTGGTCTAAGATAGACACCATTAACAGCAGAATCAATTAGTGCAAGGATCACGATATATACACATGTGTCACATGTGTATGAAGTAATTCCGAAGAAAAAGCAAAGAAAAAAAAAGTGCTCTATGTATAGAACAGAGCTATTTAATTAGGAAGTGAACAACACAACATATAACTACTCCATTACCAAAGGTTTCTGGACCTTAGACAATATTAACATATGTCTAGGTCGCTCATCAGATGAAATATTTCTATATTGTGTTGTTTACTCTCTAATGTATGTAAATGTATGTATATGTACATATATATACGGCATGTAAACTGTAAGTTGAACTTTCTCACAATTTTAACCTAGTTGGATTTATTTTTTATTGTTTGCTATACTGTATTTGTTTTCTATTTGAAATCACACTGGATGAGTGCTTGTGGCAATAATCATATTTTTTCAAAATTGAATTTTTTTTGCCAATGTGTTCCCCTGTATATGGTTAAACCTGGCTTACCTCCTCTTTGATGTGACATCATACATCACTAAAGGGTTAACTGCTACCTTCACTTGCAACTAGCAACTGAGAGAGCTAGCACCCCATATTTGTTGTTCCTTAACAGGCAACTTCCTGCTGATGAAATGACTATGCCTAATTACGTAATATGTAGTGTCATTACCTAATATTCTGCACATATTTGCATATGAAGCTGTATAAGTTGATTCAATTTAAAAGAAGAATTAAAATTTAGCTTCATCATATCTGTATATATATATGTATGTGAATTTCCTATATCGAAAGATATATCAGCCCATCTACGCAGGCAAAAATGCTATATATTCTCGCCTGTTCTCAAGTTCCAGCAGAGGGCAGCAGGGAGGCACTGTTTCAATGAAAGCAATCAGCTCGATATAGCCACAAGAAATGGATGAATATATCTATATCTTTATAAAAGGAAGTTTGTACTAAATGAAATTGATAATAATTAAGGTTTTTTGTGTGTTTTTAACTCATCTGACTTTCAAATTTACTGCTATTTCTAGCATCTGACTTTCAAATTTACTGCTATTTCATGTCTGTTCATCATGCCACCACCACCACCACAACAACAACAACAACAACAACAACACGCAAACATAACCAAAACAAGAACAACAAACCAAAAGTGGCAACAAGTCCATGATTCGGTCTTTGAAGGACCAAATACGTGTCTGTGTGTGTGTCTATGTGTGTGTGTCTGTGTGTGTGTCTATGTGTGCCTATGTGTGTGTGTGACTATGTGTGTGTGTGTGTCTATGTGTGTGTGTGTGCCTATGTGTGTGTGTGTCTATGTGTGTGTGTGTCTATGTGTGTGTGTGTCTATGTGTGTGTGTCTATGTGTGTGTGTGTCTATGTATGTGTGTGTGTCTATGTGTCTATGTGTGTGTGTGTCTATGTGTGTGTCTATATGTGTGTGTGTCTATGTGTGTGTGGCAAAGGTAAAGAAAAACAACCGTTCCTTTGTAAAGGAACAAAAGCTTTATAAAGATAATATTTTAATATAATTTGAAACTCTTATTAAATAACAAACCTTTGTGCTTCGCTTACAGACAGACACACAGACATAGACACACACACAGACATAGACACACACACAGACATAGACACACACACAGACATAGACACACACACATAGACATAGACACACACACAGACATAGACACACACACAGACATAGACACACACACAGACATAGACACACACACAGACATAGACACACACACACAGACATAGACACACACACAGACATAGACACTCACACAGACATAGACAAACACACAGACATAGACACACACACAGACATAGACACACACACAGACATAGACACACACACAGACATAGACACACACACAGACATAGACACACACACAGACATAGACACACACACAGACATAGACACACACACAGACATAGACACACACACACAGACATAGACACACACACAGACATAGACACTCACACAGACATAGACAAACACACAGACATAGACACACACACAGACATAGACACACAC
The DNA here is from genome assembly GCA_964016885.1 of Eledone cirrhosa. Classification (NCBI taxonomy): domain Eukaryota; kingdom Metazoa; phylum Mollusca; class Cephalopoda; order Octopoda; family Eledonidae; genus Eledone; species Eledone cirrhosa. The sequence continues at coordinate 101,321,879 of OZ024746.1, forward strand.
ACAGACATAGACACACACACAGACATAGACACTCACACAGACATAGACACACACACAGACATAGACACACACACAGACATAGACACACACACAGACATAGACACACACACACAGACATAGACACACACACAGACATAGACACTCACACAGACATAGACACACACACAGACATAGACACACACACAGACATAGACACACACACAGACATAGACACTCACACAGACATAGACACACACACAGACATAGACACACACACAGACATAGACACACACACAGACATAGACACACACATAGACACACACACACACACACACACACACAGACATAGACACACACACAGACATAGACACACACACAGACATAGACACTCACACAGACATAGACACACACACAGACATAGACACTCACACAGACATAGACACACACACAGACATAGACACACACACAGACATAGACACACACACAGACATAGACACACACACAGACATAGACACACACACACAGACATAGACACACACACAGGCATAGACACACACACACACACAGACACACATACAGACATAGACACACACACACAGACATAGACACACACACACATAGACACACACATACACATAGACACAGACATAGACACATACATACATAGACATACACACACACACACACATACAGACAGACAGACAGACAAACTACAGACAGACAGACAGACATACTACAGACAGACAGACATTACAAGAACAAAAGATGGAACAAAGAGAAGCAAAACTTTGAAGTTTGAAGAATGAACATTTTGTAAAAGATGTTGAAGAAAACATAACACACACACAGAGAGAAACACACACATATACATATATTTATATATAAATATATATATATATATACATATATTTATATATAAATATATATATATATATACATATATTTATATATAAATATATATATATATATATATATATATAAATTAGCGAGAATCGTATTTCGGCTTAGGAATTAACGAAAAACAACTTCCGAGATGTGTGGCAAGCGCTCAATGATTCATATATATATATATATATATATATATATATATATATATATATATATTAAAGAGTTAAACAAGATTCAATGAGTACATCAAAGAATGAGTTTTACAGTAGATTGGAAGCACTCTACGAGAAATAATTTTCCAGAGTTATTAATATTAAAATACAAATATTAATAAAATAGATGTTCTTTTGATCAATTACATTTTATTATACATATTTCGGATGTACAACAGTACGTCCTCTTCAGACAAAATATAATCTTAACCATTTAACATCTCAGGGTATGTCATGTATCATTATATTTTGTCTGAAGAGGACGTACTGTTGTACATCCGAAATATGTATAATAAAATTAGTCCAGAATTAGCCGTCGAAACGGCTTGAGCTCAGCCGTCGGGTCCTACTTGTTCCTATTACCCACTCTACTACCCTAAGTATTGAGTACTTTGGTGCATTATGGTCCATCTGGTTCCTTACCACATTTCCTTCGTTATATATATATATATATATATATATATATATATATATATATATATATATATATATATATATCCCACAGCCAAAACTTTGATTTTGTTAAGCCCCCACATGTATATCATCATCATCATCATCATCATCATCATCATTTTACGTCCGCTTTTCCCTGCTTGCAAGGGTGGGACGGGTCTTATTTATATATATATATATATAAATTGTTTTTAACTGCAGATTTTCACTGAAATGGTGAAATAATTGGTGTTATAATCTAAAGTTGTTTATGAAATGTACTAGCCTCCCCCCCCCCTAAATACCAGTAATTATATATTGTATGTTCGTAAAAATGGGATTTCTTGAAATGTTCTTTTTTTGTCATGTATAATGTTGTTTTAATGTGAAATAGAATTAGTAGATTCTCCAGCTGCTGTATCAATATGAATCAGTTTCAACATTTCACTGGAGATTGATTAACAAAATTTAATAAACAGAGAAGAGGATGGGGTGAATAAATGTGGGGGAGGGGTTGGGAAAAATCTGGAAAATTAATAAGCGGGGAGCTGGGAGGGATTATTGAAGACGTGAGAGCAGTTGTTTAGCACCTGGTTATACCTGAGAGGAGAACAAGGATAAAAGGGGTTCCAGCTATGCCTTTTGTATATCAGATATTGTTCAATGTGTTGTTTAAGACAGTAGAGTATAATTTGAGGGAGATTTGATTGCTATTTCTAGCAGAGCAAACAACTAATTCTTGTTGGTAGTTGTTGGTGCATTTTACAATAGAAACAGGCAGAATGGTAACAACGTAGAAAAATGTAAACAACATCAGACAACAAAGCTATCACTATCACCGATGGCAACAATAACGAGCCACTTTGTGGTCGTTCGTCTTACTAGAAATAACAGCCGAACTCCCTCAACTCCCACTCTGGCTACCACCTTTAAAACTATAGCAGAAGACACAGAATAAGATGGTAGCAGTAAAACTGAAAGATCTTTCATCATAGGATTGCTCAATCACAAGAAATAAAGAATATATATACATGTATGTTTGTGTGTATATATGTACGTGTGTGTGTGTGAGTGTACATACATGAACGTGTGTGTGTGTATACATGTACTTGTGTGTATATACATATACGTGTGTTTGTAGTGAGATATAGTTGTACTTGAAGAATTGTTGATAAACTTTCTGAAGAAGTGTCAGAAATAGGGCTACACAACAACATCAAAATAAAACAGTTGCAACCTTACCAATAAATTCTGCTCAGGTAAAACAGTAAAATATATCTTAAAAGAGGGAAGTTGTGGATGACACAACAGAAGGAGCGAGGTGACACCACAGAGGGAGCGAGGTAATGGTGACACCACAGAGGGAGCGAGGTAATGGTGACACCACAGAGGGAGCTAGGTAATGGTGACACCACAGAGGGAGCGAGGTAATGGTGACACCACAGAGGGAGCTAGGTAATGAGAACACAACAGAAGGAGCGAGATCCTACCCTAATGGTGACACAACAGAGGGAGCTAGGCTCTACCCTAATGGTGACACAACAGAGGGAGCGAGCCACTAATGTGACACAATAAAATGACAAGAAGCAATCAAATCTAAAATCTACCTTTCTACTTAAGTTCAGCACATGACTAACACTCTCCTCATTGTTTTCACTATACCTTTAAAATAAGGGATAGCTAGGTGGTTATAATGATTAGGGTGATGGTGGTGATGGTGGTGGTGGTGGTGGTGGTGGTGGTGGTGGTGGTGGTGGTGGTGGTGGTGATGGTGGTGGTGGTGATGGTGGTGGTGGTGATGGTGGTGGTGGTGGTGGTGGTGGTGGTGGTGATGGTGATGGTAGTGGTGGTGGTGGTGGTGATGGTGGTGGTGGTGGTGATGGTGATGGTAGTGGTGGTGGTGGTGGTGGTGGTGGTGGTGATGGTGGTGGTGGTGATGGTGGTGGTGATGGTGGTGGTGATGGTGATGGTAGTGGTGGTGGTGGTGGTGATGGTGGTGGTGGTGGTGGTGGTGGTGGTGATGGTGGTGGTGGTGGTGGTGGTGGTGGTGGTGGTGGTGGTGGTGGTGGTGATGGTGGTGGTGGTGATGGTGGTGGTGGTGATGGTGGTGGTGGTGGTGGTGGTGATGGTGGTGATGGTGATGGTAGTGGTGGTGGTGGTGGTGATGGTGGTGGTGGTGGTGATGGTGATGGTAGTGGTGGTGGTGGTGGTGGTGGTGGTGGTGATGGTGGTGGTGGTGATGGTGGTGGTGATGGTGGTGGTGATGGTGATGGTAGTGGTGGTGGTGGTGGTGATGGTGGTGGTGGTGGTGGTGGTGGTGGTGATGGTGGTGGTGGTGGTGGTGGTGGTGGTGGTGGTGGTGATGGTGGTGGTGGTGATGGTGGTGGTGGTGGTGGTGGTGATGGTGGTGATGGTGATGGTAGTGGTGGTGGTGATGGTGGTGGTGGTGGTGGTGGTGGTGGTGGTGATGGTGGTGAAGGTGGTAGTGGTGGTGGTGATGGTGGTGGTGCTGGTGATGGTGGTGGTGGTGATGGTGGTGGTGATGGTGGTGGTGGTGATGGTGGTGGTGGTGGTGATGGTGATGGTGGTGGTGGTAGTGATGGTGGTGGTGATGGTAGTGGTGGTGGTGATGGTGGTGGTGGTGGTGATGGTGGTGATGGTGATGGTAGTGGTGGTGGTGGTAGTGGTGGTGGTGATGGTAGTGGTGGTGGTGGTGGTGGTGGTGGTGGTGATGGTGGTGAAGGTGGTAGTGGTGGTGGTGATGGTGGTGATGGTGGTGGTGCTGGTGGTGGTGATGGTGGTGATGGTGGTGGTGCTGGTGATGGTGGTGGTGGTGATGGTGGTGGTGATGGTGGTGGTGGTGATGGTGGTGGTGGTGGTGGTGGTGATGGTCGTGGTGGTGATGGTGATGGTAGTGGTGGTGGTGGTAGTGGTGGTGGTGGTAGTGGTGGTGATGGTGGTGGTGGTGGTGGTGGTGATGGTGGTGGTGATGGTGGTGATGGTGGTGGTGATGGTGGTGATGGTAGTGATGGTGGTGGTGATGATGGTGGTGGTGGTGGTAGTGGTGGTGGTGGTGGTGGTAGTGGTGGTGGTAGTGGCGGTGGTGATAGTGGTGGTGGTGGTGATGGTGGTGGTGATGGTGGTGATGGTGGTGGTGATAGTAGTGGTGGTGGAGGTGGTAGTGGTGGTGGTGGTGGCGGTAGTGGTGGTGGCTGTGGTGATGGTGGTGGGTTTGGTGAAGGTGGTGGGTGTGGTGATGGTGGTGGGTTTGGTGAAGGTGGTGGTGGTGGGTGTGGTGATGGTGGTGGAGGTGTAAGGTTACAGCAGCATCACAGTAGAAGAAACAAACAAAAATAAAATGGATGAGAGAAGGAGGAGGAGTAGGGAATGAAAGGAGGGGAGTTTGATAAATTTTTGTTTTTGTTTTGATGTTTATTTTCTATCTCAACAAAGCCAGTTGAGGTGGGCGTGGTCGGTGTTGAAGATTACCTCCCTAAAGAATAATAGCAGCAGCAGCAGTCTGACAATGAACTCAACATTGACACCCTAGCCAACATGGGACACTATATATCTAGCAACAGCAGCAGCAGTAACTCAAGTACGAAGAAGGAGTGATGCTTCTTGAATTTTGTGATCCATTGGCAACACTAACTTCCAGAAACCTGCCAACCACCTAATAACCTACCAATCAAGCAAGCACATAAGCCAGATTGACTTCTTGCTAGTTAGGCAATGAGACAGACATTTGATTACAAATACTAAGGCATACTCCGGGGAAGAATGTACCCCACAGCATAGGTTAGTCGTTAGTGACATCTCAGTAAGCAAGAGACAGAATGAGACATACAGGAAGGTGTGGAGAAGGAAGGTCTGGAAGCTAAAAGACCTTTCACTAAAATACAAAGTTAGGAAAGCCCGTCAAGATGTGTATGACGTGAAAGAAGACGATTTAGAATCATATGACATATATGATAACTGGAATTTCTTACGTGACAACTTACTGCAGGCTACTGATGAAACTTGTGGCTGGAGCAGAGCTCCGACCAGGCAGAGAGTGACTTGGTGGTGGAACAGCACGGTAGATAAGGCCATTAAAGACAAAAGACTAGCATGGAAGGCTTGGAAAAATGGTGGGAGTAGAGACCAATACACAACCGCTAAAAGAGAAGCTACCGTCAGATATACTTAGCACACAGGGAAGCTGAGAGTAGGAGGTTTGCTAATGTTCTGCGACTAGAAGATCAGAGATGTGCGGTGAGGAGGTGGAGACATTCTCCTAAATCTGATGTACTTCTACATGTTTTCATCTTTCTTTCCAACCAAATATATTCAATATTAATACATTTAGAGATATTTCACTTCATTTTTTTAAGAATGGTTACCTGAATATAGATTTAATTCCACATACTGGTATTTTACTAAAATGATAAAAAATAACCATTCTTTTTTATAAATATATTGTGTGTTTGGTGAAACTAAAGGTAATAAAATGGTATAATTCTCCCTAAACCCTTAGTTGTATTATATATACAACGCGAGTGGTTAGAGAATTGGACTCTCAATCGTGAGGTTGTGAGTTTGATTGCCAGACCGGGCGATGCATTATGTCCTTGGGCAAGACACTTTATTTCACGTTACTCCTTCTACCTGGAGTTGCGACCGCTAGATAGTATTAGCAATTGGAAAGACCAATGGAAACATTGTTTCCTCGGCGGTCCGATTTGACGAAAGTCGATATATATATATATATACATCCACACACACACACACACACATATATATATATATATATATATAAGCAGAATAAATGGAGAAGGCAATACATTCAAAAACAAATTTTGTTTTTGAACGTATTGCCTTTCTGCTTACCTTCTGCACTTAACTCTCATTAAATATTAATTATTTATGTGTCAGGCCACTCTCGAGTGCTACTGGTAACATGTAACCCAGTACAACCTGTCGCATGGTCGGGTCGTCGGTGACTAAACCGGCAACCCCATCAAGTTTTCTTGGTGAGGAGGGTGATTTTGGACATCCTGCAGGTCAAAAACAAAACCTGACAAAGGGCGGAAGAACTCATAAGAGTCAACGGCCATCCAAAAATTGTGTAAATATGTATATAGTGTATATAGTGTGTATTTGGTAGCCTTGGTTGGCAATCTGTCTAGGAGAGGGACCACTCTCATTTCAAAGCCGGGGCAGACAGAGCTCTTTGGCCTTGATAGGCAATCTGTCAAACCAATCCTGACTGGGTTAAATGACGACATTGGTAAGCAGGATGTCGGATCAGTAGATAAGGCAATGATCAAGTAACTGTGAATTTGGTTCATACTACTAGTGGCAAGGCAATCATATCAACTATTGTTGGATGTTTCGGTGAAGCACAACCGCTCTAATACAGAGTACTGCTTTCACTTGTATGGAGTAGCGATCGCAAGTGTCTATCCAACTACTGAAAGCTAAATATGGCACAAATTCTTTGATGTTCATCCCGCAGCGCTCGTCGCGCGGTTAAACAAGGAGCGTGTCCTGCAACGGATTCCCAGATTGCAGTTGAAAAATCAGATACTGGGAAACATACACGGAGAAAACAACCAACCCGACTTGTACACAGAAAGAAAGACATCTTTACTGGTACACTCAATGTTCAAACACTCCAGAAAGACCATCAAATCCCTGAACTAATTGCTTCAGCAGGGGCGACCAACCATGATGTTATCTGTCTTCAGGAGCACCGGTTCATACATGAAGAGCTTGTAACAAAGGAGCAAATATTTGGCAATTGGAGGCTGATAACCTGCTCAGATTGGAAAAACAACATAAATGCAGCAAATGGTGGAGTTGGAATGCTTTTCAGCCCGCGAGCCTATGATGCACTTGCGAATGTTGAAATGATAACATCAAGGATAATGATAGCTATGTTTAACGGGAACCCTAAAACCACTGTAATCTCTTGCTATAATCCAACAAATGTATGTGACGTGGCCGAAGTAGAGAGGTTCTACATGGAACTAACATCACTCACTAGACAAATCCGGAAATATAATGTTCTCATCATTGGCGGAGACTTCAACGCGCGTCTTGGACAGCTTGATGGATTCAAATTCTCATACCACTGACAAACCAATAGAAACGGTTGTATGCTAAAAGATTACTTGTGTGAGAACAATTTACGATGTCTCAACGCCATATTCCAAAAAAGACCAGGCCAGCGGTGGACACACAAATCTCTAAATGCGGACAAGACACAACTGGATTATATCATAATCAATCGAAAATGGAAGAACAGCGCAAAAAACTGCAGTGCATATGACTCGTTTGTTAGTGTTGACTCGGATCATCGCATTGTCTCGGCCATGATACGATTAAGTCTCTGAGTGGATAAAAAGAAATCTGCAAATGCTACTCCTTACAACTGGGCAGTTCTGAATACCAATCCTGAGACTTACAAAACCTTTGTAACCCAACTGAACAACCGATTTGCTGCCCTACAAGACTCTGCGCCAACAAAATCATCAAATTCTACATTTAACCACTTTCAAAGAGGCAGTGGCCGACACCATCCCTTTAAAACCCAAGGTTAAAAAACGAAAACCCTGGGAAACAGAGAGGATACGCCAAAAGCGCAAAGAGTTGCGAAAAGCTGCAGAATTGAAAGACACTCAACGATCTCCAGAAAACATTAGTAACTTCAATGCTGCTTGTACAGCACTGAAAAGAGAGTATGAAATTGAGCAAGCCGAATACATGCAGAAAAAGATCAATCATATCTCAAGTACTGTCAGCAATAAGAGGTCTGCTGAAGCCTGGACAACTGTCAATGAAATTAGTGGCAGAAAAAGTAGTGACAGAGCCAAACTGAAAGCCTCCAGCCAAGACGAACGTTTAAAACTGTGGCAACAACATTTTCAGAACCTACTTGGCAAAGCACCACAGATCATCGAAGAAGAAATAATACCCGTTTTTACAGAGGAACACCAAATACAGAAAGGTCCTTTCACTATGGAGGAACTACAGAAAGCAGTGAAAAGTATTGGTAACGGAAAAGCGTGCGGACTCGACGAGATCCCAGCTGAAGTGTGGAAGGTACCTGAATTTCACCCAATCCTACTAGAGTTGCGTAATGCTGTCTATAATCAAGACCCCATAGACAAATGGACTGAGGGATATATTCTCCCTTTTCTCGAAAAGGGCGATCTTAGAATGGCTAAAAACTACCGTGGCATAACACTAATGGCAATTGCCGCAAAGATATACAATCTCATATTGCTTAACAGAATAAGACCTGTCATTGAGCCCTTGCTGAGAAAAAACCAAATTGGCTTCCGCACCAACAGATCAACATCAGGGCAAATACTTACTATTCGGCGTATCTTGGAAGGTGTAAAAGCCAAAAACCTCCCAGCAACTCACCTGTTTATTGACTTTTCAAAAGCATTCGATTCCATCCATCGTGGGAGGATGAGAGAGATACTTCTAACCTACGGCTTGCCAAGGGAAACAGTAAATTCCATCATGATGTTATATAAAAACACCCACGCAATGGTGCGCTCACCTGATGGAGATACCAACTTCTTTGACATCATTGCAGGAGTACTCCAAGGAGATACTCTTGCACCAGATATTTTTATCATCTGCGTCGACTATGTATTGAGAAAAGCCCTGAACGAAAACTTAGAGCTTGGTTTCACTCTCACAGAACGAAAGTGTAGACACCATGCAGCTCAGAAAATCACCGATGCTGACTATGCGGATGATTTAGCGGTCCTCGCTGACTACCTTAAGGATGCAACATCACTACTTCCCAGCATCTAATCAGTTGCAAAGGAAATCGGGCTCTATGTCAACGCAGGCAAAACAGAATATATTTGCCTGAACCAAGACTCCTCAGTTTGGTATGCGAAGTCTAAACGGCGATATAATCAAGCAAGTTGACGACTTCAAATACCTGGGTAGCTATATCGCCTCCACAGAACATGCTGTTAAAATCAGACTGGGAAAAGCCTGGGGAGCATTGAATGCAATGGAAAAAATATGGAAATCAAACCTGCCGGCCAAACTGAAAAGGAATTTCTTCAGAGCTGCTGTGGAATCTGTGCTTGTTTATGGCTCTATCACTTGGATGCTAACGTCGAAACTGGAGAAAAAGCTAGACGGGGCATACACATGTATGCTCCGCGCTGCTTTAAACGTATCTTGGAGGGAACACCCAACAAATAATGATCTCTATGGCAATATACCACCTATCAGCAAGTCAATACGTAAACAGAGACTCAGATTTGCTGGCCACTGTTGGCGCAGCAAGGAAGAAATAGCAGGTGATGTATTGTTATGGAGTCCATCTCTTGGAGCAAGAAACGCTGGTTGTCCCAAGAAGACATACGTCAAGCAACTTGAGGACGATACTGGATGCACTGTGGAAGAACTAGCAAACACTATGAGAGACAGAGATGGATGGAGGAAACGTGTCGTAGAAATATTAACCTTACTATAATATTTAACACTGCATTGAGCACACTTCGCTTCGGCTATTGGCATGTAATATACTGTATCATAATTTTCTTTCACCTCCATGTCTCTTCTTTGATATATATATACATTTGTATTTGTAAAGCCAAAACAATGCAGGTATGGACATAGAATAAAAATGCAAATGCAAAAGATATTGTTGACAATTAGTCTTTTACCTTAAATTTATTTAAATGTCCTATACATATATATATATATATATATATATATATATAACAAAGAAAGTGTGGTAAGGAATCAGGTGGACCATAACGCACCAGAGTACTTGATACTTTGGGTAGTAGAGTGGGTAATAGGAAAAGAGCCAGGACCCCAATGGCTGAGCTCCGGCTGTTTCCACAGCTAATACTGCTGGCTTAGTTCGGATCTAGCTGTCAAAACGGCTTGAGCTCTGCCGTCGGGGTCCTGACTATTTTCCTATATATATATATATATAGTGGTAGAATACTGGAAGGTAATATCCGTAGTGGTAGAGCACTCAGTCCATGTTACCTCCCCTACACCTCTCGCACGCAATTTAGTATTGTCTGTGTGAAGTGACAGTTTCTGCGCATGCGCGTTCGTATGGTTGTCCTTCCTGTTCCGTATAACCATGTCCATTACGAGCTGAGGATCCGCTAAGGTGAAACAATTGTTCTTGGTATGGTGAAGTAACTGTTGTGTAACCACTTCTATATATATATAGGAATAAGTCTGACCCCGACGGCAGAGCTCAAGCTGTTTCGACGGCTATTTCCAGAAATAGCCGTCGAAACGGCTTGAGCTCGGGGTCATATACTTGTTCCTATTACTCATTCTACTACCCTAAGTATTGAGTACTTTGGTGCGTTATGGTCCATCTGGTTCCTTACCACAATTCCTTTGTTATATATATATATATACAAACAATAACATTTACATATATATATACACATACACACACACATATATATATATATGTATGTGTGTGTGTGCGTGCACATATATATATACTTAGATGTATATGTGATAATTATACAGCTTCAGTAAGATAACAATAGTTGGTATAAGAGGCCATTAGTACTAAGGGACATGTCAGGTAGAAGTGACACTTCTCTAGAGAATTGGGCCAGAGTTACAGTAAAGATATTAAAGACTGCTAAAACTATTTTTATGTATGAAAATATCAGAAAATCTTCTCAAAATGTGTTGTGTTGTTGCTGTCTCTTCCACAGTATCACCTAGAGGTCTCTATTGTATGTTGAGAGAGAGAGAGGGGTAAAGAGAGGGAAGGAGATGTAGAGAGAGAGGGGTAAAGATAGGGAGAGAGAGGGAGGGAGAGAGAGTATGTGTGTGTTATGCTTTTAAGTTAAATTAGATAAATTTTGCGTATGATATAAGATGCGAATGAGGGTAACGCTGGTGAGGATCTGTAGGTAAGAGCTGGACAAGGTGGTGAGGATCTGTAGGTGAGAGCTGGACAAGGTGGTGATCATCTGTAGGTGAGAGCTGGACAAGGTGGTGAGGATCTGTAGGTCAGAGCTGGACAAAGAGATGAGGATCTGTAGGTCAGAGCTGGACAAGGTGGTGATCATCTGTAGGTAAGAGCTGGACAAAGAGATGAGGATCTGTAGGTCAGAGCTGGACAAGGTGGTGATCATCTGTAGGTAAGAGCTGGACAAGGTGGTGATCATCTGTAGGTCAGAGCTGGACAAAGAGATGAGGATCTGTAGGTCAGAGCTGGACAAGGTGGTGATCATCTGTAGGTAAGAGCTGGACAAGGTGGTGATCATCTGTAGGTCAGAGCTGGACAAAGAGATGAGGATCTGTAGGTCAGAGCTGGACAAGGTGGTGATCATCTGTAGGTAAGAGCTGGACAAGGTGGTGATCATCTGTAGGTCAGAGCTGGACAAACAGATGAGGATCTGTAGGTCAGAGCTGGACAAACAGATGAGGATCTGTAGGTGAGAGCTTGACAAACCGATCAAAGTTATTCTAGCTATGTTCATCCATTGTTTTCTAGGTGACATTACTTAAGACAGATGACATCACTTATCTTCCTGGTAGGTAACTTCTCTCATCACTGATGAGACAAATCTTGGAATTCCAATAAAAATTAAGGAAACAACTGTATGAAAAATTATTTTGAGGTGATGAAGATATATCAGCTTCAACCACACACAGACAAACACACTGTTCCACTACAGACACACTGTTCCAGGACAATAAGTATGACATGCTGGTTGTAGTGAGCTACCAGATATCATCATTTTAAGGGTTGGATGGTTCTACATAGCCCAAGCAGTACTGAAGTCGGGCTACTGATCACCCAGACAGGCCAGGGATCTGTGTCTTGCTTCTGTATGGTCTCACGTTCCACCCTCAGTTTTCTATGTCACTCATGCACACTAACATTACACATACATCAGAGTATACTCGACTCATTTCTTTCTAACCTCTGCAGGTCTTCTGCAGTCAAAGCCCATCTTTCACAGCCATGTAGCATAGCAGTTTGTACACAAGCATCACACAGTCTATCTTTCACTCTGAGAGAAAAGCATTTTGTTGTTAGCAGTGATAATAGATCTATTTTGTTTTAATGGCTTTTTCTACCTTATCATTCCACCACCGGGACCTTGCTCCAACCATAGACCTGGCTTCAGGGACTTTAATTGACAAGCTTAACATACAATAGTATGGTTTAGTTTAAGCATCTAGAAATATTTTCATGCTCAAAATTTTATGATATATTTTGGAGAATTAATTAATTTGATTTAGAATACAAATATAATAGTAATAAGTTTTTATATATTGAGATCTGTCTTCCATGTCAGAATTGTTATTTGAAGCAGCCCGCCCTTGGTTTCAGATGACTAGATATAAACAAGTTTACCACAGTCTTAGCTGTGTAAAGAATCAGCAACATGTATTACAGGTTTTTAACAATTTTACAGTTCACAGCCCTGGACAACTATTTCATTATATCAACCCCTCAAAGACAAAATTAATCAAATACTACAAATTTCCTGACTAAGATAATATGGTGGCATTTGAGGGAGATTTAGTTGTTATTACTAGCATGCTGAATAACCATGTAGAGGCTCCTTTATTGGCTTGTGGTCCTTAATAATAATGATTACTGATGATCAGGATTATGTGAACACTTTATAGCAATCATGGATAAAAACAGATTCCTCTCAGGGTAGATGTACTTCACAGAGATATTTAAAAGTTGAGTTATTTTTTAAAACTATTAGTTTGATTTGTTTATGAAAAAGCAGCCATAAGTAATGCCTGAATAGCTGGGAATATGAATATGATGTACATGAAGTAAAACTAACCTATATATGATGTCTGCTTACTTCAACAAAACAGTCAGTACTATAGTCACATACTTTTGGACAATGTGTGTAGGATTTGATAAAGACAGTTAGTACATCATCATCATCATCACCGTTTTACGTCCATACTTTCACACTAGCATGGGTTGTCCTGTTGTGGGCAGTGTCCAGTCGGCTGACCTTGTCTTGCTCATACAGGAACTGATTTTGGCTTGATTTCTACAGCTGGATGCCCTTCCTAACACCAACTTCATTTACAGTGAGTACTGGGTGCTTTTTTACCATGGCGCCTACACAACCACTTTACAGTGTGGGCTGGGTGCTATTTTACTGATTTTTTGTTGTGACACCTTAGTACAATATAAACTAAAATGAAAAATATATTGAGGGAGAGAAAGAGTTATCTTCAGTGCTATATCTATATGGTCACTTATATTTTTCTAAATCTTACTTCTAAACATTGACCCGAATGTCCCAATTATGACTTCCTTTCATCTCCTCCATTTGTAACTCACAATATTCCAGTCTCAGCAAGGCCTCTAACATTCCATCAACTGGGGTGTAACTCAGGTTTCACCAATGTCCCCCACATGGCACATGATACTATCCTTTATTGTTCCTTGACCTTCACATAATAGGCAGCCTAGACATCTCACATCAAACTTACATCACCTCCTCCAAATGCACTAAAACACTACTTCTCTATGACCCTATTTATGAGGAACCAGCAAGAAGAGCTTTTACATGGTCTCTCAACCTCCTAGAAATAGAAGCTAATTATCCCTCCATTCAACTGATGAAGTAAGATATTTGATAATGTACTCTTTGATATACTGTATCTGAAAATAAGGAAAGATGTTGACACAAACTATTTGGTCATAAGTCAGCTTGTTTAGGGTTGCAATGGCATCTAAACAACAACAAAAACAACTGTAAACTCACTACTACAAATGGTTACCACATGGTTACCACATACCTATATTGTCCTTACCACATGGTTACCATATACCTATATTGTCCTTACCACATGGTTACCATATACCTATATTGTCCTTACCAAATACCTATAATATTATCAAACAGGAGCTGTCCTTGAAGTTTATATTTATCTTACAATATTTTTTCACCACATAAAAACATATTACTGAGGATTTTATTAAATTGAAAGAATAAAGTTGTTTATTTGTTTCTCTCCGAATATAAAGAAGACTTTACCTGAGAAGTGTCAACTGTCTCAAGCAATTAACAATAGTTGTACTAATAATAGCCGGACAGAAAACAAAAGAAAAATTACTGAAATTAGTTAATGAGTGTCCTTCATAGACACCTGCCACTCTTTCAGATCAAACCTAACTGAAGAGACTTATGATGAAAGGCATTCCAACCATGACCATGCTGAGATATCTAGAACTACATTATCTAATGTACACCCTGCTAGTTTTTTAAGAAGGCATTATTACCCTACATCATTTACAGTGAGATGGACTGAGCTGTTGACAGCTAAATGATAATGGCACCAGCAAATCATCGGAATGCAGTATTCCGATGATTTGATCAGAGATGCACACTGTATTTAAGCTCATTCCGAGTGATCAGCGGCCTTTAGACTCACCTGATCAATGAAACAATTGTTAATACTGTAAATAAAACCCTTTTTGTACAGCCAACCATGTTATTCTTCACTCTTTCACTATTATTACTCCAAGAATCACCTGCATGGGAATTCTCGTAAACTCGGAAACTCGCTACCTAACTAAGGAAACCTCTTGTTGAGTCAAACAACGCCATACGTTTAAACTATCCACAACACAGAGTACTCACAACCTCTAACTGGATTACTTTAAACAATAACTTGTTATCCCATATATATATATATAGAGAGAGAGAGAGAGAGAGCGATAAAGAGAGAGAAAGAGAGAGAGAGAGAGAGAGAGAGAGAGAGAGAGAGAGAGAGAGAGAGAGAGAGAGAGAGAGAGAGAGAGAGAGAGAGAGAGAGAGAGAGAGAGAGAGAGAAAGAGAGAGCAGAACAGGTGTTGGGTAGTGAATATTGCTGAAAGTGGTAGTTGAGGAGGTAGAGGTGGGTGAAGGAGAGAAATAGAAGGGACTGGTGAACTAAAGGCTTTTCATATGGCTAACATTGTACAATTAATACAGGAGTGGGTGTGTGGAGAGAGAGAATGAGAGGGTGGAGAGCTTATTGTTGAGTAGATCCAACATTTTCTTGTAATTCAATCAAGAAACAAATAAGGAATATAAATACCTAAAATATTAATAGTTTTGGTGACATTTTCAGAAGTACAGTTGATTAAATTCTTATTTAAAGAGGCTTTTTTTAATTGTAATTTCCCAACTACCACATCTATTATTGTGATATTACTAATATTTAGCCACAGACCTCAATCAAATACAACGATTCATTGTATGTTAGCCATGAACACCTCACAACTTATTCATTGTATGTTAGCCATGAACACCTCACAACTTATTCATTGTATGTTAGCCATGAACACCTCACAACTTATTCATTGTATGTTAGCCATGAACACCTCACAACTTATTCATTGTATGTTAGCCATGAACACCTCACAACTTATTCATTGTATGTTAGCCATGAACACCTCACAACTTTACAACTTATTCATTGTATGTTAGCCATGAACACCTCACAACTTATTCATTGTATGTTAGCCATGAACACCTCACAACTTATTCATTGTATGTTAGCCATGAACACCTCACAACTTTACAACTTATTCATTGTATGTTAGCCATGAACACCTCACAACTTATTCATTGTATGTTAGCCATGAACACCTCACAACTTATTCATTGTATGTTAGCCATGAACACCTCACAACTTATTCATTGTATGTTAGCCATGAACACCTCACAACTTATTCATTGTATGTTAGCCATGAACACCTCACAACTTTACAACTTATTCATTGTATGTTAGCCATGAACACCTCACAACTTATTCATTGTATGTTAGCCATGAACACCTCACAACTTATTCATTGTATGTTAGCCATGAACACCTCACAACTTATTCATTGTATGTTAGCCATGAACACCTCACAACTTATTCATTGTATGTTAGCCATGAACACCTCACAACTTATTCATTGTATGTTAGCCATGAACACCTCACAACTTATTCATTGTATGTTAGCCATGAACACCTCACAACTTATTCATTGTATGTTAGCCATGAACAGCCTATCTTTTTTCAAGTAGTATATCTAGGATCATATTATTGAATATTTTTTTCCTTTCTTTATGGTTTGAAGGAACATTTGGCTGCTATTTCTAGCAGGTTAAACAAACAGTAGCTTATCTCAGCTTGCAATCCCAGTTATCACCTACAGTTTCAATATTATAAATTAGAACATTAATGAAATTAAGAGAATTGACACCAAAATCAGGGAATTTTTTATCTGTAACTAGCATTAAAGCCCGGCGTTGCTCGGGGTCATTAAGTTACCAAAGTTAGGTTGCACCACCAATTTTATGGCAGCACTTTTTTGTCTGCCAGGCACTGGGTGAATGAATTGCAGACCTGGAAGCAGGAGCTGCGCCAGCAGTGACAATTGTAGTTTCGCCTACGGATATTATCTCTGTGCAAAAAAGTGTTGAAATTTATTGTTTCACAGTACTTGCGCAACACGCGCGTAGACGATGCAAGCCGAACAACAGAGCTGCGATGGAGTTGTTCTGCATGGTTGTCTGTGTGTTTTCTAAATTTAAGACAGTAGGGAGGGGTGTGATATGAGGGAGAGTTAGCTGTTGTTTCTAGCAGGTTTAGTGACCTCATAGAGTATATGTGTTTTCTAAATTTAAGACAGTAGGGAGTGGTGTGATATGGGGGAGAGTTAGCTGCTGTTTCTAGCAGGTTTAGTGACCTCATAGAGGATATTATTGTTTATCATTATCTATAAAAGGCAGATTGTTGTTGTTGTTGTTGAAGTGAGTGTGTGTTTGTATGCGTTTGGAAAAGAGGTTTTAAAAAAGATTTATCGCTTGTTGTTGAATAAATGTATCTGTTGCTTTTCGGACAGTATCACCATCAAGCTTGGAAAGAGAAAGTAGCAGAAAGTATGAAGTTGTATAGATTTTGAATGGTAGTGGAAAGAGTTTAACAGTTTAAATGACAGAGAAAAATCGTAAAATATTGAGTTTTATCTATTTTTTGCGTAATTGTGGGTGAAATTGAAAAAATGAGATGTGCCAAGACGCAATCGAAACTATTTCGAATACTGAATTGTAAATTTCAATTGAAGAAATTCTATATCGTAGATTTCTATAAGAAAGGAGCATGACCACACACTGAGCTTTATAGATTATGATAGAACATATCACCCAACAGAAGATGTGGATCACCTCTGTCTCCCTAGACAAAATGAGAGGAATGCTCCAGCCCAAGCTGTCATACAAGATATCGACTATTGGACTGAATCAGTACCTTAAAACCACAGATGACAGGATGATGAAAATGGTTGCAGATCATGAAAGGAGGAAGAGGTTACATTCAGTCACAAAGGAAAGTAGGGAGTTTGCTGAAGAACTGCTTCTAACACTAGAGATGTATTACAGTGAACTGGGGTAACACCCCTTATCTCAGCTTCTAACACTGGAGATGTATTACAGTGAACTGAGGTAACACCCCTTATCTCAGCTTCTAACACTAGAGATGTATTACAGTGAACTGAGGTAACACTCCTTATCTCAGCTTCTAACACTAGAGATGTATTACAGTGAACTGAGGTAACACCCCTTATCTCAGCTTCTAACACTAGAGATGTATTACAGTGAACTGAGGTAACACCCCTTATCTCAGCTTCTAACACTGGAGATGTATTACAGTGAACTGAGGTAACACTCCTTATCTCAGCTTCTAACACTAGAGATGTATTACAGTGAACTGAGGTAACACCCCTTATCACAGCTCCTAACACTAAAGATGTATTACAGTGAACTGAGGTAACACCCCTTATCTCAGCTTCTAACACTAGAGATGTATTACAGTGTTAGCTGTTCACTACCAGTGAACTGGGGTAACACCCCTTATCTCAGCTTCTAACACTAGAGATGTATTACAGTGTTAGCTGTTCACTACCAGTGAACTGGGGTAACACCCCTTATCTCAGCTTTTAACACTAGAGATGTATTACAGTGAACTGAGGTAACACCCCTTATCTCAGCTTCTAACACTAGAGATGTATTACAGTGAACTGAGGTAACACCCCTTATCTCAGCTTCTAACACTAGAGATGTATTACAGTGAACTGGGGTAACACCACTTATCTCAGCTTCTAACACTGGAGATGTATTACAGTGAACTGGGGTAACACCACTTATCTCAGCTTCTAACACTAGAGATGTATTACAGTGAACTGAAGTAACACCCCTTATCTCAGCTTCTAACACTGGAGATGTATTACAGTGAACTGAGGTAACACCCCTTATCACAGCTTCTAACACTAGAGATGTATTACAGTGGACTGGGGTAACACCCCTTATCTCAGCTTCTAACACTGGAGATGTATTACAGTGAACTGAGGTAACACCCCTTATCACAGCTTCTAACACTAGAGATGTATTACAGTGGACTGGGGTAACACCCCTTATCTCAGCTTCTAACACTAGAGATGTATTACAGTGGACTGAGATAACACCCCTTATCACAGCTTCTAACACTGGAGATGTATTACAGTGAACTGAGGTAACACCCCTTATCACAGCTTCTAACACTAGAGATGTATTACAGTGGACTGGGGTAGCACCCCTTATCTCAGCTTCTAACACTAGAGATGTATTACAGTGAACTGAGATAACACCCCTTATCTCAGCTTCTAACACTAGAGATGTATTACAGTGAACTGAGGTAACACCCCTTATCACAGCTTCTAACACTAGAGATGTATTACAGTGAACTGGGGTAACAGCCCTTATCTCAGCTTCTAACACTGGAGATGTATTACAGTGAACTGAGGTAACACCCCTTATCTCAGCTTCTAACACTAGAGATGTATTACAGTGGACTGGGGTAACACCCCTTATCTCAGCTTCTAACACTGGAGATGTATTACAGTGAACTGAGGTAACACCCCTTATCACAGCTTCTAACACTGGAGATGTATTACAGTGAACTGAGGTAACACCCCTTATCACAGCTTCTAACACTAGAGATGTATTACAGTGGAATGGGGTAACACCCCTTATCTCAGCTTCTAACACTAGAGATGTATTACAGTGAACTGAGGTAACAGCCCTTATCTCAGCTTCTAACACTGGAGATGTATTACAGTGAACTGAGGTAACACCCCTTATCTCAGCTTCTAACACTAGAGATGTATTACAGTGAACTGAGGTAACACCCCTTATCTCAGCTTCTAACACTGGAGATGTATTACAGTGAACTGAGGTAACACCCCTTATCACAGCTTCTAACACTAGAGATGTATTACAGTGAACTGGGGTAACACCACTTATCTCAGCTTCTAACACTAGAGATGTATTACAGTGGACTGAAGTAACACCCCTTATCTCAGCTTCTAACACTAGAGATGTATTACAGTGGACTGGGGTAACACCTCTTATCACAGCTTCTAACACTAGAGATGTATTACAGTGGACTGAGATAACACCCCTTATCACAGCTTCTAACACTGGAGATGTATTACAGTGAACTGAGGTAACACCCCTTATCACAGCTTCTAACACTAGAGATGTATTACAGTGGACTGGGGTAACACCCCTTATCTCAGCTTCTAACACTGGAGATGTATTACAGTGAACTGAGGTAACACCCCTTATCACAGCTTCTAGCACTGGAGATGTATTACAGTGGACTGGGGTAACACCCCTTATCTCAGCTTCTAACACTGGAGATGTATTACAGTGGACTGGGGTAGCACCCCTTATCTCAGCTTCTAACACTGGAGATGTATTACAGTGAATTGAGGTAACACCCCTTATCACAGCTTCTAACACTAGAGATGTATTACAGTGGACTGGGGTAACACCCCTTATCTCAGCTTCTAACACTGGAGATGTATTACAGTGGACTGGGGTAGCACCCCTTATCTCAGCTTCTAACACTAGAGATGTATTACAGTGAACTGAGATAACACCCCTTATCTCAGCTTCTAACACTAGAGATGTATTACAGTGAACTGAGGTAACACCCCTTATCACAGCTTCTAACACTAGAGATGTATTACAGTGGACTGGGGTAACACCCCTTATCTCAGCTTCTAACACTGGAGATGTATTACAGTGGACTGGGGTAACACTCCTTATCTCAGCTTCTAACACTAGAGATGTATTACAGTGAACTGAGGTAACACCCCTTATCTCAGCTTCTAACACTAGAGATGTATTACAGTGGACTGGGGTAACACCCCTTATCTCAGCTTCTAACACTAGAGATGTATTACAGTGAACTGAGGTAACACCCCTTATCACAGCTTCTAACACTAGAGATGTATTACAGTGGACTGGGGTAACACCCCTTATCTCAGCTTCTAACATTGGAGATGTATTACAGTGAACTGAGGTAACACCCCTTATCACAGCTTCTAGCACTGGAGATGTATTACAGTGAACTGAGGTAACACTCCTTATCACAGCTTCTAACACTGGAGATGTATTACAGTGGACTGGGGTAACACCCCTTATCTCAGCTTCTAACACTAGAGATGTATTACAGTGAACTGAGGTAACACCCCTTATCTCAGCTTCTAACACTAGAGATGTATTACAGTGAACTGAGATAACACCCCTTATCACAGCTTCTAACACTAGAGATGTATTACAGTGAACTGGGGTAACACCCCTTATCTCAGCTTCTAACACTAGAGATGTATTACAGTGAACTGAGATAACACCCCTTATCACAGCTTCTAACACTAGAGATGTATTACAGTGGACTGGGGTAACACCCCTTATCTCAGCTTCTAACACTAGAGATGTATTACAGTGAACTGAGGTAACACCCCTTATCTCAGCTTCTAACACTAGAGATGTATTACAGTGGACTGGGGTAGCACCCCTTATCTCAGCTTCTAACACTAGAGATGTATTACAGTGAACTGAGATAACACCCCTTATCTCAGCTTCTAACACTAGAGATGTATTACAGTGAACTGAGGTAACACCCCTTATCTCAGCTTCTAACACTGGAGATGTATTACAGTGAACTGAGGTAACACCCCTTATCTCAGCTTCTAACACTAGAGATGTATTACAGTGAACTGAGGTAACACCCCTTATCTCAGCTTCTAACACTGGAGATGTATTACAGTGAACTGAGGTAACACCCCTTATCTCAGCTTCTAACACTGGAGATGTATTACAGTGAACTGAGATAACACCCCTTATCTCAGCTTCTAACACTAGAGATGTATTACAGTGAACTGAGGTAACACCCCTTATCTCAGCTTCTAACACTGGAGATGTATTACAGTGAACTGAGGTAACACCCCTTATCTCAGCTTCTAACACTGGAGATGTATTACAGTGAACTGAGGTAACACCCCTTATCTCAGCTTCTAACACTAGAGATGTATTACAGTGAACTGAGATAACACCCCTTATCACAGCTTCTAACACTAGAGATGTATTACAGTGAACTGGGGTAACACCCCTTATCTCAGCTTCTAACACTAGAGATGTATTACAGTGAACTGAGATAACACCCCTTATCACAGCTTCTAACACTAGAGATGTATTACAGTGGACTGGGGTAACACCCCTTATCTCAGCTTCTAACACTAGAGATGTATTACAGTGAACTGAGGTAACACCCCTTATCTCAGCTTCTAACACTAGAGATGTATTACAGTGGACTGGGGTAGCACCCCTTATCTCAGCTTCTAACACTAGAGATGTATTACAGTGAACTGAGATAACACCCCTTATCTCAGCTTCTGACACTAGAGATGTATTACAGTGAACTGAGGTAACACCCCTTATCTCAGCTTCTAACACTGGAGATGTATTACAGTGAACTGAGGTAACACCCCTTATCTCAGCTTCTAACACTAGAGATGTATTACAGTGAACTGAGGTAACACCTCTTATCTCAGCTTCTAACACTAGAGATGTATTACAGTGAACTGAGGTAACACCCCTTATCACAGCTTCTAACACTAGAGATGTATTACAGTGGACTGGGGTAACACCCCTTATCTCAGCTTCTAACACTGGAGATGTATTACAGTGGACTGGGGTAACACTCCTTATCTCAGCTTCTAACACTAGAGATGTATTACAGTGAACTGGGGTAGCACCCCTTATCTCAGCTTCTAACACTAGAGATGTATTACAGTGAACTGAGGTAACACTCCTTATCTCAGCTTCTAACACTGGAGATGTATTACAGTGGACTGGGGTAACACCCCTTATCTCAGCTTCTAACACTGGAGATGTATTACAGTGAACTGAGGTAACACCCCTTATCACAGCTTCTAACACTGGAGATGTATTACAGTGAACTGAGGTAACACCCCTTATCACAGCTTCTAACACTAGAGATGTATTACAGTGGAATGGGGTAACACCCCTTATCTCAGCTTCTAACACTAGAGATGTATTACAGTGAACTGAGGTAACAGCCCTTATCTCAGCTTCTAACACTGGAGATGTATTACAGTGAACTGAGGTAACACCCCTTATCTCAGCTTCTAACACTAGAGATGTATTACAGTGAACTGAGGTAACACCCCTTATCTCAGCTTCTAACACTGGAGATGTATTACAGTGAACTGAGGTAACACCCCTTATCACAGCTTCTAACACTAGAGATGTATTACAGTGAACTGGGGTAACACCACTTATCTCAGCTTCTAACACTAGAGATGTATTACAGTGGACTGAAGTAACACCCCTTATCTCAGCTTCTAACACTAGAGATGTATTACAGTGGACTGGGGTAACACCCCTTATCACAGCTTCTAACACTAGAGATGTATTACAGTGGACTGAGATAACACCCCTTATCACAGCTTCTAACACTGGAGATGTATTACAGTGAACTGAGGTAACACCCCTTATCACAGCTTCTAACACTAGAGATGTATTACAGTGGACTGGGGTAACACCCCTTATCTCAGCTTCTAACACTGGAGATGTATTACAGTGAACTGAGGTAACACCCCTTATCACAGCTTCTAGCACTGGAGATGTATTACAGTGGACTGGGGTAACACCCCTTATCTCAGCTTCTAACACTGGAGATGTATTACAGTGGACTGGGGTAGCACCCCTTATCTCAGCTTCTAACACTGGAGATGTATTACAGTGAATTGAGGTAACACCCCTTATCACAGCTTCTAACACTAGAGATGTATTACAGTGGACTGGGGTAACACCCCTTATCTCAGCTTCTAACACTGGAGATGTATTACAGTGGACTGGGGTAGCACCCCTTATCTCAGCTTCTAACACTAGAGATGTATTACAGTGAACTGAGATAACACCCCTTATCTCAGCTTCTAACACTAGAGATGTATTACAGTGAACTGAGGTAACACCCCTTATCACAGCTTCTAACACTAGAGATGTATTACAGTGGACTGGGGTAACACCCCTTATCTCAGCTTCTAACACTGGAGATGTATTACAGTGGACTGGGGTAACACTCCTTATCTCAGCTTCTAACACTAGAGATGTATTACAGTGAACTGAGGTAACACCCCTTATCTCAGCTTCTAACACTAGAGATGTATTACAGTGGACTGGGGTAACACCCCTTATCTCAGCTTCTAACACTAGAGATGTATTACAGTGAACTGAGGTAACACCCCTTATCACAGCTTCTAACACTAGAGATGTATTACAGTGGACTGGGGTAACACCCCTTATCTCAGCTTCTAACATTGGAGATGTATTACAGTGAACTGAGGTAACACCCCTTATCACAGCTTCTAGCACTGGAGATGTATTACAGTGAACTGAGGTAACACTCCTTATCACAGCTTCTAACACTGGAGATGTATTACAGTGGACTGGGGTAACACCCCTTATCTCAGCTTCTAACACTAGAGATGTATTACAGTGAACTGAGGTAACACCCCTTATCTCAGCTTCTAACACTAGAGATGTATTACAGTGAACTGAGATAACACCCCTTATCACAGCTTCTAACACTAGAGATGTATTACAGTGAACTGGGGTAACACCCCTTATCTCAGCTTCTAACACTAGAGATGTATTACAGTGAACTGAGATAACACCCCTTATCACAGCTTCTAACACTAGAGATGTATTACAGTGGACTGGGGTAACACCCCTTATCTCAGCTTCTAACACTAGAGATGTATTACAGTGAACTGAGGTAACACCCCTTATCTCAGCTTCTAACACTAGAGATGTATTACAGTGGA
This sequence comes from Eledone cirrhosa, assembly GCA_964016885.1. Lineage (NCBI taxonomy): Eukaryota > Metazoa > Mollusca > Cephalopoda > Octopoda > Eledonidae > Eledone > Eledone cirrhosa. The sequence goes on from OZ024746.1 coordinate 101,346,605, forward strand.
CTGGGGTAGCACCCCTTATCTCAGCTTCTAACACTAGAGATGTATTACAGTGAACTGAGATAACACCCCTTATCTCAGCTTCTAACACTAGAGATGTATTACAGTGAACTGAGGTAACACCCCTTATCTCAGCTTCTAACACTGGAGATGTATTACAGTGAACTGAGGTAACACCCCTTATCTCAGCTTCTAACACTAGAGATGTATTACAGTGAACTGAGGTAACACCCCTTATCTCAGCTTCTAACACTGGAGATGTATTACAGTGAACTGAGGTAACACCCCTTATCTCAGCTTCTAACACTGGAGATGTATTACAGTGAACTGAGATAACACCCCTTATCTCAGCTTCTAACACTAGAGATGTATTACAGTGAACTGAGGTAACACCCCTTATCTCAGCTTCTAACACTGGAGATGTATTACAGTGAACTGAGGTAACACCCCTTATCTCAGCTTCTAACACTGGAGATGTATTACAGTGAACTGAGGTAACACCCCTTATCTCAGCTTCTAACACTAGAGATGTATTACAGTGAACTGAGATAACACCCCTTATCACAGCTTCTAACACTAGAGATGTATTACAGTGGACTGGGGTAACACCCCTTATCTCAGCTTCTAACACTAGAGATGTATTACAGTGAACTGAGGTAACACCCCTTATCTCAGCTTCTAACACTAGAGATGTATTACAGTGGACTGGGGTAGCACCCCTTATCTCAGCTTCTAACACTAGAGATGTATTACAGTGAACTGAGATAACACCCCTTATCTCAGCTTCTGACACTAGAGATGTATTACAGTGAACTGAGGTAACACCCCTTATCTCAGCTTCTAACACTGGAGATGTATTACAGTGAACTGAGGTAACACCCCTTATCTCAGCTTCTAACACTAGAGATGTATTACAGTGAACTGAGGTAACACCTCTTATCTCAGCTTCTAACACTAGAGATGTATTACAGTGAACTGAGGTAACACCCCTTATCACAGCTTCTAACACTAGAGATGTATTACAGTGGACTGGGGTAACACCCCTTATCTCAGCTTCTAACACTGGAGATGTATTACAGTGGACTGGGGTAACACTCCTTATCTCAGCTTCTAACACTAGAGATGTATTACAGTGAACTGGGGTAGCACCCCTTATCTCAGCTTCTAACACTAGAGATGTATTACAGTGAACTGAGGTAACACTCCTTATCTCAGCTTCTAACACTGGAGATGTATTACAGTGAACTGAGGTAACACCCCTTATCTCAGCTTCTAACACTAGAGATGTATTACAGTGAACTGAGGTAACACTCCTTATCTCAGCTTCTAACACTGGAGATGTATTACAGTGAACTGAGGTAACACCCCTTATCTCAGCTTCTAACACTGGAGATGTATTACAGTGAACTGAGATAACACCCCTTATCACAGCTTCTAACACTGGAGATGTATTACAGTGAACTGAGGTAACACTCCTTATCTCAGCTTCTAACACTAGAGATGTATTACAGTGAACTGAGGTAACACCCCTTATCACAGCTTCTAACACTAGAGATGTATTACAGTGAACTGAGGTAACACCCCTTATCTCAGCTTCTAACACTGGAGATGTATTACAGTGAACTGAGGTAACACCCCTTATCTCAGCTTCTAACACTAGAGATGTATTACAGTGAACTGAGGTAACACCCCTTATCTCAGCTTCTAACACTGGAGATGTATTACAGTGAACTGAGGTAACACTCCTTATATCAGCTTCTAACACTTGAGATGTATTACAGTGAACTGAGGTAACACCCCTTATCTCAGCTTCTAACACTGGAGATGTATTACAGTGAACTGAGGTAACACTCCTTATCTCAGCTTCTAACACTAGAGATGTATTACAGTGAACTGAGGTAACACCCCTTATCTCAGCTTCTAACACAGTTCACTGTAATACATCTCTAGCGTTAGAAGCTGAGATAAGGAGTGTTACCTCAGTTCACTGTAATACATCTCCAGTGTTAGAAGCTGAGATAAGGAGTGTTACCTCAGTTCACTGTAATACATCTCCAGTGTTAGAAGCTGAGATAAGGAGTGTTACCTCAGTTCACTGTAATACATCTCCAGTGTTAGAAGCTGAGATAATGGGTGCTACCCCAGTTCACTGTAATACATCTCTAGTGTTAGAAGCTGAGATAAGGGGTGTTACCTCAGTTCTCTGGTAGTGAACAGCTAACACTGTAATACATCTCCAGTGTTAGAAGCTGAGATAAGGGGTGTTACCCCAGTTCACTGGTAGTGAACAGCTAACACTGTAATACATCTCCAGTGTTAGAAGCTGAGATAAGGGGTGTTACCTCAGTTCTCTGGTAGTGAACAGCTAACACTGTAATACATCTCCAGTGTTAGAAGCTGAGATAAGGGGTGTTACCTCAGTTCTCTGGTAGTGAACAGCTAACACTGTAATACATCTCCAGTGTTAGAAGCTGAGCAAAGAAACAATAATAATAATAATCTGTTAAGTTTCAATGCAAAACTATTGTTTATGATATGGTGTATAGAAGTCTGATAATTATATAAACATTTAACTTCCTGAAAATACAGGACAAGGAAGCGAAACGGTGCTAGAGAGTTACCAAACGGTGCTAGAGAGTTACCAAACGGTGCTAGAGAGTTACCAAACGGTGCTAGAGAGTTACCAAATGGTACTAGAGAGTTACCAAACGGTGCTAGAGAGTTACCAAATGGTACTAGAGAGTTACCAAATGGTACTACAGAGTTACCAAACTAAAAATAAATGAATAGATTGAATGAATGAAGACAAAAAGGTACTTAAAGAGAATTATAGACACACAAATGTGTATGAGTCTATCTCTCTCTCTCTCTCTCTCTATATATATATATATATATATATATATATACTCTGGAAGGTTGGCTAGATTAAAAACACCTTCAGATGCAATCAGACAAGATGTTTATATCAACAATTTTGTAATTTTCCAAATCATAATCCCACACACATACACTGACAGTGTAAACATGTGTGTGTGTGATACACTGACAGTGTAAACACGTGTGTGTGTGTGGTACACTGACAGTGTAAACACGCGTGTGTGTGTGTGTGATACACTGACAGTGTAAACATGTGTGTGTGTGTGATACACTGACAGTGTAAACACGTGTGTGTGATACACTGGCAGTGTAAACACGTGTGTGTGTGTGTGTGTGTGTGTCATACACTGACAGTGTAAACATGTGTGTGTGTGTGATACACTGACAGTGTAAACACGTGTGTGTGTGATACACTGACAGTGTAAACATGTGTGTGTGTGTGATACACTGACAGTGTAAACACGTGTGTGTGTGTGTGATACACTGACAGTGTAAACACGTGTGTGTGTGTGATACACTTACAGTGTAAACACGTGTGTGTGTGTGATACACTGACAGTGTAAACATGTGTGTGTGTGATACACTGACAGTGTAAACATGTGTGTGTGTGTGTGATACACTGACAGTGTAAACACGTGTGTGTGTGTGATACACTGCCAGTGTAAACATGTGTGTGTGTGTGATACACTGACAGTGTAAACACGTGTGTCTGTGTGGTACACTGACAGTGTAAACACGTGTGTGTGGTACACTGACAGTGTAAACACGTGTGTCTGTGTGATACACTGACAGTGTAAACACGTGTGTGTGATACACTGACAGTGTAAACACGTGTGTGTGTGATACACTGACAGTGTAAACACGTGTGTGTGATACACTGACAGTGTAAACACATGTGTGTGTGTGATACACTGACAGTGTAAACACGTGTGTGTGTGTGATACACTGGCAGTGTAAACATGTGTGTGTGTGATACACTGACAGTGTAAACACGTGTGTGTGTGTGTGTGGTACACTGACAGTGTAAACACGTGTGTGTGTGTGATACACTGACAGTGTAAACACGTGTGTGTGTGTGTGTGTGTGATACACTGACAGTGTAAACACGTG
>OZ024746.1:101353088-101355588 GCA_964016885.1 Eledone cirrhosa
ATGTGTGTGTATGTATGTATGTGTGTGTGTGTATGTATGTATGTGTGTGTATGTATGTACGTATGTATGTGTGTGTATGCATGTATGTATGTGTGTATGTATGTATGTATGTGTGTATGTATGTGTGTGTATGTATGTATGTGTATGTATGTATGTATGCATGCATGTATGTATGTATGTATGTATGTATGTGTGTGTATGTATGTGTGTGTATGTGTGTGTATGTATGTGTATGTATCTATGTATGTGTATGTATGTATGTATGTATGAATGTATGTATGTATGTATGTATGTGAACTATGATCTCCATGGTATTGTGAAGGTTGACAGGCAACCTGATGCAAGACCTGAGGCCAGGGAGATCCATAGTTGTCATCAATGTAAGAAGGAGTGCAAGTCTCTAGCAGGCTTGAAAAGCCATATCCAAGCATCACACATCTGAATCTGACAAGTGACTGCAAAACTCGCAGCAGAGTTTACAGCCATCATGTATATATATATATATAATGTCAGTAGGCACCTCTAACAATAATACAACCCCGTCCCACTACTCCCACCCCATCCACACCACCCCTTCCAATGTTATGTTATGTTGGTACCACAACATCCAGTCAGAAACAAATAAGGTCGTGTAGGTGTCACGACAAAAAACACACAGTCCATGCTGTAATGTGGCCGTGTAGGTAACACGGTAAAAACCTCCCAGTCCACACTGTAAACGTGGTTGGTGTTAGGAAGGGCATCCAGCCGTAGAAAACCCGCCAGACAGTCCTATACGAGCAAGACAACCAATCTTGCCTCAAGTGGGAAAATTCCCGTCTAACCCATGCTAGCGTGGAAGATGGACGTTAAACGATGATGATGTGTGTTCATGCGTGCATGTGTATGTATGTATGTGTGTGTGTGTATGCATGTGTGTGTATGTATGTCTGTGTGTATACATATATGTACATATGTATGTATGCTGGACACCCGATCGCACAGTTAAACCACTAGGAGTGAAGGACCCCTAGCCTTTGTCAGGGCATTCTTCTAGGAGAAGGAAACTGGGATAACTCCGATATAAAACCTGCGGCTCAGTAGTTACCGATGATGTTGATCTTTTCTTCTTTTCGGGTTATAGCTACTGTCGCTCAGAGAGTGGGATTGGCTCAGTGCACAGTCTTTCCTAACTTTAAAAAATATCTTCACGCACAGGCATTGCACGATAGAATTAATTAATAATTATTAATAATGGTATATCGTGCAATGGCCATACTCGATAACGAGGGGGCAGCCATTATGTATGTATGTTTCTCTTTCTTTTAATTTAGAGTACATTTTTGACCAGCCACCTTCCTGATGGCAAGGTTGTAAAAGAAAAGAAATTATCATCCCTTGAATTGCGAGAATGTTTTGCAAATTTTGAAGGAGCCAGCTATCGTAGCCATTTGTAGTCTATGAATTAGGGATCTGTGCTCTTTGTCCACAAATCCAAGTTCAGTTATACTTTGGTCCAAGCGGGTTGGTATATAACTTGCAGCTCCAATAATGATGGGTATGAAGCTGAAGGTGTATCTTAGATACTGGATCTGCAAACTCCTCATCAATGGTCCGTAGACATCCTCCCCCTCCTGTATTTTTCTTACAACGTTAAAATTAAGTGGGCAGCTGATCTCTACAACAGAGCACGTTTTCAATGTGTGGTCCCAAACAGCAATATCAGGCTGGTTGTGCTTTAATTTGGTGGCAGGTTTTATTTTCAGGTTCCACCAGTATTCTTTACTGCCAGTAATCTCAACATATTCCTCCTCATTTGTTTTTAATTTTGTTTTCCTAACTGCGTTCCAGATGGTTCTAGCTATCACATCGTGTCTCATAGGAAGGTAGTAACGAGACAACATTCTTTCGCAGTTAACAACAATGTGGCTAACTGATGGCCCTCCACTTTTGTGTAGCAGATATTTGATAGGGATTTCTTGTTCCTGTATTGCATAGAGATATCCTTCAAGGTGGGATGTCATAAACTTGTCGGAATTCCATGCCAGGCTTTTTGAATTATTTATCCCCTCCATGGTCTGTTTCTCATCTCAGGTACCCATGCACAATTTTCTCTGTGAATTGATCCATTTTTTTAATCTTGTTCGAACATAGAATAGGATCTTCCAATTTCCCTGGGAGAGAGATTTATATCGGGCCTTATTCCATATCTCTCTTCCAGATCAGTGGCTAGCCTAATGATATTATTTCCTTCATGCTCATAAACCTGGGCAAGATGGTTGCTGACCTTTTTATTCTGCTGAAGATGTTGCTTCAGTGTTACTATTCGGGTCTCGTATGATGTTACTATGGATTTTAGACCCTGGCCACCTTCCTTGCGTGAGAATTATAGCCTATCCACATCACCATTAATGTTAAAGTTTACAGTAACACTGAGAAACTTGCGAGTTCTTACATCCATCCTACTTTGTTCTTGCAATGACGAATTCAACAGGCCAAATGTTGGTGTTAGGATTGACAC
>OZ024746.1:101358088-101378088 GCA_964016885.1 Eledone cirrhosa
TACACATAATATATCTATAAACCCCCCTAACATTCCCTCACAACAAACCCACAACCATCATTACTTTCAACATAGAACCCAAAATACACAACTACAACACATGACACATAGGGCCTCACAACCACACACCAACTATAAGGAAACCCCAATCTACCCTCCTCCACTAACCACATCCTACAACAACACCAGCAGGGGACAGTACAACCACACAAGACACCCTAACCACTACAACCACCATAACTACACACCATACAACAACAGCAGGACTCAATATACCCACACAAGGCAACCCTACTACAACAACCACCAAGTCTACACACCCTACAACAACAGCAGGGCTCAATACAACTATACGATGCAACCTAACTTCAACAACCACCACAACTACACAACCTATAACAATGTCCATCAAATCTACACACCCTACAACAACATCAGCAGGGCTCAATACCACACGATACAACCTAACTTCAACAACCACCACAGCTATACACCCTCTAACAACAACAGCAGGGGCCAATACAACCATAAGAGACATCCAAACTTCAACAACCACCACAGCTTCCGTAGTCATTTTTTAGACATAGCACTCAGACACAGGGTAACGAGATAACCCAAAACACACAGAAGACACAAAATATAATAAAAATCGTTAATTTAACCCCTAAAGAATTAACAACAGACCAAATCAACATACTCTCCAAAGGTCTGAAATTTACACCAACTCCCCAACTACTCCGAAAGGAAGGAAGATATTGCAGAATTCTGTAGAAAACTAAGATTCAGCAAGCAACTATACGACAAATACAATGAGGATGACTGAATAGCCAGAAATAGAAGCAACTACACCCCACCAAAAAGCAAGAACAAATTCCTCGATCAATTTTGCGAACACATTACTTATTACCCATACCACCACCTACACAGACATAAACAAAAACCTAACCTAAGCAAAAAAGAATGGAATGGTCTTAACAGTCTAAAGAACGACAAAACCCTAACAATCAAAGAGGCGGATAAAGGAAGTACAGTAATCCTTATGAAAACAGATTACTACACGACTCTAGTACTCTCAACTCTAGAAAACCAAACATATTACAAAAAGGCCCAACACTACACACAACAGAAAATAATGAGAAACCTAAAATCCCTAACAACCCTTTACAAAGAAGGCCTTACCGACAAGGAATACAACTACATCACCAATTTCAAAAGTGAAGTAATAGGCAGGGCCTGCAAGGAGGCCACACACATTTACATCAATATCCTCCCTCCCGATGACCTTAAATTAAGACCCATAATAGCAGGCACCACATGTGAAACCCACCGCCTAAGCAACTTCCTAGATATTCTGCTTAAACCTTTCCTAAAACACATAAAAAGCTTCATAAGGGACGACCTTGACATACTCAACCACCTCCCAACAACACTTAATAATGAACAAACCCTACTAGTAACCTTTGATGGCATCAATTTATATTCCAATATCCCACACAACCTAGGTATAGAGGCAATACAATTCTGGATGGAAAATTTCCCTAGTGAACTTCCACAGCGCATCCCTAAAGAATTTGTGTTGGAGGGACTCAAATTCATCTTGGAAAACAACTTATTCGAATTCGATGCCAAATACTACAGACAGAAATCCGGGACTGCCATGGGCACGAAAGTAGCCCCCTCATACGCCAACCTTGTCATGGGATATTTGGAAACTACTCTCTACCGCAAAGTTCTAGACAAATACGGTAACCACTTCTACCAACACATAGAAAAGAAATGGAAGAGATATCTGGACGACTGCTTCATTCTCTGGCATGAAAGTATAGAAAGACTGATTGAGTTTAAAACCCTTCTAAATGGACTCAACACAAACTTACAATTTACAATGGAATACAGCCATGAACAACTCCCTTTCCTTGACATCCTCATCAAGAAAACAAACAACAAAATAGAAACAGACATATACTACAAATCCACAGACTCCAAATAATATCTTCCATTTAACTCGTGCCACCCTTGCCATACCAAAATAGCAATTCCTTATAACCTAGCCAGAAGGATCTGCACAATAGTTTCAGATAAATACACATGCTACACACGACTAGAAGAATTAAGAACACACTTAGCAGAAACTACCCACCATCCTTAATCAACAATGGATTCCAACATGCCCTAAAACTCAACATCCAGGAATGAACCGCAACAGAAAACTCTACCATACATCTCCACACACAACCCCCTCAACAATGAGGCATTCGATACCATCCTCCAGAACATTCCTTTACTAAAAAGAGACCCAAGAATGAACAAAATCCTCCAAAAACACACAACATCATAAAGAGCAAAAGACAACCTAAATCCATAAAAAACATCCCCACACAAGCCAAAATCCAACCAACCCTCCCAATGAACCCTACAGTAAAAAAATGCGGAAGGCCCAACTGTGGTATATGCATAAATCTAATAGATGGTTCAACATTCCACTTTAAACAAGGACAACATTTCTCGGTTAAATACAACTTTAGATGTGCATCTGAAAACCTAATCTATGTTTTGAGCTGCTCAGGAGACAAAAAACAGCCTCCGACAATGAATGACCTTCCATAGATCACAAATCAAAATACAAGAATACAGAAAGATTGCTTTTAGTGAACATATCGCCAATTGTGCACCTAACCAACAACCTAACTTTAAAATTTTCCCCATTTACAAATTCATAGACAACGCTTCTTTCATCCATTGTACCAATAAGGAAACGAACTTCATTAACAAATTCCAACCTCTACTTAATGGACTAAACTTCGGACTAAACTAAAACTGGAACGAACAATGAACCAAAGCTCCAAATTCCTATGTTCTCTAAAGAGTTACCTCCCATACACCCTACCTAATCCTTTTTCTTATATAAATGAATTACCCCTCTCATTTTTCTCTCCTATGACCACCCTGAATTACCTCCCCCTGCATATTAACTCTCTAAAAGGGGAAAACATATCCAACCCCAGACTACCATTTGCCTCCATCATGGATCAACTAAGCATTCTTGCCATAATAACACTTTTTGAACTGCTTATCCTCAAGAACTATGCCTGTAAATAATATTATTCTTTCTTTCCCATTACCTTATCATGTTCCACATCACACCTTTTTTTTCTTATTTCTTTTCACTTCAAAAACCTTGTTTGTAAATAACATTATTCTTTCTTCACCATTTCCTTAACATGTTCAACATCACCAACATTTTACACCAATACAAATTTGATAATACATAAAATGCTGAAACCGGTAATAGACAAGTATTAAATATATAAATAAATAAATAAATGCCATTGTTAATTAATAAATAAATTAACTGATACCTTAACACTTCATACAAAGTAAAATATTTTGTTTTAAACCAGAAAAAGAGAAAAAAATAAAGGAAAAATAAAAATTTTTCTTCCTAATAATCGTCTTTTTCTCCCTATTTACATATATATATTTATATATACACATAATATATTTATACATTTATATACACGTATATACACATAATATATTTATATATTTATATATATATACATAATATATATATATATATACAAATATAAATTTAGCGAGAATCGCATTTCGGCGGGTAGAAATTAGCGAAACGCAACTTCCATATTGTGCAGACAAGTGCTCCATGGATATGAAGAAGAAGATACCAGAGCTATAAACATAAGTTAAAATGGTCAGACATGCTGAGACGATGGTTAACCACCATAGCCAAAAAAGCGAACAAGATAAACGGGTCAAACAAAATGAGATATGATTAAAAAAAATATATATATATATATATATATATATATATATATATATATATATATATGGAGGGACATGACTTAGTGGTTAAAGCATTGGCCTTGCAATCGAAAGGTTGTGAGTTCAATTTTCAGACCGGGTGATGTGTTGTTTCCTTGAGCAAGACACTTTATTTCACATTGCTCCAGTTTACTCAGCTGTAGAAATGAGATGATGGGACTGGAGTCCCTATCATTCCACTGTAAAGTGGTTGTGGAGGTGCCACGGCAAAAAACCACCCAGCCCACACTGTAAAATGGACGTGTAGGCGCCACGGAAAAAAAAGCACTCAGCACTCACTGTAAATGAGGTTGGTGTTAGGAAGGGCATCCAGCTGTAGAAGTCAAGCCAGAATCATTTCCCGTCCCACCCTTGCAAGCAGGGAAAAGCGGACGTAAAATGATGATGATGATGATATATATATAATATTATATAACATTTATATAATTATTTATATAACATTATATAATATTTATATAACTTTTTCTACTTTAGGCACAAGGCCAGCAATTACCCAGTGCATTACTGGTACTTTATTTTATCGACCCCGTAAGGATGAAAGGCAAAGTCAACCTCGGCGGGATTTGAACTCAGATCGTAAAGGGACGTAACTATGCTGGAAAGCATGGCGTCCGACCCTCTACCGATACTGCCAATCCACTGCCATTGTATAATATATAATGCTAGCATGGAAGATAGACGTTAAACGATGATGATGATGATAACACTAGCAGTGTATCCCGGCGTTGCACGGGTAAGAACATTGGTAATAGCACCTCCAATGAGAAACGTTTCTCATTGGAGAATGAAGGAGATTTTTCATTCTCCAATGAGAAATGTTTATTTGTGAGTGCCTGTTAAAAACTCATGAACTGGACATGAAAATGAAAATGGCATGTAATGCCCAATGCTAATTCGTAAATTTCCTAGAAACTATTAAGGAAATTGGAAATTATATTTGTCCACAGCAATGCAAGGGGACTAACTAATGTGTGCTGCAAATTTTAAGGAAATTGGCTGGATTATCTTTAAGTTATGCCTCAAAAAAGCCTAAAATTGCCTAATGTGGGCCCCATCGCAGAAAAAGTTTAATTTTTTTAGCCCATTGCACTTCAAGAAATATAAGTAACACATGTGTAAAGTTTGAAAAATATCGGTTGGGTACTTCTCGAGTTTTAGGGATTTTCACAGACAGACAGACATCCTCTGTTTTATATATATAGAGATTGCAACACTTAATATATAGAGTTGCAACACTTAATGTTGGCACTCTCAGAGGTAGGTCTGCTGAAATAGCGGAGATGCTGGAGAGAAGGCAGGTGGATGTGTGCTGCGTGCAAGAGGTGAGATGGAGGGGTGCCTCTGCGAGACCAGTCGTAGGCAAGCGTCTTAGCTATAAGCTATTCTGGGTAGGTAAGGATGATGGGTTAGGGGGAGTAGGCATTTTCCTGGCTGAGAAATGGATCAATAAGACAATAGAGGTAGTTCGAGTTAGTAATCGAATAATTAAGCTTAGATTAGTTGTAGGTAGGAGACTACTGACAATCATCTCGGTCTATGCTCCCCAAGCAGGCCTAGGCAAAGATGAGAAAGACTGCTTTTATGAGCAACTTTTGCAAACAACCACAATGACAGAGGACGGAGACATCGTTATGCTAGCAGGAGACTTCAATGGTCATGTTGGACAGCTCCAGGATGGTTACACTGGGGTACATGGTGGGCACGGTTACGGTTCAAGAAATGAAGAAGGAGTGAGACTTCTTGAATTTTGTGATGCAAGTACATTGACTATTTGCAACACAAACTTCCAGAAACCTGCCAATCACCTAATAACCTACAAATCTGGTGAGCACATAAGCCAGATTGACTTCCTGCTAGTTAGGCAGCGGGACAGGCAGATAGTGTCTAATACCAAGGCATACCCTGGGGAAGAATGTACCCCACAGCATAGGTTAGTTGTTAGTGATATCTCAGTAAGCAAGAGATGGAATGAGACATATAGGAAGGTGTGGAGAAGAAAGGTCTGGAAGCTAAAAGACCTTTCATTAAAATTCAAATTTAGGAAAGCCCTTCAAGATGTATATGACGAAAAAGAAGACGATTTAGAGACGTATGACATAGATAATAACTGGAAGTTCTTACGTGACAACTTGCTGAAGGCTACTGATGAAACCTGTGGCTGGAGCAGAGCTCCAACCAGACAGAGAGTGACCTGGTGGTGGAACAGCAGTGTAGATAAGGCTATTAGAGACAAAAGACTAGCATGGAAGGCTTGGAATAAGGGTGGGAGTAGGGAAGAATATACAGCCACTAAGAGAGAAGCTAGACGTCAGGTGTACTTAGCACGCAGGGAGGCAGAGAGTAGGAGGTTTGCCAATGTTCTGCGACGGGAAGATCAGAGGCGTGCGGTGTTCCACATTGCAAGGCAGTGTGTCAATGCAAATCAGGATGTTGTTGGTGATAAATGTGTCCGGGATGATGCCGGTGTACTTAGTGTCACGAATGACCAGACAAAGGAGGCCTGGAAATGTCATTATGAGAGACTGATGAATGTGGAGAACGAATGGGAGAGAGAGAAATTACCCTTGGTAGATCCGACAGAGGGACCAGCTATTGAGATTGACGAATATAGGGTCCAAGAGGCGATTAGGGAAATGAAAAATGGTAAGGCGGCCGGACCATCAGGAATAGTTGCTGAGATGCTGAAGGCATCAGGGGACGTAGGCACTAAACTGGTTGCACGCATAATCAATCAGGCTATATATGGTGGTGTCATACCCAAAGACTGGTGCAGCAGTATTCTCATAAATTGCTACAAAGGTAAAGGGGATGCTTTGGAGAGGAGCAATTATAGGGGTATAAAACTGATAGATCAGGTTATGAAAGTGGCAGAAAGGATTTTAGCACAACTAATTAGAGAAAGGGTCAAACTAGATGAGATGCAGTTTGGTTTTGTGCCTGGGAAGAGTACAACAGATGCCCTCTTCTTGGTGAGACAAATGCAAGAGAGGTTCTTAGAGAAGAATAAGCCACTATACTTAGCCTTTGTTGACCTAGAGAAGGCCTTTGATAGGGTACCCCGATCTGTCATCTGGTGGTCCCTAAGGAAGCTGGGTGTTGAGGAATGGCTTGTAAGGACAGTGCAAACTTTGTACAGAGGTACTCTCAGTAAAGTCAGGGTAGGAATGGAGTTTAGTGAGGAATTCCAGATACAAGTAGGAGTACATCAGGGTTCGGTCCTCAGCCCGCTCTTGTTCATTATAGTCCTCCAAGCCATAACAGAGGAGTTTAAGACTGGCTGTCCATGGGAACTTCTCTATGCTGACGATCTGGCTCTTATGGCAGAATCAGTAGAGGAGCTAGAGAATAAATTCCGGCTATGGAAACAGCAGTTGGAAGCAAGAGGACTGAGAGTAAATCTAGCTAAGACAAAAGTGTTGATGAGTAGAAAAGAGGACAAAACCCTGATTCCGTCAGGGAAATGGCCATGTTCGATATGCAGAAAAGGAACTGGCATAAATTCTATAAAATGCACACAATGTAGGTCCTGGGTACACAAGAGATGTAGCGGGATAGCAGGCAAACTAACAGGTAGGGAGAAATATGTATGCAGTAGATGTACAGGGAAGTTAGACAGTAGAAGTCGCACTGATAGACACATTTTTCAAATGCGAGAGGGCGCTATAGAAGTGGTGGATAGCTTCCGGTACCTAGGAGATCAGATTAGCATGGGAGGAGGGTGTTCCGAGGCCATAGTATCTAGAATAAGGACGGGTTGGAAGAAGTTTAGGGAGCTGCTTCCTCTGTTGACGAAGAAGGGTTTCTCCCTGCGTACGAAAGGCCGGTTGTATGATGCCTGTGTGAGGAGCGCGATGCTGCATGGTAGTGAGACATGGGCAGCTACCGCAGAAGATATGCGACGGCTGGAGAGAAATGAGGCAAGCATGCTCCGTTGGATGTGCAGTGTAAATGTGCGTGAACGACCCAGCATAAATGTGTTGAGAGAGAAACTGTGTCTGAGAGGGATAGAATGTAGTGTACGGGAGAGGAGACTGAGGTGGTATGGACATGTGATGCACATGAAGGATGACCGATGGGTGAAGAAGTGCCAGGAAATGCCAGTTGAAGGAAGACGTGGTAGAGGTAGACCACGAAAAACATGGGCGGAGGTGGTGAGAACAGACCTCAGATCATTGAAGCTCACGGTGGAGATGACGAGGGACCGTGACGAGTGGAGAGATGCTGTGCTGAATAAGACCCGTCCCACCCTTGCAAGCAGGGAAAAGCGGACGTAAAATGATGATGATAAGTGAACAAGATATTGTTTAAGGTAACCCAATTAGAGGTTATAGCAATCAGCGATGTTTAGACACACCTGGCTAATGAAACAATTGTTAATACTGTAAATAAACCCTATTGTACAGCCAACCACGTTATTCTTCACTCTTTTACTATATATATATATATATATATATATATAATGTGATGCTGCAGATTCTGTTTACCAAATTCCACTACCAAGGGTCAACGAGAGGCTATAGTAGAAACGAAGGTGCCACAGTGGCAGTGTACCCAAAACCATATAGTTGCAAAGTTAACCCCTTACTCACTCTGCCATGTCTGTGCCTATATCATACTCTCTTTATATATGTACGCTCGGGGAACGGATGTTGATTGATGATGATGATATATATGTATATATACACACACACACATATATGTGTGTGTGTGTAGGCATGCATACAGCAATGCTCCAGCCTGGCATAAGCCAGTTGGCTGGAACCGGAAAAAAAGTAAAAGAGGAATATACACACACACACACATATATATATATATAAATATATATGGAAAATAGCCATTAAACAGTGCTGTATATATGCATACAAACATACAACCACACATATATATATATATATATATATATATACACACACACATATATATATATATATACTTTTATTTTCTGTGGTCTTTAACCCTTTAGCATTTGAACCAGCCATACCCGACCAGAATTCTCTCACCTCTTTCTGTTCAAACCAGCTGTAACTGGCCACTCATACTTATGTTAAGGTATTGTTCTCAAAATGAATAATAGAAAAATCTCATAGATTCGATATCATGTGAAATAATGTAGTAAATATAGAGTAATGGAAATGCTAAAGGGTTAAATGTAAACCTACTGCTATTCTTTCAATTACCCCCCCACCCACTAATAAGTGTACATAAAAATATCCCAGGTCCTCTGTCAACAGTTTAGATGTGTAAAAAATCATCTAAACTCACATATTTGAGATGTTGAAAAAAGGTTGGGTCCCATCACCTTGATTGTATCCTGAGCTGATCAATATAAAAACTATTGTAATATGTGAAGTTTGTATATATACTGCAACACTGACTTCAGTTCTACTATCTATCTGTCATTACCACAACAGAGGTCCGACGAGTTTTTGATTTCAGAGTCAGGCTAGATCGATACAGTCGAACCTTGAACTGATCAATAACGAAACGTGCATCACACCTCAATAAACATGATGAAGACATAACAAATTATCCATTTTATTATTATTATTATTACACACGGCTTAGTACTAGACCTCTATACCTACACTATGCACCAAGTGCTCACACTAGTGAACCTACAGTAAGTTGACGTTACACTGGACGTATATATATATATATAAAGATGATAGATAGACAGACAGGCAAATATCTATCTAGATAGACAGACAGACAGATATATATAGAGATAAATAGATAGACAGACAGATATATAGGGCTCCATACTTATATTACAGAGAACTCTAAAAGTAGAGAAAATAAATAAAGGATTATAAGAAAAACATATTTGAAAAAGCAAAGAAACAGAAAACGACAATGAGAGGGTAAAAAGGTGTTTGTACCCTCTTTAAAATTTGAAAGAATTGATGAAGTGATGAAAGAACAATAAGAAAAAAGAAATAAAGAACGAAAAGGTATTCTTTTCTTTTTACCTGATGACAAATGTAATCCCCAGTAATTAGCATCTATTCTTTAGAAAGTAAGAAATCTTTAACGTAGTTGTAATATTTCCTCCTTACATATAGATATATTCCTTTGGATAGAGTTTGGACTTGTGTAGATAAATATGTGTGGGTGTGCATATACATACATACATATATATATGTATGTATGTATGTGAAGAGGGAGAGTGCAAGAGGGAGGGGGAAAATTTTAGATAGACAGTAAGGTGTGTGGCATAGAAAGGTATCAAGTATTTTCAAGTGACACAAAATAAATAGATGATGTAAGGCGTTTTATTGTAGTTACTGTGGGTTGATCAGGTCAGGCAGAGAGAAAGCTGAGCTAAGATAGATGTAGATAAACACACATGTATATATAAACACATATCTATCTACCTATATATATAAAGACATATTCGAGGAGAAGGACGAGGAGGATCGGACTAGTTTCTCAATGTCCTTTCATTTATTTAGTTTTCTTCAACTTCTTTACTTATTCCTTTCACAACACCCCTCCCTTCTGTCTGTTTCTCACTCTTTAATTTCCTTCCCTCTCTCTCTGTAAACCATTTCACCTCCATTAAACCCCTCCCCACACACTCACCCCTCTTCCTCCCTCATGCCTATTACATTGCCTGTCTTTTTTTTTTTCATTCTCAGTGATATTCAAAAAATGCTTAGTACACACCCTGCTGATAATAGACACACACTGACACACACACAAACTGACACACACACAGACACACACTGACACACACACAACTCTCACACACTCACCACACCATATCTTCAGAAATAAGTACTAATATATAATTGTTTCTACTTTTGGCACAAGGCCAGCAATTACCCAGTGCATTATTAGTACTTTATTTTATCGACCCCGTAAGGATGAAAGGCAAAGTTAACCTCGGCGGGATTTGAACTCAGAATGGCAAGGGCCGTAACTCTATGCATCAAAGCATGGTGCCCGACCCTCTACCGCTACTGCCAATAATAATAGCAACCCTCATCTGAGTTATGAATGAAATTCTCTATGAAGCTGTGAATGTCAACCACTGTACTAGATAAAACACATACATAACTTCATGGTTATGCTCAGTTTAGTTCATTACTTAATTTAGCATAGAGTTACATCCCTTTACGGTTTGAGTTCAAATCCTGCCAAGGTTAACTTTGCCTTTCATCCTTACAGGGTCGATAAAATAAAGTACCAGTAATACACTGGAATAATTGCTGGCCTTGTGCCAAAAGTAGAAACAGTTATTACAATTAATGGAGACTTCTGGTGTCCTTGACCCTAGGGCTACTGCCCTGCTCACCACCATAGACGCTGAGTGTGAGCCTCACGAGATGGAATGGCTCTTCCAACACATCTCCCTTACCATCCTTCGAGGAAATGCCTTCTCCATTCTGTCTGCCGGGGCTGTGGGGCAGCCAGCATGTAGGACCCTATTTGCTCACTATACAGAGAGATGAGGGCAATGAAGGTGTTCAGACACATTGCACCTATCATGTGAGACATTTAATTAAGTTTGGAAATATGTTAGAGAGACGAATGACAAGAGTTAGACTATTAACCCATAACATCCTGTAATGGTTTAACAGAAAACATCTAAAATTAGTTTTGTTCATTCAGATGTTTATAGTATCTTTACTAGTGGACAGATCATGTAAAAATGTATAATAGTTGTGGCTTTTCCTTAAGAATATCTTTGCTAATATGGTTTCATTTGGTAGAATATGTTAAGAGTTATATCTGTGGCAACATGAGTAGTGATAAAAATGAAAAGAATATTCTGAGTTGAAGTTTGTGTGAAGGAGAATGACATCTTAGGCCTGGTAAAAAAAGAGGTTTGAGCTAGCAACTTTTACCCATGTTATGGGAATGGTCCAAAGAAAACCTTTACAATTAATGTGGCCGAGACCAAAATATCGCCTAGATCATTCTGTTTCTTCTGCTTCCACTAATACCTGAGAGGGGCATGGAGGTAGAGTCCTCAAACACTCCCCCCAGCAGGTCCTGTCAGAAGCAATTCTCTAACTGATCCAGCTGGATCCCCAAGCGAGACCAACCAAACTCATGGATGTTATCCAACTATCTTGCTCGGGGTCTACCCCTGGGTCTCCTGCCAATTGGTTTGGCCTGTAAAATCTGTCCAGTGATTCTTTCCTGAGACATTCTAACCACATGCCCATAGTATTGGAGCTGTGATTTCTCAATTGGAAAAACTAGCAGCTCTACCTGGAGTGATTCTCTGATCTCCCAGCCACACACTCTGTCCAGTAACATTACTCCAAAGACCCTTTGGAGGAATCCCATTTCGGCCGCTTGTATTTGTGATCATATTCTTTCAGTAATTACCCAAGATTCATAACCATAGGTAAGGGTTGGCATGAATACCGAACTGAAGACAGCACTGCACCAGCTCCTGCAATTCTTGCACTTAATTCAGTCTCCTGCCTTCTATAACTCATAAATATGGCCCTGAGATACTTGAACGTCTCCACCTGCTTCAGTGGAACACCAATCACATTGTGCACTGTGCAGGCTTCTTTGAAAAGACAAGTGTCTCAGTCTTCACATAGCTGATTTTCATTCCAGCCATGTCGCACTTGGCATCAAACCTATCAAGTGCATATCATCTACCAATTCCAGCCGATTGATTCTACACTTGCCAGTCATGATATTACTTCCAACCGAACTGTGCATATCAATTCTGTTCGTGAAAATAATGAACAGGAGAGATGACAGCATGCACCATTGACGGAGTCCAACTCCCACATTGAATAATTTCAATTAGTACCATTTATAGATAACTAGATGGTGCTTAGTTGACTGCTCAGCTCCTCTCTGGGTGATAAAATACGAGATAAGTTTTGTAGAATGGATATTAAAAATGATGCTATGATATCTTGATGTTATATTTTCTATTAAATAACTTTTTGTATGTTAATCTCATTTAGAAATCATTAATCTCACTTTGAGATGACGTGCTCATTTAGAATTACAAATATTATAGTGCTCTTTTCTTTTATGAAGCCCAGTGCCTTAACAACTTTTATTTTATTGACTACATTGTACTAGTGGTACAATGATCTTACTTTATTGACTACATTGTACTAGTGGTACAATGATTAAGAACCTGCAAATAGAAGATATGAAACTCAATACTGCCTAAGATTTAGACCACAGCTTTACTAGTTGAGATAATTTTACATAATCTAATGTCTACATACAATAGGTTTAGTAAAGACTACTGATCCTCCTCATAAAAGACTGACATAAAAGTTAAAATCTAATATTTCTTTACATAAATACACACATGCACTAAATAATGAAATAATAAACCTCACACATTTATTGGGTTTCTATATGTACAATGTATATATTTCTATATATACAATGTTGGTATATATTTCTATATACACAGTGTATATATTTCTATATATACAATGCTGGTATATATTTCTATATACACAGTGTATATATTTCTATATATACAATGTTGGTATCATCATCATCATCACTGTTTTACGTCCGTTCTTCCACGCTAGCATGGTTTAGACGGGTTGTCCTGTTGTGGGCAGTGTCCGGTCGGCTGACCATGCCTTGCTCATACGGGAACTGATTCTTGCTTGATTTCTACAGCTGGATGCCCTTCCTAACACCAACCTCATTTACAGTGAGTGCTGGGTGCTTTTTTGTCATGACATCTCCATAACCACTTTGCAGTGGGAGGGGAGGGGGCATATTGTCTATATGTTTCAGCTTCAGCTTGTTCCCATGGGGCTCAGGTCTTCTGTATTACTGCGTGACGCCAGAGGTCATGGTCGTGTGTCATTGGGTAAGGTCGGCTTTTATCACCTCATCCCAGGTCTTCTTGGGTCTCCCCACTCCGCGGCTTCCAACGAGTTCTAGTGCTCTGCACCTTTTTATGCAGCTGTCATCCTTCATATGCATCACATGTCCATACCAACGTAACCTCCTCTCCTGCACACAGCATTTGAATCCTCTTTTGCTCAGTCTCTCTCTCAATTCATTTATGCTTTCCCTATTACACACCCATCAGAGCATGCAGGCTTCATATATATTTCTATATATACAGAGTTGGTATATATTCCAGTCTAACAAAGTATATCTTACTATTACACCACATAAGAAGGACAGCTTTAAAATGCAAAAAAGGATCACTTGACTAATTAATTGAATACCAGTAAATTACATTTACAAATCAGCTGAGCATAGATAGGGTCTTCTCTGTAGCATATAACATCCCACTCCTTTCTCTCATATATAGTACCCCACCCCTTTCTCTCATGTATAGCACGCCACCCATTTCTCTCATATATAGTACGCCCTTTTCTCTCATACTGATATATAACACCCCACCTCCCCACATGGAATTATATTGATTTCTAATTTAGGCAAATTTGGGAGGACAAAATTGATTAAATCAACCCCAGTTTGTTACTGGTACTTCATTTTATTGACCTCGTAAGGATGAAAGTTAAAGTTGACCTTGGTGGGATTTGAACTCAGAATGTAAACAACCAGAAGAAATACCACGGTACTTTATCTGACACTCTATCAATTCTGTCCACCATCCTCTGGTGTCATGCAGTAATACAGAAGGCCTGACCCCCCACAGGTACAAGCTGAAGCTGAAGCACATAGACAATATGCTCCCATCCCCTCCCACTGCAAAGTGGTTGTGGAGGTGTCATGACAAAAGAGCACCCAGACCACACTGTAAAGTGGATGTGTAGGTGGGCCACATTGCTCTTGTCAGTGGGCCACATTGCTATGCAGTGTCTTGTCAGTGGGCCACATTGCTCTTGTCAGTGGGCCACATTGCTCTTGTCAGTGGGCCACATTGCTATGCAGTGTCCCGTCAGTGGGCCACATTGCTATGCAGTGTCTTGTCAGTGGGCCACATTGCTATGCAGTGTCTTGTCAGTGGACCACATTGCTACACAGTGTCCCGTCAGTGGGCCACATTGCTATGCAGTGTCTTGTCAGTGAGCCACATTGCTATGCAGTGTCTTGTCAGTGGGCCACATTGCTACACAGTGTCTTGTCAGTGGACCACATTGCTATGCAGTGTCTTGTCAGTGGGCCACATTGCTATGCAGTGTCCCGTCAGTGGGCCACATTGCTACACAGTGTCTTGTCAGTGAGCCACATTGCTATGCAGTGTCTTGTCAGTGGGCCACATTGCTATGCAGTGTCCCGTCAGTGGGCCACATTGCTACACAGTGTCCCGTCAGTGGGCCACATTGCTATGCAGTGTCTTGTCAGTGGGCCACATTGCTATGCAGTGTCCCGTCAGTGGGCCACATTGCTATGCAGTGTCTTGTCAGTGGGCCACATTGCTATGCAGTGTCCCGTCAGTGGGCCACATTGCTATGCAGTGTCCCGTCAGTGGGCCACATTGCTACACAGTGTCCCATCAGTGGGCCACATTGCTATGCAGTGTCTTGTCAGTGGGCCACATTGCTATGCAGTGTCCCGTCAGTGAGCCACATTGCTATGCAGTGTCCCGTCAGTGAGCCACATTGCTATGCAGTGTTTTGTCAGTGGGCCACATTGCTATGCAGTGTCCCGTCAGTGGGCCACATTGCTATGCAGTGTCCCGTCAGTGGGCCACATTGCTATGCAGTGTCCCGTCAGTGGGCCACATTGCTATGCAGTGTCCCGTCAGTGGGCCACATTGCTATGCAGTATCCCGTCAGTGGGCCACATTGCTATGCAGTGTCCCGTCAGTGGGCCACATTGCTACACAGTGTCCCGTCAGTGGGCCACATTGCTACACAGTGTCCCGTCAGTGGGCCACATTGCTATGCAGTGTCCCGTCAGTGGGCCACATTGCTATGCAGTGTCCCGTCAGTAGGCCACATTGCTATGCAGTGTCCCATCAGTGGGCCACATTGCTATGCAGTGTCCCGTCAGTGAGCCACATTGCTATGCAGTGTCTTGTCAGTGGGCCACATAGCTATGCAGTGTCCCGTCAGCGGGCCATGATATCAAATAAGGAATGACAACATATGTAAAAACGAAAACAGTAATATGATTAAAATACTGATACTGTGACAAAACCCCGACACCTGGCGGAGTATTTAGATCAGGGTTGCCATTTGTTCAATGAAAAACTTTACTTCCAATAAAACTGAACACTTTTAATATAGAAAAATATGTAAACATTGATTATTATGAAATACAGTCACAGATGTTTTACTACCAGACAGCTAACTCAAATGGAAGATTTTGAGGATGAAATGAAATAACTTTATGTCAGACACACTGACTTGATTTTGGTAAGTCTGGGTCGTTCCACATCCCTGCCATACATATACTATGTATGTACGTATATACACTTACACACACAGTCTCCTTGACCTCGATGTCTGACTATTCTCTCTGTCTGAGTTTGATTGTTTGTTACTGTCACATTAAAACATTAAGTTCAACTGAGTCTTGTGGCCAGACATGTTCTCTGGTCGGTTTTATAATCAGGGATTACTTAGCCTAAGACTGAAACCTGTTGACGGACCGCTGTTCTATAACATAATTGTAATGCTACATAGTTGCTTCAACTGCTAGAATTAACAGTCAAATTACCCTAATAAAAATTGGAGATGAATATAGTGGATAAAATATTTCTGCTATATGTGAGAGAGAAGATATTTACAGCAGCTAGAATGTTAGTTGATCAATGACAACAAAAACATAAGTAATAATTGTTTCTACTTTTGGCACAAGGCCACCAAATTACCCAGTCTATTACTGGTACTTTATTTTATCGACCCCGTAAGGATGAAAGGCGAAGTTAACCTCGGCGGGATTTGAACTCAGAATGGCAAGGGCCGTAACTCTATGCGTCAACACATGGCGTCCGACCCTCTCCCGATACTGCCAATCCACGTTAATAATAATTACACATTCACAATGATGATGTTCAGTTACATGATTTAAGTTAAAACATCTTAACATAATCTCAAGTCAATTGAAATGTTAGCAACTGGTCAAGCAATAAGAGAAATATGAGCAATATATATTTACCTAGCTTTATATGTGTGTCAATGTCTACATGTATGTGTGTGTGTGTGTGCACCAAAACCACTTGGCAATGCATGTAGGGTATGTTTTTCACATGGTATGTAGGGTATGGAAAGAATTTTTTCTGAATTCACCAGTTTCAACAATGACATTCTTTTCTAATGATTAAAAAAAAAACAGAAATATATAGCATTTTATTATTGTTAAACATTTACAGTGGCATTTATCTAAGATCTTATTGTCCTTTTCTGGTTTGCTTAAGTCACTCAACACTTTTGATGACCTTCTTACAAAAGAAACATTCAGTTAACTGAAATCTGCACTAATACTATAAAGGCTTTTAAGTATGAAGTACTTAGTAGTCATAAAACTAGTGTAGCCTAAAAGATGGAACCTTCTACTGATTGTTTGCTCAAATACCTCTTCATATTATTATAGTCACTATGTCTGTTTGTAGAAATACATATATATATATGTCTTTCTCTCATTCTCTCTCTCTCTGAGGCCATGCTGGGGCACCACCATTATATATATATGTCTTTCTCTCATTCTCTCTCTCTCTGAGGCCATGCTAGGGCAACACAATTATATATATATACAGTGGCAGACTGGGTCTAAAAATATTGGTTGCCAGGAGATAAAGGGAGCCCACCCATATATAGAATGCTATCGTTTAATTTTTATAATGAATAAATAACATTTTCAAAAAATACATAAGTGAAAACATAACAGCGCAATCAAATTTTTGCGGGAAAAAATGCGTATCTTTTTACTAACTATAGTGTAATATATTACTAACTATAGTGTAATATACTATATATTACTAACTATAGTGTAATATACTGTACATAGTACTGGCAGTATACAGTAATACTAAATGTTAATACAATGTTATGATTGAATTTTTAAATAACTGTGAATGTATAGCATACTGTTATTTAGAGTAGAATATGCACATATATATATACACACATATATATATACACATATATACATATATATACATATATATATATATACACATATACACATATACATATATATATATATATATATATACACACATATATATATACACATATACACATATACATATATATATATATATATATATATACACATATATATATACATATATATATATATATATACACATATATATATATGCAAGTGACCGATCTTACTTCTCCAATAAAAAATATACACATCCAGAGACTTTCAATAATTGTTTCTACTTTTGGCACAAGGCCAGCAATTATCCCAGTACATTACTGGTACTTTATTTTATCGACCCCCGTAAGGATGAAAGGCAAAGTTAACCTCGGCGGGATTTGAACTCAGACCATAAAGGGCCGTAACTCTTTGCTATAAAGCATGGTGTCCATGACCTTTGGTCTTTCACACTCACTCAATATAAATCGGGCTGTGGTGGGTGTATGTGTGTATATGTACATGTGTATATATAGATTTATATACTGTATATGTATACATACTTGTTTTCAACTTGTACAAACATTACTTGGTGACTCATTCTCCCTAGGGACTTTAGACTGAAGAACTGCCACTAATTGATTTTACATGTTTTTAACCCATTGATATAAAAATTATTTGGCCAGTAGCTCCTGTGTATATATATATATATATATATATTTGTGTGTGTTCATGCATGCATACAGTAAGCCAGTGATTCTAACTAATATATTTTGGTTTCTATTAATTCCCTATTAATTCTATTAATTGATCAAATGCTTTGTTTATTTGTTTATCTATTTTAAAAAAAAATGTTATTCTTTCTCTAAGACATTTAAAAAAAGATATTTTTATCAAAGCAAAGCATTGGCCCCTAAAATACGACAGTGGGCCCCTGGAGCCCACTTGCCATTGGACAACCTGGCCAATCTGCCACTATATATATGTATATATGTCTTTCTCCCATTCTCTCTCTCTGAGGCCATGCTGGGGCACCACCATTATATATATTGACTTACACAGCAGTCTTGAAAGCATTGTAATGATGTTAAAATATAAATGGGTTAAAAGCCCAGACAATACATATTGTGAAATAAAAGATGGTTGTTATTCAACATTTTCTGTCTTAAAAGACATTCCTCAGTGAATCAACATAAGAATCTTTATGATGCCAGAAATTGTGGTTTTGTGCTAGAAGTGATAAATCAATAGAAACCATTCATTTTTTCTATTAGTTTTCAGAAGTTCAAGGTAGAAAATATCATGCTGGAAAAATTGGCATGGTCTCAGGGTTGAAGCCCGAGGTAGAGTGAAAGTAGCAGAGGCAGTCGATAATAACATGTACTCTCTAGTATAGCCCTGGGTCAGTTTTAGTAGCACATTTAATGAGTTTAATACAAGAAATACATGGGTTTTTTCTATGAAGAATTTTCAAAAGTTAGAGTAAAAATGTAGTTTATAGTAAATTATACTTCTGTTAATGAGAGAAATGTTATCTATGACATATTATCTAGAGAGTAATGATAGACATTGTTTTAGTTAGAAACATTCCAGAACCACATCATGAGACTTGTGACTGGCAAGCGGCTCAGCGACCGTATCTGTATCAGTGAGCTGGTCAACATTACCAAACTTAGACCAATTACATCTATTGTCAAGTCAAGAGTACTCAAACTATACGGTCATATAAAAAGATCAACTCGTGGTGTGAATAGGTTATGTTTGGAAGGAAGGTTGGCTGGTAAGAGAAGCAGAGGCCGACAGCCAAAACATTGGCTTGATAATGTCAACTTATGAACTGGACTTGATCTTTAAACTCTGCTGCTGGTGATGGAACTTTGTGGAGAGAGATATCACATGTTGATGCGCAGTCTGCAACTGGTGGAGTTTAGCATCACAAGAGAGAGTTAGAAACTGCTAAACGGTGTATCTTACAGAACAATAGATGCCTATAACCTAATTCCAACTTTTAGAAGACAGCTTTGTTTAAGAATTCTTTGATTTCCATTCAATATATGGTAGATCAATTGATTTTTATGTTTGTCAAAATCTATTTCAAATGTTGTAGCACCAATGTTTGCCTCCTAACCAACCAATATTTCATTTTTTTTTCATCTTAGCAAGTTTGTTTTGTAAGCCTTTTAACAAAATAT